>CM026260.1:23026229-23493583 GCA_014851425.1 Senna tora | reverse complement strand
TTATCACATAAAACTTTCTATTAGTTTTCCTCTTAACCTTGGTCTACTGTGTTACACATATATGTATGGTGAAACCATAAAGACCAAGGTAACAAGTTTCAATAATAAAAAAAAGTTTCCATTTGTTTTTTGTTGGAATCCATTTTTTTAAACAAACAAAACGCAACAAAATAAGGATCATGGCAAATGGTAAAAGGATTTAAGTTATATTAATAGAAATGTTATGCAAAACACATTTTGTTATCGCTTTTCATAGGTTACCCAAAGGAATCGTTTAAGCATTACAATAACTATATAAAAGGATCATGCTCTTCATCTAATTCAAGCCACAAATCCAAATATTTTTCTTCAGCTTAAGCATCATCAACAATAGTTGGAATTAATGGCACAGTCAATGGCCACACTTTCAATTACAATGATAGTTGTCGCTATATACTTTTTGTTTGTACCAGGAAGTGAATTCATCGATGATGGTTTCATGGGCTATAAGCTCGAATATTCTCTAAGGAATTACACGAGAAGAACTTACTGATTCAACGACTATTTAATTGAATGTTCACAAAAGTTTACAAAAAATTGTGGTTCTCTTACTTTAAATAATATTATTTATCGTAATGAAACTGTTACAACGAGTGTTGTGACAACATAGTTAACGTGGTAGGGAAGAAATGCTACGATGATAGTACTCGTTCTTCAAACTCCTGCATTCAAATCCAATGTTTCAGCAATAGCAGCAAGCAATAAGGAAGTTTGGAGCAAATGTCATCTATTGCTGAGACTCCACAAACTTTTTATTAATTAGTTATTTCGCTTCTAAATTCTACAATAATGTATTCTTAGAATTAAAGACTCTTGTACCTTATCAATTTATGTTATGTGAATTGAAATACAAGGCACAACGCCTTAAAATTTTACAAAATTATAATAAATTATTTTTTAAAACTTGTCAAATATTTTAGTATATTTAATTTCTTCAAAATGTGTTATTTTGAAATGAAATGCGAGAGTTTCTTCACCAAGATATTATAATTTGATATTTCTTGAAAAAAATTGTAACTTATTCTTTTTTTCTTAAAAAAAATTAAGTATCAATTTTTTTACAAGTCATAGTTGATAATTAACTTATTTTAACTACTCAATCTATCTCTTATAGTTGCTAACAAATAAGTGTTTTTGTTTCAAATAGGTACTTTGGGTGCGTTTGTTTGTTGGAAAACGCACGGAAAAGATGAAAGAAATGATGGGGCCACTCCTACCAGTGGGCTCGAAGGAAATAAGATCTCATTTTAGATTTTTTGTGCAAATTTAATAAAAAAAATGAGGTATAAAATGTCCAATGCCCTTGAATTTGACACAAGCATAACATTTTTTTTTTATATTTTAATATAAGGAGTAAAGTGATAATTTTAGTTCACTTTTACTCATTCTCATTCCCATTCTCAAATTTTACTACTAAATACAGGGAACCCATTCTTATTCCTATTCTTTTTATTTGTAACAAACACACCCTTTATATTGTTTTCATGTGCAAAATATCTCTCGGTGTTTATACCGTCTCTATTTTGAAAAAACTTTAAAATGTTATCCGTAATATTTATCTTAATTTCATTTTTTACATGGATTAATAAAAATGTTCTGATGAAGTCTTATGTCTAAATTTTTATCGGTATCAATTGTATCCTTAAACTTTTAATTTTTTTTAAGCAATTTATTTTATTATACCACTATCTGAATAGTCAGATATGAAAACCATGTTAATTTATTATTTTAAAGCTTGATTGAATTGATAAATGAGCTCTACTAAAATAGTCTTTGAAAGTTAAAAAGTGGAGGTCCATACAACTCTCTCAAATTAAAGAATGTCAATTTCATAATTCTAAAATGAATTTTGTAATCCATAATTCCAAATGATTAAAAGAAATTACTTGATCAAAATTTCATTTTGATCCTTTATCTTTATCCAAGTTTTAAATTGGTCTTTTATCTTTTAAAAATTCTAAATTAGTCCTTTATATTTCCCATAAGTTCTATATTGGTCATTCTGTCAAAGTCCGTACTTCTTCTTTCGTTAAGTGTTAATGTGGGTTGAAGTAGATTTATTATCTCTCTTACGTGTCCTTACTTGCTGATGTGAGATCTGACGTGCTGAGGTGGACTTAGACCCTGTTTGGATAAGCTTGTGAAAAAGGGCTTTATTTATCAAACTTTTAAAAAAAGATCTTTTAGCTAAAGTACTTCTATTTTATGTTTGGATATATATATAAAAGTTTTTAATTATAAAAGTTATTTGGATACAAAATAAAAACTTTCAATTAATCAAATTGACCAAAAATGGATATGATTTGGTGTAGCATCGAGGCATAGAGTTTTAATAACAATTTAATATATATAATATAGAAAACCGTGCAGTGATTTGACGCCAATCTTCATTTTGGCGCAGTAGAGGAATTGAGCATAGGGTTTTGATAGCAATAGTAACAAATATGTCATTTTATAATTTCATTGAGGATAAAATAGTCAATAAAATTTAAAGGGAATAGCTTTTACAAATGCTTTAAGTTGAAGATCCATTCTTTAACTTCTTAAAAAATGTTTTTTTTTACTTTTAGTTTTTCTAAAAAATTTACCCAAATAAAATTTTATGTTTATAAAAAGTCTTTTTTAATTAAAAAAATACTTTTAAAATTAAAAAAAAATCTATCCAAACGAACTCTTATTCCTCTTCTTTTTCACATTCTTCAGCAACCTCACTTCTCAATTTCTTAAAAAGCTCTCCATTTCTCTTCTTTCAACATCTCAGCTCCCATGGATGAAGAAGCTTCAAGGCTCAATAAGGATGTGGCAGCAAGAATTGGCGCTTGCGGATGAACTAGAAAGTGAGGAAGATATTAAGGGTGTGTTTGGTATGTTGTTTAAAGGATGTAATATTGGATCAACATTCTTCTTACCAAACATATTTTACTTTTTGTAATGTGATGAAATTATATTTTTACCTTTATTTTTTTATCCATTTTTTTTTTCATTTAAACTTTTAATGTAAGGATAAAATGGTCATTTTACCCACTTTTATTCCATTCAGATCACATCACATCACATCATATTGACATAACATTTTCATTATACCCAACATTTTCATTCCCATTACATTCTCTATCCCATTCAAGAAAAGGGACTAGAAAGCGACGGGTAACAATTTCAATCCTTTTCGATCTGGCCACAAAATGATCCGCAACAAGGAGAAAACAATTGACTTAGACAGAAGGATCAATATAAAACTTATAGAAAATATAAATGATTAATTTAGAACTTGTGGTAAAGATAAGTGACCTTTAATTCTTTTAAAATCTATGTGTAATTCTATAATATTCCCTCTATATACACGTGGCACTAGTCTTCTAGAAGCATAACCGGACTTCGGATTAGTAACACGTGGCACCACTCAATGGCCTCATACGTTTCTCATACCCACGATTCTCCCAGTCTCTCCCATAAGAGAGACGTGGAAAAGAGATCACGAACATGGGACGAGCACGACCCATAGGAACGTGGGGCGACCACGTTCCTCCCTTCACCAAGTATAATACCCCTCAATTGGGGGACTAAAATAAGTCTAATCGACGATAGTCAAAACTCACGTACTCTCTCATCCTATTGCTAATTTGCTACTTAGAGACCTCCGTTCTCTCACTCATCACTTACAACATACTTCAAACAGGCGGCTCGCCTACTCGGAGCAACATACATGCCATAGCCGCATACAACGACCACATGTAACTTTCCTGCCTAACTGCTCATATGGACGTTTCCTCTTCGAACTACTTGGACTTTAATTCTTTATGACAGTTACACTATGATTAACTTGTAACCATATAAATCATTATCATTGGACCCAGACCGGTCATTGATCCAGTGAAAGGCTCGGGTCACTGGTCCAATCAGTTGACCTGGTAAAATGTGTGTGTGTATATATATATTGAAATATATTAATGTATAAGTTCATACTTGAAATTGAAAAAATAAAAACAACATACTTGGCGGCTCGCCTGCTCGGAGCAACATACATGCCATAGCCGCATACAACGACCACATGTAACTTTCCTGCCTAATGGCTCATATGGACGTTTCCTCTTCGAACTACTTGGACTTTAATTCTTTATGACAGTTACACTATGATTAACTTGTAACCATATAAATCATTGTCATTGGACCCAGACCGGTCATTGATCCAGTGAAAGGCTCGGGTCACTGGTCCAATCAGTTGACCTAGTAAAATGTGTGTGTATATATATATTGAAATATATTAATGTATAAGTTCATACTTGAAATTGAAAAAATAAAAACAAACAACTAATGCATTTTATGATTAGTTGAATCCATTCAAGCAACCAAATACATTCATCCTTGATATTGTAACAAAACTAAATAACTACGCTTCACACTAATTTATAGAAATTATCATAATTTATGAAATTAACAAATGATCTATGGTCTTCAACTAGTGGTCTATCGACTTCAATGTCATTCCCCTCTTTCTCCTCTTCCTCCATCAACTAGCTCATCTAAATTTAGTTATGCAATAAATAAATAATATTAGGATTACGCTAAATGCATATTGTTGTATCTTTTGAATTAAGAATGCTACGTTAAAAAATTTATTATAATCATAAGGATCATAAATTAGATATTACACTCACATTGTAATAATGCAATGGATACAAATATCTAAGCATCTCAATATACTTGGGTTTCCAACAAATTCTGCAATTTGCTCAAGCGGCACATTGATCAGTTTATGAGTATCAGTATCCCTAACAACACTAAATTCTCTTTCCAAATTCCTCTCAATAAGGCTCCCATAAACCCTTTGTGTTTACTATATAATACACGAAATGACCCTAAACTTAAACGATTGTATTTTGGGCAAAACAAATGTCTTTTTTAAAAAATAAATTTGTACTGAGTTCCAAATTGTACCGGTCTCAATTATGTATGAAAAGACTCAAAAGTTTCCATGATATATTTAATGGTCAAAACCTCAAATTGGTCCTTTATGTTTGCACGAAGTTTCATATTGGTCCTTTATGTTTCAAAAAGTCCAAATTGGTCCTTTATGTTTGCAAGAAGTTCCAAATTGGTCCTTCCGTCCAAGTCCGTTTATTTTTTAAGTTACGTGCTGACGTGGCAGTGACGTGGTGCTGACATGGCATGCCACGTCAGCTTAGATGGACACGTCAGCACTTAACTTAAAAATTGATGGAAGTGGACGGAAGGACCAATTTGGAACTTCTTGCAAACATAAAGGACCAATTTGGACTTTTTGAAACATAAAGGACCAATATGAAACTTCGTGCAAACATAAAGGACTAATTTAGGGTTTTGACCTATATTTAATTAATTGTCTTAATTTTTTGCATATAACATTCTTCTGAATAAAAAAATTATAGATAACTAAAGTAACGTAGAATAAGAATAAACTATTTCTTCATATAAAAAAAACTATTTCTATTTGCTTAATAAGTAAGAGAAGAAAAAAAATTACACTGTCCTCCTATGAGAGATACTGAAATTACACTGCGCTTCTATCTAGTTTAAAAAATTACACTGCCTTCCCTTAAAAAATAAAAAATCATTACACTTTCATCTAAAATATATTTTCATTTAAAAAAAATGTCTAAAGGTCCTTTTTTTTTACAACTTTCAATATAACTTAATTATATGGTCAAAACTCTAAATTGGTCCCTTATGTTGTCACCAAGTTTAATATTAGTCCTTTATGTTTCAAAAAGTTTAAATTGGTCCTTTATGTTTGCAAGAAGTTTCAAATTGGTCCTTTCGTCCAATTCCGTCTAATTTTCCTGTTAAGTGATGACGTGTCCTGCTAAGGTGTCATACTCTCTCTCCTACTTGTATTGCTTAGCTAATGGGGCCTTAGTTAACCTAAAACCGGGGACTAAAATGAAATAAAATAATTTTTCACAAAATAAAAATTAATTTTCCCATTATTCCATCTTCATCTTCTTCCCCATCGCCATTCATGTTGTGCTTGACGCTCGTCTTATGTCGTTAGCGGCGTTGACATCGTCAACGGCACCTAGATAACGCCCATGGAAGTAGAGGTGTCAAACAGACCAACCCGCACGGGTCAAGATTTTCACGGGTTGGGAAAATACCAACCCGACTCCTATATGTGCGGGTTGCGGGTTAAACGGGTCAAACGGGTCAATTTTATTATTTTCTTAAAGTTTTTTTTTCTAATTTTCAAAAGGGTAAATGCTGATATTATATGTTGATGTTCTATACTTCTAGTCAATAGTGTGCATAATTTTGCCCATCTTCACATCCGTGCATGCCATTTGATTTTGTTTTTGGAATTGTGTTTGAAAATAAATAAAAAGAAATAAATTAAGTAAATTGATTGATATGTTTTTGGCCTAGTGACTGTTTATTGTATTAGTTTTCTGTTTTTTGTTTTTTCCGCTCCTGTACTTCTCCTTTCTAGTAATATAATTTCCATTTTCTACCAAAAAAGGGTTTTAAAATTAAACATCATGTATAATTTATTGTTATAGGAAAAATACATTAAATTGTAATCAAAGTTAAATCTCTATGATTGAAAAATAATTTAACATCAACTTTATAATTAAAAATCATTTTAATTAAAACTTGAAGAAATATTCCATTAAATTGTCTATAATACATCCAACGTCTATAAATAATCTTGATGATTGGGAAAAAAATGGTCCAACAACATAAAATATTTTAAAGATTTAAATGCATTTAAAAAAATTTGAAATACAACAATATTTTAATTTTTTAAACACAACTATATTTTAAAGTTGGAGTTGGTAGTCCAAAAAATAAATAAATTCATAAAAGCATAATATTAATTATTTTTAAAAAAAGAAACGAGCGGTTTAAACCCGTATTTTAAATTGGTCAAACAGGCCGGGTCCATTTATTCGCGGGTCATATTTCCATCAGTCCAACCCGCCCGTATTTGCGGGTAAAAGGGCTAACCCTTGGGTTGGACCCTTTTGACACCTCTACATGGAAGGAAGAGACTCATCCAAACTATGTTCGTCTCCTTTAACTCTTCTTCTAACGGCACCGCCGTCGGCTCCGGAAAATTCGACTCCACCTTTAATGCACTCTCGGAAGGAGAAAATCGACACTGTGAACACACAAACAAACAACAAAACCACCGATAAAACCCATGTAAACACCGTACTGGAATATACAACTATAATTCGGCTTTGTGTGATTGAAAATTGAAGGAGAGAAAGTGAATTTTGAAAAAAAGGAAAAATGAAATTTGAAGGATAAAGAAAAAGAAGAAACCCTAGCATGGTGGGAGGGATCCATATTTTTTCGAATTGAGAGGAGGGACCTTCAGATTGGGGTAAAACAATCATAAGATTACCATAGGAGGAAGAAGCCATGGATGGCTCAAGTGCAATAGCAGCAGCACGATGAGGAAGAAGGAGTAGATGGGAAAGTGGGGAAATTATATTTTTAATTTGTAAAAATTATTTAATTTCATTTTAGTCCCTGGTTTTTTGTTAACTAAAGCCACATCAGCTAAACAGTACATGTAGGAGAGAGAGTGTGACACCTCAGCATGACACGTCATCAGTCATCACTTAACGGCAGAACTAGACGGAATTGGACGGAAAGACCAATTTGGAACTTCTTGCAAACATAAAGGACCAATTTAAACTTTTTGAAACATAAATGACCAATATAAAACTTGATGACAATATAAGGGACCAATTTGGGGTTTTGACCAAATTACCCCTTCATCGTCTAATATGGTTTTGTTTGTCTACCCCTTTTTCCTCTTACGTTGTGATGTCCTTCTTTTTTTTTTTTCTATATATTATTTTACTATATTAATATTTGTAGTTATTATTATTTTAATAAACTAAAATTAAAAAAATTCAGAAATTAATATTGTATTAAAATATTAAATTTTATACAAATAAAATAAATAAGTTATTTTTTGAAAGAAAAATAAATAAACTGTTGCATATATAATTAGTAATTTTCTTTTTTTTTGAAAGCATAATTAGTAATTTCCTTATAAAAATGGAGAGAATCACTTCCCTTCCTTCTTTTGCAAATTTTTATTATTGCGTGATGATTTTAAATTAAATCATGTAAATTAAAACTTAAATGTTCAAATAAATGATATATTTTTGCCTTCACATTTTTACTCATTTTTATTTCATTCTCACTTTCAATGTAAGGGTAAAATGGTCATTTTACTCATTTTTATTCCATTCACATCACATCATATCATATTGACATGACATTCTTATTCTCTCCTCTTTTCCAATTCTCATTCTCATTCCTTCCTCTTTTCTCTCTATCATACAATAAGCTCGTTTATAGATGGACCTAAAATCTAAATTAATTGGCCCCTTTAACTTGTAAATGGGACGGGGCCTACCAATCCATAGGCTGACCCACGAAAAAATTAAATATTTATTAGTTTAAATGTATGTAAATTAATAGAGATTTTTGAATAATTTTATGTGTAATATTTTTTTTTGGCTAGAGATTTTAATTTTAGATCAATTCTTAGGGAAGGTTCTATATGGTGGTTTCAAATAATTTACATTTCCAGAAAATTGGAGAGGTAGGTACATTGAAGCAAAATCTTATAAAAAAGAAACAAATTCTCGAGTTCATCTCTTAGTCTTTATATTAAAGATGTTTGGAAAAGGAAACTTATCATTCGTTTTTCGAACTTATTTTTGGAAGCACAAGACCATACCGACGTTTAGAAACCCCACATTGAAAACCTTAAAATCCTTGATCAAATGTTTCAGAGAAAAAGACGTATCCGTCTGTTAACATCAAACGAAACGAAGCACAATGCGGCAAAATTTTTTGTGCCCAAAGGTTTAATTTTCAGTTTTTATGTTACACATAAGGAAATGTTATACAAACACATTTCGTTTGTAAACAATTGTTTAACCATTGCAATAAATCATCATATAAATTGAAGAACTCTCAATCCCACCTGCATCATACGATAAACCCATTACTTTTCCCCAGCATAGGCATATGTGTACTTAAATGAATTTAATGGTATGGTCCATGATGACCATGGTTGCAAAGGTGATTTTGTATTTTGTTCTTGGTGCTTTCTGCGTTACACTGGAAATCTCAGGGGAGCGTTGGAGTGGACGTCAACACTGCTCCGACTCCGTCTTATGATTTAGCACAAGATGAATCTCCACGACTGATTTTTAATTAGTTGTGCTACTAAGTTTGAGAAAAATTTGGTTATCTTCTGTTATCAAATATTGTTTATCACAGTGAGATTGTCACGGATGAGTGTTGCAACAACATAGTTAAACACGGTGGGGAAGAAATGCTATGACAGTTTGATTGTGCCTGTTCTTCAGTCACCCGCATTCAAAGCCAATGCTTCTCAAATAGTTGCTAGCAACAACCAAGTGTGGAGCAGATGTTCTTCATAGCAAAGAGTTAACAATCTCGAAATTAGTGTTATTCTCCGTCGTTTAATCTAGAATAATGTAATTCTTCAAAATAAATTCCCTTATACACTTAAATAATTATATGTTTTACAAAACAGAATTTGATCAAGTGGCAATTTATGTCTTAGAATTCGAATTTGAATTAATATTTGTGGTTATAACAATATAATATGTGTGTATACATATGTACTTGACGAATATGTTATGACGTAAAGATTATTTCTTGAAAATTTAAATCTCGTCAAAGAGATCAGAAGCGGATTGGCACTAAAGTCAAAGAAAGACTTATGTTCGGTAACCAACCACGTAATCAAACTGCATATCACTTCTAATATTATCCCTTTAATACATGAGTTGATTTTATCGAAAATCTGAGAGAGTTTCCCCCTAAAAATCGAACAATACCAATTTATACAGGTAACTCATGGCGGCGATGGCTTAAAGGTGCCCTACCTTCTCTATGTCATGCTTTAAAAGTTTCAAGAAGACTTTGTGTTAGGGGTGTATAGCCCGACCCGCCCCAACCCGACCCAGCCACATTTGGGACCATCGGCCAAGTCAGTTAGGACCCAGGCTGGGCTGTCCAGAACCCCGGCCCGACAAGGGGTAGGCTTAAATTTTTTTTAAAATTTTTGTTATTTAAGTATTTGATATGTAAATATATTAATATTGTATGTATAATTTTTGTTTTTTATTGATTATTAATTAAAAATACACAAAATATAACCTTAACAATTGATTAAATTTTTTTATAAAATTATTAAATATGTCAAATTTTATTTAATATATTTTTTTAAAAAAAAAAGTGGAATACCCAACCCGACCCTAGCCAGAGTCGGGACAGGTCTCGGGTCCGGTAAAAACCCGGCCCGACCCCGAGGTTTGTACACCCCTACTTTGTGTTTTACTTAGATAGGGCGATCCACAACAAAAAAGGAAGCATTTTCTGGCATTTTTTTTCTTAGAGTGGTCGTTTTCACCGTCCTAAATGACTTTGTGTCGGTACAGAAATCCTCGGTTATACCTACATCGCAAATCCATTTTCAGTAGTCAAAACCCAACCGTTGGTATAACCCCCGGTAATCTTCATTGTGGCGGTTTTAAACTGTGGATAAAAATTAAAAATGTTATTTTAGTTTTATTGGTGTTAGTGGCAGTTGTAACCGCCGTTACATTTGGGGTTTCTAACCGCTGCCATTGAGTTATTTTCAGCTTGTATGATTTATTTATCTATTTTCCCTTTTGGTAAATTTATAAAATCGTACTGTAAATATGAAAGGAAACGTGAATAGAATGCTAAATTGGACATTTTTTTTACATTTCAAATACAAAATATATTCAATAAATAAAATATGATCCATACATAATTATATAAAAGGTAAATCCTTAAAAAACAAGTGTAAAACCAAATTGGTAAATATTTTAATAGTTTAAATTAAACTACATAATTTTTTTTCTTTTATTAAAGGCATCTAAATTTTGCCAAGAAAGGAACTTATCCAATTTTATGATGCAATGTTCGAAGAAGACGAAGAATTTGACATATTTTCCTGCAAAAAAAGATAGCAATCAATATAAAATTACAAGAATAATAATGTATAATATTTATGTTCAAAATTAAAATTTTATACTCTTGGAATATACCATTAGCTTATCTTCCTATTGACCAATGGTATACTGAGATGTGCATCACAATTCACAAGACCCAACATTTGGGTCAATCAATTCCCAAAGTTCACATTAAGTTATTGAGTTGTAAACATATAAATGGAGAGGCAAATATAAAATCAATTACCTGGCCACGTTTCTCTAATTTTAGGCTACGTTTGGATTAAGGATTAAGGAAGAGAAGGAAAATGGAGATAATTAAGATATCTTCTTCTTATTTAGGGAAGATATCATCACTACGAACAAGGGAAGGACATATTGAAGGTTAACTTTCCTTCTCCTCCTTATTCAGTAATTCAATTATAGGGGAGGACATATGAAATGTTGCAGCTATAGCAACATAGCACGATTCTGATACATGGAAGTTTAGGTGGAGGTAAACACAGGTATATTTCACCAGAGTCAGGAAAGACCTCTCAACTTCTTTGAGAATTTACGAGAGGATTTACATGCATATCACCCACTAATAAAGCCCTCACATCGATCATTGGGTTTGAACCCTCGCTCTTGTGGAGTAAGATCCTAAACCTTAACCAACTATATCACTCCTCATTGACTGCAGCATTTAAATATATATACTATTTGTGCTCCATAGAAAGAAAGGAAAATCCTACCTATTTTCACAAGCAATCAATGGGTCCATCTTGTCTGTAATCCATTCTTATAGAAATATGGTTTCTGATCATTAACATAGAAATGCCCATAAAACCTGAATAATTGTACAATAGATAAATAAAAAAATATTATGAATAATTAACAATTAAATACAGTAAAAGTCAACTCATCACTCATGCAACATCTCCTTATCACATTCAGAATTCTTAACCTCAGATTTGTTTGTTTGGGAATTAAGAGGGGAAGGGAAGGGAAATGATTAGAGGAGAAGGAAGGGGAGGGAAAGGAAGGGAATGTTAACCTTTCATATGTCCTTTCATTGTTTGGATTTTGGTACCTCTTCAAATACCTCAATTTGAGGTATCTTGAATTTGTAAAGGGGAAAAATAATGAAGGATTAAGTATCGATCTTTCATTATCTTCCCTTCTAATTGTCATCTTCCTAAACAAGGGGAAGATACCTTAATTCTCTCGCCTTCCCTTCCCCTTTCCTCCTTAATCTCCTATTCAAACATATCCGTAGTTTTCATAGAAGCAAACCTAATTCCTTACCTCTCAATTAATCTGAATCACAAAAAAAATTAGGGTAAACTACAGTTTCCCCCACTGTGGTTTGACCTAAATTCAGTTTGCCCCCCTGTGGTTTAAACTGCGACACTTAACTACCCTGTGGGTTTGGCTTAAAATTAATGTGCCCCCTGTGGTTTAGAGTGTGACACTTGACCCCCCTGTGGTTTGTTATGTTATCACTTAACTACATTCTATCCAAATTTTAGTCAAATTAATCATCATTTTTATACTTTTAATGTTTATAATTTGTTATTCAACACTCTAGAATTATAAAATAATTCAAAAAAAATTACAATTAATATAAAATAAAATTTTAATTTTAAAAAAATCAATAAAATAATTTATTATTTATTGTTTACCTCCATTGATTATTTATATTTAGTTATTTATTCATTTTATTGTTATTTTTTTATCTTTAATGTTTTAGAATTATTAATCAATCAAAATAAAATTGTAAAAGAATAATATAATACAAATATATACTAAATTTAAGTTTTTTTATTGTTCAAGTTCGGAACATACATACCTGAATTGAATATTAACATTATTGAGCTTAGAACTCTAACATTAAACAATAATTTTCTTAAAAACGCATCCAATTATCCAATCATATAACTTTAAATAGTGTACCAAAATAAAGTGACAATCCAATTTCATATTAGTTTAGAGATAAAATAAATATAATAAAATAATTAATTAATAACTAAATATAAAATAAATAGGGTTTGAAAGTAGAAGATTAGGGTTTATTGTTTAGGAGGAAAGAAAGAGTTTGAAGAAAACACTAAAAAAAATTGAAAGTAGAATATTAGAATTTATTGTTATTATTTAAGAGATAAAATAAATATAATAAAATAATTAATTAATTCAATTATTTTTAGGTAATTTCTTTTATAAGTTAATAAAATATTAAATTTTGAGAAAAAAATAATATAGGGTAGTTAAGTGATAACATAACAAACCACAGGGGGTCAAGTGTCACACCTCTAAACCACAGGGGGCCACATTAATTTTAAGCAAAACCACAGGGTAGTTAAGTGTCACAGTTTAAACCACAGGGGGCAAATTGGATTTAGGCCCAAACCACAAGGGGGCAAACTGTAGTTTACCCAAGAAATTAAGTGGCTTTTAATGTCTCTTTATTTCAAAACCATAACAAATTATCTAACAAAAATAGTTGCTTCATTATATATTTGCCTAAGTCAACTTCCTCTTTTTATATATAGAAAAAAGAATTTGTATTAAAGGAAGAAAAGGATTACAAAATAAGGAGGACCAAATAAGCAATACAACTAAAGTCTTTTCTTACTAGGTGGAAGTCGGCTATATAGATCGAGCGATGATGAATGTTACTAGAAATTTAAAGAAAGTCATGTTACAAGAGCCAATGCAGGAGAGATCGAATTGAGTGATCATATTAGAATTTTTTTACGGTCATGTTCCCATCTTCATATACTAATAATAAAAGGATCATAACTAAAACTTAGATGAAGTTCCTTTGTAAGTTGCATTTATAAATGTTTTCCATGTAATAATTACAGAACATTCAAAAGCAACTATCTCAAGTACAAAGTTTAAAAAGAAAGGGAGAATCTTATTACACCAAACCAAAACTATTACCGAGATTAATCCCAAACTTAATTCATAAGGCTACTGTTGTTGGTCATTATTTAACAGAAAAAGTTGATGGTGCTAGACAAAAGGACTAATTTGGAACAAATTATAAAGATAGATGACCAATTTGAAACTTTTGAAAGATAAATGACCAATATGAAACTAGTGAAAAATTAAAGAACCAAAATGAATATTCGGACTTTAAGTAATAAAACAATTTTTGAAAAAGAAAAGTAAAAGTGCCCTGAAGACTAAGCAACCCTTATGAGCAAACTTGGACTTTCATTTTAGTGACTGTTTATTAAATGATACGTTTTATTGTTGGTTCATAACAAGCTTACACGAGTTGGACCAAGTTATTTTGGACTTTTTCACAACTAAATGAATGCACTGTATAGAAGAATAGAATACAGAATAGTGAAAGTGTGGACAAAAACTTCCAATAATTAATTCTTCCATTTCTACAGGTTCTTGTGTGTCTTTAAGACTTACTCGATCAAAAGATAAAAAATTGCAACCATAAATAATGGGTAAGAAAGTGGATCGAGTAAATTTATAAAAGTATGAAGCAAAGTTTATGTTTTAGTGTGATAAAATTGCATTAGATCGATCTGTAGCGCTACTAATAATGTTTATCACATAAACTTTCTATTAGTTTTTCTCTTAACCTTGGTCTACTTATGTGGTTACAATACATATGTATGTGAACCATAAAGACCAAGGTAATAAGTTTCAAATAAAAAAAAGTTTCCATTTGTATTTTGTTGGAATCCATTTTTTTCTTAAACAAACAAAAACGCAACAAAATAAGGATCATGGCAAATGGTAAGAGGATTATAAGTTATATTAATAGAAATGTTATGCAAACACATTTTGTTATCACTTTTCATAGGTTACCCAAAGGAATCGTTTTAGCATTACAATAACTATATAAAAGGATCATGCTCTTCATCTAATTCAAGCCACAAATCCAAATATTTTTCTTCAGCTTAAGCATCATCATACAATAGTTGGAATTAATGGCACAGTCAATGGCCACACTTTCAATTACAATGATAGTTGTCGCTATTAGTACTTTTTTGTTTGTACCGGGAATGTCATCGATTGATGGTTTCATGGGCTATAATGCTCGAATATTCTCTAAGGAATTACAACGAGAAGAACTTACTGATTCAACGACGTATCTAATTGAATGTTCACAAAGTTTACAAAAAAATTGTGGTTCTCTTACTTTAAATAATATTATTTATCGTAATGAAACTGTTACAAACGAGTGTTGTGACAACTTAGTTAACGTGATAGGGAAGAAATGCTACGATAGCTTGATCGTACTCGTTCTTCAAACTCCTGCATTCAAATCCAATGTTTCAGCAATAGCAGCAAGCAATAAGGAAGTTTGGAGCAAATGTTCATCTATTGTTGAGACTCCACAAACATCTTTTATTAATTAGTTTATTTCTAAATTCTACCATAATGTATTCTTAGAAATAAAGACTCTTTACCTTATCAATTTATGTTATGTGAATTGAAATACAAGGCACAACGCCTTAAAATTTTACAAAATTATAATAGCATAAATTATTTATTTTAATCTTGTCAAAATATTTTAGTATATTTAATTTCTTCAAAATGTGTTAGTTTGAAATGAATGCAAGAGTTTCTTCACCAAGATATTATAATTTTGATATTTCTTTGAAAAAAAATTATAACTTATTCTTTTTTTTAAAAAAAAAATTAAGTATCATTTTTTTTATACAAGTCATAGTTGATAATTAACTTATTTTAACTACTCAATCTATCTCCTATAGTTGCTAACAAATAAGTGTTTTTGTTTCAAATTAGGTACTTTGGGTGCGTTTGTTTGTTGGAAAATGCACGGAAAAAGATGAAAGAAATGATAGGGCCCACTCCTACCAGTGGGCTCGAAGGAAATAAGATCTCGTTCTAGATTTTGTGCAAATTTAATAAAAAAAATGAGGTATAAAAATGTCCACTATGTCCTTGAATTGGACACAAGCATAACATTTTTTTTATATTTTAATATAAGGGGTAAAGTGATAATTTAAGGGTAAACTACAGTCTGCCCCCCTGTGGTTTAAAAATGCGACACCTAACTACCCTGTGGTTTGGCTTAAAATTAATGAGTCCCCCTGTGGTTTAGAGTGTGACACTTGACCCCCCCTGTGGTTTGTTATGTTATCACTTAAAGTAATGACGAGTTTTTAAAGTTTATTGTTTTTAATAAAATTTGGTGATAAATATGTGGAGACAACTGTGAACCATTCTTTAGAACAAATGAAAAAAAAGGAAGACATGTGAGTATATATGTGTAAGCAAGCTAGCTTGAGTGTTAGATGAACCAAATTGTAAAAGTAAAGACCAATAATTAATTTTATGGGAGCCATTAAACTACTCTTGTATTGCCCAACAATGGTAAATCCATTGTGGGCAAATGTGACAAAATTGGTCACAAGTCAAGGAGTTGTACATCTAATGTGACAAGGGGGAGACACCATGGCAAAGGATAATGAGACTACAAAAGGAAAGGTAGTAAATGATTCATTGCCTGCACTAGCTCTAAAATTAATAGCACAATTAATATTTCTCTTCATCATTTACATTAGTTCTAAATTCATAACATAATACCTAATGTTTATCTTGAAACATTGCAGGTTAACCAAACTGGAAAAAATGGAAAAGGCAAAAGAGTATTACAAGGAAGTCAAAAGGAGACATCTAATAACACTAACAAGAATCTCCATTCAAGGTATTTTACTTTTTGACCTCTTAATATTGTTTAATCAAATATAATGTATTTGTTCATCCTTTCAGGAACCTACAATAATAACAATTTACATCCAGAATGCTCTTATGGGACACCTACTAACATGGCATCATAGTATTCACAAGATTCACAAGGTGCATCTTCATCTTCGCATGTGGCACCTCCTAGCTTGGCACCATGGTTTTCACAAGATACAAACAGGGGAGGAGAGAAGATATCTTTAGCATAAAAGGACAGGGTACATTCAAGAGGGTGGTTGAATATCAACCAAGAAGTAATTTCCATATTGATGGAAATGTAACCATACCAAACCAAAATACAAGAAAGAGAGGAAGAAAAAAGAAATTATCTCCTACTACTGGGCATTAGTTTAATTTTAGAATTAGTCTATAATTCGAATATGTTGATACTTAATATGAAGTTGGATTGTCACTTTATTTTGGTACACTATTAACGTTATGATTGGATAAATTGGATACTTTTCTAAGAAAATTATTGTTTAATGTTAAAGTTTATAAGCTCAATAATGTTAACATTCAATTCAAGTATGTATGTTCCGAACTTGAACAATAAGAGAGACGTTGAAAAGAGATCACGAACATGGGACGAGCACGACCCATAGGAACGTGGGGCGACCACGTTCCTCCCTTCACCAAATATAAATACCCTTCACTTGGGGGACTAAAACAAGTCTAATCGACGATAGTCAAAACTCACGTACTCTGTCATCCTATTGCTAATTTGCTACTTAGAGACCTCCGTTCTCTCACTCATCACTTACAACATGCTTCAAACAGACGGCTCGCCTGCTCGGAGCAACATACACGCCATAGCCGCATACAACGACCACATGTAACTTTCCTGCCTAACGGCTCATATGGACGTTTTCTCTTCGAACTACGTGGACTTTAATTCTTTATGACAGTTACACTATGATTAACTTGTAACCATATAAATCATTATCATTGGACCCAGACCGGTCATTGACCTGGTGAAAGACTCGGGTCACTGGTCCAATCAGTTGACCTGGTAAAATGTGTGTGTGTATATATATATATATTGAAATATATTAATGTATAAGTTCATACTTGAAATTGAAAAATAAAAACAAACAACTAATGCATTTTATGATTAGTTGAATCCATTCAAGCAACCAAATACATTCATCCTTGATATTGTAACAAAACTAAATAACTACGCTTCACACTAATTTATAGAAATTAAACCCGAAAATTATCATAATTTATGAAATTAACTAATGATCTATGGTCTTCAACTAGTGGTATCGACTTCAATGTCATTCCCCTCTTCCTCCTCTTCCTCATCGTCAACTAGCTCATCTAAATTTAGTTATGCAATAAATAAATAATATTAGGATTACGCTAAATGCATATTGTTGTATCTTTTGAATTAAGAATGCTACGTTAAAAAATTTATTATTAATCATAAGGATCATAAATTAGATATTACACTCACATTGTAATAATGCAATGGATACAAATATCTAAGCATCTCAATATACTTGGGTTTCCAACAAATTTTGCAATTTGCTCAAGCGGCACATTGATCAGTTTATGAGTATCAGCATCCCTAATAACACTACATTCTTTGTCCAAATTCCTCTCATTAAGGCTCCCATAAACCCTTTGTGTTTACCATATAATACACGAAATGACCCTAAACTTAAACGATTGTAATTTGGGCAAAAAAAGTGTCTTTTTTTAAATATAAATTTGTACTGAGTTCCAAATTGTACCGATCTCAATTATGTATGAAAAGACTCAAAAGTTTCCATGATATATTTAATTAATTGTCTTAATTTTTTTGCATATAACATTCTTCTGAATAAAAAAATTATAGATAACTAATGTAACGTAGAATAAGAAATAAACTATTTCTTCATATAAAAAAAACTATTTCTATTTGCTTAATATGTAAGAAGAAAAAAATTACATTGTCCTCCTATGAGAGATACTGAAATTACACTGCGCTTCCCTCTAGTTTAAAAAATTACACTGTCTTCCCTTAAAAAAATAAAAAATCATTACACTTTCATCCAAAATACTATATTTTCATTAAAAAAAATGTCTAAAGGTCCTTTTTTTTACAACTTTCAATATAACTTAATTATATGGTCAAAACTCTAAATTGGTCCCTTATGATATCACCAAGTTTAATATTGGTCCTTTATGTTTCAAAAAGTTTAAATTTGTCCTTTATGTTTGCAAGAAGTATCAAATTGGTCCTTTCGTCCAATTCCGTCTAGTTTTCCTGTTAAGTGATGACGTGTCCTGCTGAGGTGTCATACTCTCTCTCCTACTTGTACTGCTTAGCTGATGGGGCCTTAGTTAACCTAAAACCAGGGACTAAAATGAAATAAAATAATTTTTCACAAAATAAAAATATAATTTTCCCATTATTCCATCTTCATCTTCTTCCCCATCGCCATATTTGATGCTGTACTTGACGCTCGTCTTATGTCGTCAGCGGCGTTGACATCGTCAACGGCACCTAGATCACGCCCATGGAAGTAGAGGTGTCAAACAGGCCAACCCGCACGAGTGAAGATTTTCACGAGTTGGGAAAATACCAACCCGGCTCCTATATGTGCGGGTTGCGGGTTAAAGGTCAAACGGTCAATTTTATTATTTTTTTAAATATCAATTTTTTTAAAGTTTTTTTTTCTAATTTTCAAAAGGGTAAATGCTTATATTATATGCTGATGTTCTATACTTCTAGTCAATAGTGTGCATAATTTTGCCCATCTTCACATCCGGCATGCCATTTGATTTTGTTTTTGGAATTGTGTTTGAAAATAAATAAAAAGAAATAAATTAATTAAAATTGATATGTTTTTTGCCTAGTGACTGTTTTATTGTATTAGTTTTCTGTTTTTTTTTTTTCCGCTCCTGTACTTCTCCTTTCTAGTAATATAATTTCCATTTTCTACCAAAAAAAGGGTTTTAAAATTCAAAAATCATGTATAATTTATTGTTACAGGAAAAATACATCCAATTGTAATCAAAGTTAAATCTCTATGATTGAAAAATAATTTAACATCAACTTTATAATTAAAAATCATTTTAATTAAAAGTTGAAGAAATATTCCATTAAATTGTCTATAATACATCTAACGTCTATAAATAATCTTGATGATTCGGAATAAAATGATCCAACAACATAAAATATTTTAAAGATTTAAATGCATTTAAAAAAAATTTGAAATACAACAAAATTTTAATTTTTTAAACACAACTATATTTTAAAGTTGGAGTTGGTAGTCCAAAAAATAAATAAATTCATAAAAGCATAATATTAATTATTTTTAAAAAAACGGGTTACCCGCGGGTAACCCGGTTAAACCCGTATTTTAAATTGGTCAAACGGGCCGGGTCCATTTATTCGCGGGTCATTTTTCCATCTGTCCAACCTGCCCGTATTTGCGGGTAAAAGGGCCTAACCCTCGGGTTGGACCCGTTTTGACACCTCTACATGGAAGGAAGAGACTCATCCAAACTATGCTCGTCTCCGTTAACTCCTCTTCTTTCAACGGCACCGCCGTCGGTTCCGGAAAATTCGACTCCACCTTTAAAGCACTCTCGGAAGGAGACAAATCGACATGTGAACACAAAACAAACAACAAAACCATCGATAAAACCCATGTAAACACCGTACTGGAATATACGAACTATACTTCGGCTTTGTGTGATTGAAAATTGAAGGAGAGAAATTGAATTTTGAAAAAAAGGGAAAATGAAATTTGAAGGATAAAGAAAAAGAAGAAACCCTAGCATGGTGGGAGGGAGCCATATTTTTTCGAATTGAGAGGAGGGACCTTCAGATTGGGGTAAAACAATCATAAGATTACCATAGGAGGAAGAAGCCATGGATGGCTCAAGTGCAATAGCAGCAGCACGATGAGGAAGAAGGAGTAGATGGGAAAGTGGGGAAATTATATTTTTTTGTAAAAAATTATTTAATTTCATTTTAGTCCCTGGTTTTTTGTTAACTAAAGCCACATCAGCTAAACAGTACATGTAGGAGAGAGAGTGTGACACCTCAGTATGACACGTCATCACTTAACGGCAGAACTAGACGGAATTGGACGGAAAGACCAATTTGGAACTTCTTTCAAACATAAAGGACCAATTTAAACTTTTTGAAACATAAAGGACCAATATAAAACTTGATGACAACATAAGGGACCAATTTGAGGTTTTGACCAAATTACCCCTTCATCGTCTAATATGGTTTTGTTTGTCTACCCCTTTTTCCTCTTACGTTGTGATGTCCTTCGTTTTTTTTTCTATATATTATTTTACTATATTAATATTTGTAGTTATTATTATTTTAATAAACTAAAATTAAAAAAATTCAGAAATTAATATTGTATTAAAATATTAAATTTTATACAAATAAAATAAATAAGTTGTTTTTTTGAAAGAAAAATAAATAAACTGTTGACATATATAATTAGTAATTTTCTTTTTTTTTTGAAAGCATAATTAGTAATTTCCTTATTAAAATGGAGAGAATCACTTCCCTTCCTTCTTTTGCAAATTTTTATTATTGCGTGATGATTTTAAATTAAATCATGTAAATTAAAATTTAAATGTTCAAATAAATGATATATTTTTGCCTTCACATTTTTACTCATTTTTATTTCATTCTCACTTTCAATGTAAGGGTAAAATGGTCATTTTACTCATTTTTATTCCATTCATATCACATCATATCACATTGACATGACATTCTTATTCCCTCCTCTTATTCAATTCTCATTCTCATTCCTTCCTCTTTTCTCTCTATCAAACAATAGACTCGTTTATAGATGGGCCTAACATCTAAATGGATTGGCCCCTTTAACTTGTAAATGGGGCGGGGCCTACCAATCCATAGGCTGACCCACGAAAAAAATTAAATATTTATTAGTTTAAAATGTATGTAAATTAATAGAGATTTTTGAATAATTTTATGTGTAATATTTTTTTTTGGCTAGAGATTTTAACATCAGATCAATTCTTAGGGAAGGTTCTATATGGTGAGTTTAAAATAATTTACAGTTCCAGAAACTTGGAGAGGTAGGTACATTAAAGCAAAATCTTATAAAAAAGAAACAAATTCTCGAGTTGATCTCTTAGTCTTTATATTAAAGATGTTTGGAAAAGGAAACTTATCATTCGTTTTTCGAACTTATTTTTGGAAGCACAAGACCATACCTACGTTTAGAAACCCCACATTTGAAAACCTTAAAATCCTTGATCAAATGTTTCAGAGAAAAAGTACGTACCCGTCCGTTAACATCAAACGTAACGAAGCACAATGCGGCAAAATTTTATTGTGTCCAAAGCATTAATTTTCAGTTTTTATGTTACACAGAAGGAAATGTTATACAAACACATTTCGTTTGTAAACAATTGTTTTACCATTGCAATAATCATCATATAAATTGAAGAAAGTCTCAATCTCCACCTGCATCATACGACAAACTCATATACTTTTTCCCAGCATAGGTATCAGCGTACTTAAGTGAATTTAATGGCAGGGTCCATGATGACCATGGTTGCAAAGGTGATCTTGTATTTTGTACTTGGTGCTTTCTGCGTTACACCTGGAATCTTAGGGAGCGTTGGAGTGGACGTCAACACTGCTCCGACTCCGTCTTATGATTTAGCACAAGATGAATCTCCACCGACTGATTTTCTAATTAGTTGTGCTACTAAGTTTGAGAAAAATTGCGGTTATCTTCTGTTATCAAATATTGTTTATCACAGTGACATTGTCACGGATGAGTGTTGCAACAACATAGTTAACACGGTGGGGAAGAAATGCTATGACAGTTTGATTGTGCCTGTTCTTCAGTCACCCGCATTCAAAGCCAATGCTTCTCAAATAGTTTCTAGCAACAACAAAGTATGGAGCAGATGTTCTTCCATAGCAAAGAGTTCACAATCTTGAAATTAGTTTATTCTCCGTCGTGAAATCTAGAATAATGTAATTCTTCAAAATAAATTCCCTTATACACTTAAATAATTATATGTTTTACAAAAAAGAATTTGATCATGTGGCAATTTATGTCTTAGAATTCGAATTTGAATTAATATTTGTGGTATAACAATATAATATGTGTGTATACATATGTACTTGACGAATATGCTATTTTAGTATTATTGGTGTTGGTGGCATTTTTAACCGCCGTTACATTTGGGCTTTCTAACCGCTGCCATTAGTTATTTTCAGCTTTTATGATTTATTTACCCATTTTCCCTTTTGGTAAATTTATAAAATTGTACTGTAAATATGAAAGGAAACGTGAATAGAATGCTAAATTGGACATTTTTGTTTACATTTCAAGTACAAAATATATTCAATAAAATAAAATTTGATCCATACATAATTATATAAAAGGTAAATCCATAAAAACAAGTTAAAACCAAATTGGTAAATATTTTAATAGTTTAAATTAAGGCAATTTTACCTTAAAACCATGATATAAAATTTTAAACCCCAAAATTCCCTTTCTCTAAAAAGTATTCCCTTAACATCCCATTTTTGTCTTTTTGTTAGTAAGAATCCGTCTGGGAAATCCGTCTCAGGGCCCAGACGGATTCATTCAATTTTTTTTAAAAAAAAATCCTAATCCGTCAAGCAATCAGACGGATTAGGATTTTTTATTTTTTTTATTATATAAATGTCTAATCCGTCTGCTTCATTTTTTTTTCAAAATGATGAGTCCGTCCACTTCCTCTTTTTTTTTTTTTACTTTTTCAATTATTTATTAATTTTAAAATAAGAGAATAAATATATAATTTTTTTAATAAGTTTGAATATGGTATTATATTCCCTATTCTCGAACTTAAGCGAGTATTAAAATTAATCCCCATCTCCGGATCTTACGAATAGTCGAATCTATTTGTCTATTTTATTTCTTATTGAATTTGTAATGTCTAAATTAGTTCTCTCCATGAAAAATTAGCCTATATTAGGGATCATCAAAATACCCATAGACAATGAGTACCCTCAAATTTTATCATGTGGGTTTTGGTATGGGCTCGAATACAAAGTCAACGGGTTCGAGAACAGGTAAGAAAGTATCACACCCATACCCTGCATGCAATACTAAATATTTATTTTTATATATATAAGAAAGTAATATTTTTTAAATTTTTATATAAAAATAAATATTTAGTATTGCAGGTAGGGTATGGGTAGGGTACTTTCTTACCTGTTCTCGAACCCGTTGACTTTGTATTCAAGCCCATACCAAAACCCACATGATAAAATTTGAGGGTACTCATTGTCTATGGATATTTTGATGATCCCTAATATAGGCCAATTTTTCATGGAGAGAACTAATTTAAACATTACAAATTCAATAAGAAATAAAATAGACAAATGGATTCGACTATTTGTAAGATCCGGAGATGGGGATTAATTTTAATACTCGCTTAAGTTCGAGAATAGGAAATATAATACCATATTCAAACCTATTAAAAAAATTATATATTTATTCTCTTATTTTAAAATTAATAAATAATTGAAAAAGTAAAAAAAAAAAGAGGAAGTGGACGGACTCATCATTTTGAAAAAAAAATGAATGTCTAATCCGTCTGCTACACAGCAGACGGAGTAGACATTTATATAATAATAAATAATAATCCTAATCCGTCTGATTGCTTGACGGATTAGGATTTTTTTAAAAAAAAAAAGTTGAATGAATCCGTCTTAATCCGTCTCAGGCCCAGACGGATTCTTACTAACAAAAAGACAAAAATGGGGTGTTAAGGAAATACTTTTTAGAGAAAGGGAATTTTGGGGTTTAAAATTTTATATCATGGTTTTAAGGTGAAATTGCCTTTAATTAAACTACATAATTTTTTTCTTTTATAAAGGCATCTAAATTTTGCCAGGAAAGGAACTACCCGATTTTATGATGCAATGTTCGAAGATGACGAAGAATTTGACATATTTTCCTGAAAAAAAGATAGCAATCAATATAAAATTACAAGAATAATAATTTATAGTATTAATGTTCAAAATTAAAATTTTATACTCTTGGAATATACCATTAGCTTATCTTCCTATTGACCAGTGGTATACTGAGATGTGCATCACAACAAGGCCTAACATTTGGGTCAATCAATTCCCAAAGTTCACGTTAAGTTATTGAGTTATAAACGTATAAATGGTCCTTCCCCTTCACAAATTTAAGATACTTCAACTTGGAGTATTTAGGAGGAGATATCATCACACAAACAAGCGAAGAACATATGGAAGGTAAACACAGGTATATTCCACTCGAGTCAGGAAAGACCTCCCAACCTCTAGCTTTGAGGATTTACGAGAGGATTTACATTCATATCACTCACTAATAAAGCCCTAACATCATATTATATATATATATATATATATATATATATATATATATATATATATATATATATATATATATATAGAATTTGAATATATATAATATTTGTGCTCAATAGAAAGGAAGGAAAATCCTACCTATTTTCACAAGCAATCAATGGGTCCATCTTGTCTCTAATCCATTCTTTTAGAAATATGGTTCCAGATAATTAACATCGAAACGCCCATAAAACCAAAATCAATAATTGTACAGTAGAGAAATAGAAAATATTTGGAATAATTAACAATTAAATACAGTAAAATTCAACTCATCACTCATGCAACATCTCCTTATCAGATTCAGAATTCTTAACCCATAGGTTTGTTTGTTTGGGAATTAAGAGGGGAAGGGAAGGTAAATGATTAGAGGAGAAAGAAAGGGAGGGAAAGAGAAGGGAAGGTTAACCTTTCATATGTCCTCTCATTGTTTAGAATTTTAGATGTTGGTACCTCTTTCAAAATAGCTCAATTTGAGGTATCTTGAATTTGTAAAGGGGAAAGATAATGACGTATTTTCGATTTGGATCGTGCTTAGGATCGAAAAATTTCAAGATCAGGATAGGATCGCGATCTTGATCATAAGATTGTAAGAAAGGATCGTAAGATCGTAATTAATATCGTATAAGTTATTTTTTTTTTAAAAAAAAGCCCAAAACATAGCTTTAGATATTTAGGACTATGAATTTTGATATTTTATTTGTTGAATTGATGTATGGATATTGTCACTTTAGTAACTTATGAACTAATTTATGGAAATATCATGAAATTGTGATCATTTTATATATTTATTTAAATATATATTACTAAATATATAAATTAATTATTATTTTAAAATTGATAGGATCTTACGATCCTCGATCCGATCTATCTTATGCTCTCCCGATCCAACTTAAAATCTCGATCTTGATTACCTTGAGTATTAATCTTTCATTATCTTCCCCTCTAATTGTCATTAGGGGTGTACATGTGACGGGTTGGGCTGGGTTTTGGCTGGTCCCACGAGACCCGACTCGAGTAGTGGCCGGGTCAACCGGGTCGGGTCCATCATGTCGGCCGGGGTTTTTTTTTAATTTGAATTTGAGTCATGGGAAATAGAAAGTAGACATGAGAAATAGAGAGTAGGCATAGAAAATAGAGAGTGGGCATAGAAAATGAGAAGAGTAATTAATAAATGTTGACATTTTGAATAGATTTTTTAAATTTTAAATTGATTTATTACCTAGTTTTAGGAATAGATTAATAAGATATTAAATAATAGATATGATATCTTATTTTCAGCAATTAATTTTAATTTTTTTCATATAATTATTGTTTATTTAAATAAATATAAATAAAAAAAATTTAAAAAAAAGAAATGGAAGTACCCCGGGCCGGGTCCAACACTGTCATACCCGGCTCATCCTGACCCGGGTATGGACCCGACCCGAGGTCACTTTTGTGACCGGGTCGGGTCACTGGGTATTTTGTACACCCGTAATTGTCATCTTCCCAAACAAGGGAAAGATACCTTAATTCTCTTCCCTTCTCTTCCCCTCTCCTCCTTAATCTCCAATTCAAATATATCCGTAATTTTCATAGAAGCAAACCTAATTCCTTACCTCTCAATTAATCTGAATCAAAAAAAAATTAAGTGGCTTTTAATGTCTCTTTATTTCAAAATCATAACAAATTAACTAACAAAAATTCAGTCAC
Source organism: Senna tora (assembly GCA_014851425.1). Taxonomy (NCBI): domain Eukaryota; kingdom Viridiplantae; phylum Streptophyta; class Magnoliopsida; order Fabales; family Fabaceae; genus Senna; species Senna tora. The sequence continues at coordinate 23,466,724 of CM026260.1, read as the reverse complement.
TGAGACTTGCTTCATTATATATGTGCCTAAGTCAACTTCCTTTTTTTATATATAGAAAAAGAATTTGTACTAAAGGAAGAAAAGGATTACAAAATAAGGAGGACCAGCAGTCCTAAAAAAAAAAGGAAAACACAAATCATTGGTTCAGCAGAGGTTTTCATTCTCTTTAGATGTCCACAATGAACATTCCTCTAAACAAGTCATTCTGCGAAACCCTGATGCATGATATTGAACTTATTACAGAGTATTGTTTTAGTTATTGATAAAGAAAGTGTAACTGTCGTTTTTGGCTCAGACAATTGTAATTTGAAATTAGGACCGCAAGGGGTCTTAACCTTGGGGAACTTGTCCTTAGGTGATGCATCTAGGTGCTTACGTACCCTTCGGGAGGGATCAAAGTCCACGTAGTTCGTCATGGTGACGTCTATCAGAGCCGTTAGGCAAGGTTGTTACCTATATTGGGCCGTGTGCGGCTAAGACATATCTAAGGTACTCTGGGCGGGCGAGCCGCTCTTAGGAGGTTGCTTTAGTAGGAGAGAGCTATGGTCTCTGAGGGCTACTGGAAGCCCTGTAAGCGGTGTGCTCCAAGAAGGAGGTGAGCTCACGGAGGCTGGGCCAGAACGGGGGCCAGTGAAGGAGCTCAAGGTGCGGGGAGGACTCGCGCGAGGTATCTGTGGGTGCTCAGGTACCGGGAGAATCTGGAATATCAAGGATGGTTCACGATAATCCTTAAGGTTGTGTGTAGTACTGTTCATACTAGATTGCTTGCTTAGTCCCCCGAGTGAGGGTGTATTTATACTTGCGTGTGGGGAGATCGTGCTCGACCCAAGACCTGGTGGGACGTGGGTCGTCCCACGAGGCTTGTGGAGATCCCACATCTGGTTGAGGGGAAGCTCCGTGTGGTGACGTGGGCGAGGGCCACATACCTGGTGGATGAGTGGTGCCACGTGTCTCTGACGGGGGTTGGCGCTGTGCTTCTAGAATGTTAGTGCCACGTGTCCCTAGGCGGAATATTCCGTAGTTACATAAAGCATTGATCACACCCCATCAGATAGTTGTTAATGCAAGAACCATATATTTTCATCTGTCCACATATCAGTAACACCTAAACTAGGAGGAAAGTTAGGACAATATTAAATGTCAATGGCCTAATATCATAGTTGAGTTACAAAAGGCTACCAAAATCTTTCAATATAGGAGAAAAATAAAAGTAATTATAATTAACATATTATTTGTCTATAAAATAAGTACCAACAACAACTAAAGTCTTTTCCTACTAGGTGGAGTCGGTTATATAGATCGAGCGACGACAATGTTACTAGAAATTTGAAGAAAGTCATGTTAGTAGAGCCAATGCAGGAGAGATCGAATTGAGTGATCATATTAGAATTTTTTTACTGCTTTCTTCATATACTAATTATAAAAGGATCATAACTAAAACTTAGATGAAGTTCCTTTGTAAGTTGCATTTAATAAATGTTTTCCATGTAATAATTATAGAACATTCAAAAGCAGCTATCTCAAGTACAAAGTTCATAAAGAAAGGGGGAATCTTATTACAACCAAACCAAAACTATTATCGAAATTAATCCCAAACTTAATTCATAAGGTTATTGTTGTTAGCCATTACTTAACGGAAAAAGTTGATGGTGGTAGACAAAATGACTAATTTGGAACAAATTATAAAGATAGATTACTGATTTAAAACTTTTGAAAGATAAAGGGCCAATATGAAACTAGTGAAAAATTAAAGAACCAAAATGAATATTTGGCCTTTAAAGTATTAAAACAAATTTTTTTATTTAAAAAAAGAAAAAGAAAAAGTGCCCTGCAGACTAAGCAACCATTATGAGAAAGCTTAGACTTTCATTTTAGTGACTGTTTATTAAATGATACGGTTTATTGTTGGTACATAACGAGCTTACACGAGTTGGACCAGGTTATTTTGACTTTTGACAACTAAATGAATGCACTGTATAGAAGAATAGAATACAGAGTAGTGAAAGTGTGGACAAAAACTTCCAACAATTAATTCTTCCATTTCTACAGTTCTTGTGTGTCTTTAAGACTTACTCGATCAAAAGATAAAAAATTGAACATAACTAATGGGTAAGAAAGTGGTTCGAGTAAATTTATAAAAGTAAGAAGCAAAGATTATGTTTAGTGTGATAAAATTGCATTAGATCAATCTTAGCGCTACTAATAATGTTTATCATATAAAACTTTCTATTAGTTTTCCTCTTAACCTTGGTCTACTGTGGTTACAATTCATATGTATGTGAAACCATAAAGACCAAGGTAACAAGTTTCAATAATAAAAAAAGTTTCCATTTGTTTTTTGTTGGAATCCATTTTTTCTTAAACAAACAAAAACGCAACAAAATAAGGATCATGGCAAATGGTAAAAGGATTATAAGTTATATTAATAGAAATGTTATGCAAACATATTTTGTTATCGCTTTTCATAGGTTACCCAAAGGAATCGTTTTAGCATTACAATAACTATATAAAAGGATCATGCTCTTCATCTAATTCAAGCCACAAATCCAAATATTTTTCTTCAGCTTAAGCATCATCATACAATAGTTGGAATTAATGGCACAGTCAATGGCCACACTTTCAATTACAATGATAGTTGTCGCTATTAGTACTTTTTTGTTTGTACCAGGAATGTCATCAATTGATGGTTTCATGGGCTATAATGCTCAAATATTCTCTAAGGAATTACAACGAGAAGAACTTACTGATTCAACGACATATCTAATTGAATGTTCACAAAAGTTTACAAAAAATTGTGGTTCTCTTACTTTAAATAATATTATTTATCGTAATGAAACTGTTACAGACGAGTGTTGTGACAACATAGTTAACGTGGTAGGGAAGAAATGCTACGATAGCTTGATAGTACTCGTTCTTCAAACTCCTGCATTCAAATCCAATGTTTCAGCAATAGCAGCAAGCAATAAGGAAGTTTGGAGCAAATGTTCATCTATTGCTGAGACTCCACAAACATCTTTTTATTAATTAGTTTATTTCGCTTCTAAATTCTACAATAATGTATTCTTAGAATTAAAGACTCTTGTACCTTATCAATTTATGTTATGTGAATTGAAATACAAGGCACAACGCCTTAAAATTTTACAAAATTATAATAGCATAAATTATTTTATTTTAAAACTTGTCAAAATATTTTAGTATATTTAATTTCTTCAAAATGTGTTATTTTGAAATGAAATGCGAGAGTTTCTTCACCAAGATATTATAATTTTGATATTTCTTTGAAAAAAATTGTAACTTATTCTTTTTTTCTTAAAAAAAATTAAGTATCAATTTTTTATACAAGTCATAGTTGATAATTAACTTATTTTAACTACTCAATCTATCTCTTATAGTTGCTAACAAATAAGTGTTTTTGTTTCAAATTAGGTACTTTGGGTGCGTTTGTTTGTTGGAAAACGCACGGAAAAAGATGAAAGAAGTGATGGGGCCACTCCTACCAGTGGGCTCGAAGGAAATAAGATCTCATTTTAGATTTTTGTGCAAATTTAATAAAAAAAATGAGGTATAAAATGTCCACTATGCCCTTGAATTTGACACAAGCATAACATTTTTTTTATATTTTAATATAAGGAGTAAAGTGATAATTTTAATTCACTTTTACTCATTCCCATTCCCATTCCCATTCTCAAATTTTACTACTAAATACAGGGAACCCATTCTTATTCCTATTCTTTTTATTTGTAACAAACACACCCTTTATATTGTTTTCATGTGCAAAATATCTCTCGGTGTTTATACAGTCTCTATTTTGAAAAAACTTAAAAATGTTATCCGTAATATTTATCTAATTTTCATTTTTACATGGATTAATAAAAATGTTCTGATGAAGTCTTAAGTCTAAATTTTATCGGTATCAATTGTATCCTTAAACTTTTAATTTTTTTTAAGCAATTATTTTATTATACCACTATCTGAATAGTCAGATATGAAAACCATGTTAATTTATTATTTTTACAGCTTGATTGAATTGATAAATGAGCTTACTAAATAGTCTTTGAAATAGTTAAAAAGTGGAGGTCCATACAACTCTCTCAAATTAAAGAATGTCAATTTCATAATTCTAAAATGAATTTTGTAATCCATAATTCCAATTGATTAAAAGAAATTACTTGATCAAAATTTCATTTTGATCCTTATCTTTATCACAAGTTTTAAATTGGTCTTTTATCTTTTAAAAATTCTAAATTAGTCCTTTATATTTCCCATAAGTTCTATATGGTCATTCTGTCAAAGTCCGTTACTTTCTTTCGTTAAGTGTGATGTGGCATGTTGAAGTAGATTTTATTATCTCTCTTACGTGTCCCTTATCTTGCTGATGTGAGATCTGACGTGCTGAGGTGGACTTAGACCCTGTTTGGATAAGCTTGTGAAAAAGGGCTTTATTTATCAAACTTTTAAAAAAGATCTTTTAGCTAAGTACTTCTATTTTATGTTTGGATATTATAATATAAAAGTACTTTTAATTATAAAAGTTATTTGGATACAAAATAAAAATTACTTTCAATTAATCAAATTGACCAAAAATGGATATGATTTGGTGTAGCATCGAGGCATAGAGTTTTAATAACAATTGTAATATATATATATATATATATATATATATATATATATAGAGGAAACCGTACAGTGATTTGATGCCAATATCTTCATTTTGGTGCAGTAGAGGAATTGAGCATAGGGTTTTGATAGCAATAGTAACAAATATGTCATTTTATAATTTCATTGAGGATAAATAGTCATAAAATTTAAAGTGAATAGCTTTTACAAATGCTTTAAGTTGAAGATCCATTCTTTAACTTCTTAAAAAATGTTTATTTTAACTTTTAGTTTTTTCTAAAAAAATTTACCCAAATAAAATTTTATGTTATAAAAAGTCTTTTTTAATTAAAAAAATACTTTTTAAATTAAAAAAATCTATCCAAACGAACTCTTATTCCTCTTCTTTTTCACATTCTTGAGCAACCCTCCTTCTCATTTCTTAAAAACCTCTCCATTTCTCTTCTTTCAACATCTCAGCTCCCATGGATGAAGAAGCTTCAAGGCTCAATAAGGATGTGGCAGCAAGAATTGGCGCTTGCGGATGACTAGAAAGTGAGGAAGATATTAAGGGTGTGTTGGGTATTTGTTTTAAGGATGTAATATTGGATCTACATTCTTCTACCAAACATACTTTACTTTTGCAATGTGATGAATATATTTTTGTCTGTATTTTTTATATCCATTTTTTTCATTTAAACTTTTAATGTAAGGATAAAATGGTCATTTTACCACTTTTATTCTATTCAGATCACCACAAATCACATCATATTGACATAAACCATTTCATTATACCCAACATTTTCATTCCCCTACATTCTCTATCCCATTCAAGAAAAGGGACTAGAAAGCGACGGGGGAACAATTTCAATCCTTTTCGATCGGGCCACAACGTGCTCCGCAACAAGGAGAAACAATTGACTTAGACAGAAGGATCAATATAAAACTTATAGAAAACTAAATGATAATTTAGAACTTGTGGTAAAGATAAGTGACCTTTAATCTTTTAAAATCTATGTGTAATTCTATAATATTCCCTCTATATATATACACGTGGCACTAGTCTTCTAGAAGCAAAACCGGACATCGGATTAGTAACACGTGGCACCACTCGATGGCCTCATACGTGTCTCATACCCACGATTCTCCCAGACTCTCCCATAAGAGAGACGTGGAAAAGAGATCACGAACATGGGACGAGCACGACCCACAGGAACGTAGGGCGACCACGTTCCTCCCTTCACCAAGTATAAATACCCCTCACTTGGGGGACTAAAACAAGTATAATCGATGATAGTCAAAACTCACGTACTCTCTCATCCTATCTCTCATCCTATTGCTAATTTGCTACTTAGAGACCTATGTTCTCTCACTCATCACTTACAACATACTTCAAATAGGCGGCTCGCCTGCTCGGAGCAACATACACGCCATAGCCGCATACAGTGACCACATGTAACTTTCCTGCCTAACGGCTCATATGGACATTTCCTCTTCGAACTACGTGGACTTTAATTCTTTATAACAGTTACACTATGATTAAACTGTAACTATATAAATCATTGTCATTGGACCCAGACCGGTCATTGACCCGGTGAAAGGCTCGGGTCACTGGTCCAATCAGTTGACCTGATAAAATATGTGTGTATATATATATTGAAATCTATTAATGTATAGTTCATACTGAAATTGAAAAAATAAAAACAAACAACTATCGCATTTTATGATTAGTTGAATCCATTCAAGCAACCAAATACATTCATCCTTGATATTGTAACAAAACTAAATAACTACGCTTCACACTAATTTATAGAAATTAAACCAGATAATTATCATAATTTATGAAATTAACTAATGATCTATGGTCTTCAACTAGTGGTCTATCGACTTCAATGTCATTCCCCTCTGCCTCATCGTCAACTAGCTCATCCAAATTTAGTTATGCAATAAATAAATATTATTAGGATTACGCTAAATGCATATTGTTGTATCTTTTGAATTAAGAATGCTACGTTAAAAAATATATTATTAATCATAAGGATCATAAATTAGATATTACACTCACATTGTAATAATGCAATGGATACAAATATCTAAGCATCTCAATATACTTGGGTTTCCAACAAATTCTGCAATTTGCTCAAGCGGCACATTGATCAGTTTATGAGTATCAGCATCCCTAATAACACTACATTCTCTGTCCAAATTCCTCTCAATAAGGCTCCCATAAACCCTTTGTGTTTACCATATAATGCACGAAATGACCCTAAACTTAAACGATTATATTTTGGGCAAAAAAAAATGTTTTTTTTAAAAAATAAATTTGCACTGCGTTCCAAATTGTACTGGTCTCAATTATGTATGAAAAGACTCAAAAGTTTCCATGATATATTTAATTAATTGTCTTAATTTTCTGCATATAACATTCTTCTGAATAAAAAAATTATAGATAACTAAAGTAACGTAGAATAAGAATAAACTATTTCTTCATATTAAAAAAACTATTTCTATTTGCTTAATAAGTAGAAGAAAAAATTACACTGTCCTCCTATGAGAGATACTGAAATTACACTGCGCTTCTCTCTAGTTTAAAAAATTACACTGCCTTCCCTTAAAAAAATAAAAAATCATTACACTTTCATCCAAAATACTATATTTTCATTTAAAAAAATGTCTAAAGGTCCTTTTTTTTTACAACTTTCAATATAACTTAATTATATGGTCAAAACTCTAAATTGGTCCCTTATGTTGTAACCAAGTTTAATATTGGTCCTTTATGTTTCAAAAAGTTTAAATTGGTCCTTTATGTTTGCAAGAAGTTCCAAATTGGTCCTTTCGTCCAATTCCGTCTAATTTTCCTATTAAGTGATGACGTGTCATGCTGAGGTGTCATACTCGCTCGCTCCTACTTGTACTGCTTAGCTGATGGGGCCTTAGTTAACCTAAAACCAGGGAAATAAATAAAATAATTTTTCACAAATAAAAATATAATTTTCCCATTATTCCATCTTCATCTTCTTCCCCATCGCCATTGATGCTGTGCTTGATGCTCGTCTTATTCGTCAGCGGCGTTGACATCGTCAACGGCACCTAGATAACGCCCATGGAAGTAAAGGTGTCAAACAGGCCAACCCGCACGGGTCAAGATTTTCACGGTTGGGAAAATACCAACCCGACTCCTATATGCGGGTTGCGGGTTAAACGGGGTCAAACGGGTCAATTTTATTATTTTTTTAAATATTAATTTTTTTAAGTTTTTTTTCTAATTTTCAAAAGGGTAAATGCTGATATTATATGCTGATGTTCTATACTTCTAGTCAATAGTGTGCATAATTTTGCCCATCATCACATCCGCGCATGCCATTTGATTTTATTTTTGGAATATTGTTTGAAAATAAATAAAAAGAAATAAATTAGGTAAAATTGATATGTTTTTTGCCTAGTGACTGTTTTATTGTATTAGTTTTCTGTTTTTTGTTTTTTTCCGCTCTTGTACTTCTCCTTTCTAGTAATATAATTTCCATTTTCTACCAAAAAAAGAGTTTTAAAATTCAAAAATCATGTATAATTTATTGTTATAGGAAAAATACATCCAATTGTAATCAAAGTTAAATCTCTATGATTGAAAAATAATTTAACATCAACTTTATAATTAAATATCATTTTAATTAAAAGTTGAAGAAATATTCCATTAAATTGTCTATAATACATCCAACGTCTATAAATAATCTTGATGATTGGGAAAAAAATCATCGAACAACATAAAATATTTTAAAGATTTAAATGCATTTAAAAAAATTTTGAAATGCAACTATATTTTAATTTTTTAAACACTATATTTTAAAGTTGGAGTTGGTAGTCCAAAAAATAAATAAATTCATAAAAGCATAATATATTAATTATTTTTAAAAAAAGAAACGGGTTACCCGCGGGTAACCTGGTTAAACGTATTTTAAACGGGTCAAACGGGCCGGGTCCATTTATTCGCGGGTCATTTTTTCATTAGTCCAACCCGCCCGTATTTGCGGGTAAAGGGCCTAACCCGCGGGTTGGACCCCGTTTTGACACCTATACATGAAGGAAGAGACTCATCCAAACTATGCTCGTCTCCGTTAACTCCTCTTCTTTCAACGGCACCGCCGTCGGCTCCGGAAAATTCGACTCCACCTTTAATGCACTCTCGGAAGGAGACAAATCGACACTGTGAACACACAAACAAACAACAAAACCACCAATAAAACCATGTAAACACCGTACTGGAATATACGAACTATAATTCGGCTTTGTGTGATTGAAATTGAAGGAGAGAAATTGAATTTGAAAAAAAGGAAAAATGAAATTTGAAGGATAAAGAAAAAGAAGAAACCCTAGCATGGTGGGAGGGAGCCATATTTTTCGAATTGAGAGGAGGATCTTCAGATTGGGGTAAAACAATCATAAGATTACCATAGGAGGAAGAAGCCATGGATGGCTCCAAGTGCAATAGCACAGCACGATGAGGAAGAAGGAGTAGATGGGAAAGTGGGGAAATTATATTTTTAATTTGTAAAAAATTATTTAATTTCATTTTAGTCCCTGGTTTTTGTTAACTAAAGCCACATCAGCTAAACAGTACATGTAGGAGAGAGAGTGTGACACCTCAGCATGACACGTCATCACTTAACGGCAGAACTAGACGGAATTGGACGGAAAGACCAATTTGGAACTTCTTGCAAACATAAAGGACCAATTTAAACTTTTTGAAATATAAGGACCAATATAAAACTTGATGACAACATAAGGGACCAATTTGGAGTTTTGACCAAATTACCCCTAAAATCGTCTAATATGGTTTTGTTTGTCTACCCCTTTTTTCCTCTTACGTTGTGATGTCCTTCGTTTTTTTTTTCTATATATTATTACTATATTAATATTTGTAGTTATTATTATTTTAATAAACTAAAATTAAAAAAATTCAGAAATTAATATTGTATTAAATATTAAATTTTACACAAATAAAATAAATAAGTTGTTTTTTGAAAGAAAAATAAATAAACTGTTGACATATATAATTAGTAATTTTCTTTTTTTTTTTAAAGCATAATTAGTAATTTCCTTATTAAAATGGAGAGAATCACTTCCCTTCCTTCTTTTGCAAATTTTTATTATTGCGTGATGATTTTAAATTAAATCATGTAAATTAAAACTTAAATGTTCAAATAAATGATATATTTTTGCCTTCACATTTTTACTCATTTTATTTCATTCTCACTTTCAATGTAAGGGTAAATGGTCATTTTACTCATTTTTATTCCATTCATATCACATCATATCACATTGACATGACATTCTTATTCCCTCCTCTTATTCAATTCTCATTCTAATTCCTTCCTCTTTTCTCTCTATCAAACAATAGGCTCGTTTATAGATGGGCCTAAAATCTAAATGGATTGGCCCCTTTAACTTGTAAATGGGGCGGGGCCTACCAATCCATAGGCTGACCCACGAAAAAATTAAATATTTATTAGTTTAAAATGTATGTAAATTAATAGAGATTTTTGAATAATTTTATGTGTAATATTTTTTTTTTGGCTAGAGATTTTAACTTCAGATCAATTCTTAGGGAAGGTTCTATATGGTGAGTTTAAAATAATTTACAGTTCCAGAAACTTGGAGAGGTAGGTACATTAAAGCAAAATCTTATGAAAAAGAAACAATTCTCGAGTTGATCTCTTAGTCTTTATATTAAAGATGTTTGGAAAAGGAAACTTATCATTCGTTTTTCGAACTTATTTTTGGAAGCACAAGACCATAACTACGTTTAGAAACCCCACATTGAAAACCTTAAAATCCTTGATCAAATGTTTCAGAGAAAAAGACGTACCGTCTGTTAACATCAAACGAAACGAAGCACAATGCGGCAAAATTTTATTGTGCCCAAAGGTTTAATTTTCAGTTTTTATGTTACACATAAAGAAATGTTATACAAACACATTTCGTTTGTAAACAATTGTTTTACCATTGCAATAATCATCATATAAATTGAAGAAAGTCTCAATCTCCACCTGCATCATACGACAAACTCATATACTTTTTCCCAGCATAGGTATCAGCGTACTTAAGTGAATTTAATGGCAGGGTCTATGATGACCATGGTTGCAAAGGTGATCTTGTATTTTGTACTTGGTGCTTTCTGCGTTACACCTGGAATCTTAGGGAGCGTTGGAGTGGACGTCAACACTGCTCCGACTCCGTCTTATGATTTAGCACAAGATGAATCTCCACCGACTGATTTTCTAATTAGTTGTGCTACTAAGTTTGAGAAAAATTGCGGTTATCTTCTGTTATCAAATATTGTTTATCACAGTGAGATTGTCACGGATGAGTGTTGCAACAACATAGTTAACACGGTGGGGAAGAAATGCTATGACAGTTTGATTGTGCCTGTTCTTCAGTCACCCGCATTCAAAGCCAATGCTTCTCAAATAGTTGCTAGCAACAACCAAGTGTGGAGCAGATGTTCTTCCATAGCAAAGAGTTCACAATCTCGAAATTAGTTTATTCTCCGTCGTGAAATCTAGAATAATCTAATTCTTCAAATAAATTCCCTTATACACTTAAATAATTATATGTTTTACAAAACAGAATTTGATCAAGTGGCAATTTATGTCTTAGAATTCGAATTTGAATTAATATTTGTGGTATAACAATATAATATGTGTGTAGACATATGTACTTGACGAATATGCTATGACGTAAAGATTATTTCTTGAAAATTTAAATCTCATCAAAAGAGAAGCGATTGGCACTAAACTCAAAGAAAGACTTATTGTTCGGTAACCAACCCACGTAATCAAACTACATATCATTTCTAATATTATCCCTTTAATACATGAGTTGATTTTATCGAAAATCTGAGAGAGTTTCCCCTAAAAATCGAACAATACCAATTTATACAGCAACTCATGGTGATGGCTAATGGTGCCCTACCTTCTCTATGTCATGCTTTAAAAGTTTCAAGAAGACTTTGTGTTAGGGGTGTACAGCCGACCCGCCCAACCCGACCCAGCCACATTTGGGGCCATCGAGCCGAGTCAGTTGGGACCCAGGCTGGGCTGTCCAGAACCCGGCCCGACCCGGGGTAGGCTTAAATTTTTTTTAAAAATTTTTGTTATTTAAGTATTTTGTTATGTAAAATATATAATATTTGTATGTATAATTTTGTTTTTTATTGATTATTAATTAAAAATACACAAAATATAACCTTAACAATTGATTAAATTTTTTTATAAAATTATTAAATATGTCAAATTTTATTTAATATATTTATTTTTAAAAAAGTGGAATACCCAACCCGACCCGGCTAGAGTCGGGACGGGTCTCGGGTCCGGGAAAAACCCGGCCCGACCCGGGGTTTGTACACCCCTACTTTGTGTTTTACTTAGATAGGGCGATTCACAACAAAAAAGGAAGCATTTTCTGGCATTTTTTTTCGTAGAGTGATCGTTTTCACCGTCATTAAATGACTTTGTGTCAGTACAGAAATCCTCGCTTATACCTGCATCGCAAATCCCTTTTCAGTAGTCAAAACCCAACCGTTGGTATAACCCCCGGTAATTTCATTGTGGCGGTTTTAAACTCTGGATAAAAATTAAAAATGTTATTTTAGTTTTATTGGTGTTAGTGGCAGTTTTAACCGCCGTTACATTTGGGGTTTCTAACTGCTGCCATTAGTTATTTTCAGCTTTTATGATTTATTTATCCATTTCCCCTTTTGGTAAATTTATAAAATTGTACTGTAAATATGAAAGGAAACATGAATAGAATGCTAAAATGGACATTTTTTTTTTACATTTCAAATACAAAATATATTCAATAAATATAATATGATCCATACATAATTATATAAAAGATAAATCACACAAACAAGGGAAGGACATATTGAAGGTTAACCTTCCCTTCCCTTCTCCTCCTTAATTCAGTAATTCCAATAGGGGAGGACAAATGAAATGTTGCAGCTATAGCAACATAGCACAATTCTGATACATGAAAGTTTAGGTGGAGGTAAACACATGTATATTTCACCAGAGTCAGGAAAGACTTCTCAACTTCTTTGAGAATTTACGAGAGGATTTACATGCATATCACCCACTAATAAAGCCCTCACATCGATCATTGGGTTTGAACCCTCGCTCTTGTGGAGTAAGAACCTAAACCTTAACCAACTATATCACTCCTCATTGACTGCAGCATTTAAATATATATACTATTTGTGCTCCATAGAAAGAAAGGAAAATCCTACCTATTTTCACAAGCAATCAATGGGTCCATCTTGTCTGTAATCCATTCTTATAGAAATATGGTTTCTGATCATTAACATAGAAATGCCCATAAAACCTGAATAATTGTACAATAGAGAAATAAAAAAAATATTATGAATAATTAACAATTAAATACAGTAAAAGTCAACTCATCACTCATGCAACATCTCCTTATCACATTTAGAATTCTTAACCTCATATTTGTTTGTTTGGGAATTAAGAGGGGAAGGGAAGGGAAGGGAAATGATTAGAGGAGAAGGAAGGGGAGGGAAAGGAAGGGAATGTTAACCTTTCATATGTCCTCTCATTGTTTGGATTTTGGCACCTCTTTCAAAATACCTCGATTTGAGGTATCTTGAATTTGTAAAGGGGAAAGATAATGAAGGATTAAGTATCGATCTTTCATTATCTTCCCTTCTAATTGTCATCTTCCCAAACAAGGGGAAGATACCTTAATTCTCTCGCCTTCCCTTCCCCTTTCCTCCTTAATCTCCTTTTCAAACATATCCGTAGTTTTCATAGAAGCAAACCTAATTCCTTACCTCTCAATTAATCTGAATCACAAAAAAAATTAAGTGGCTTTTAATGTCTCTTTATTTCAAAACCATAACAAATTATCTAACAAAAATAGTTGCTTCATTATATATTTGCCTAAGTCAACTTCCTTTTTTTTATATATAGAAAAAGAATTTGTATTAAAGGAAGAAAAGGATTACAAAATAAGGAGGACCAAATAAGCAACAACAACTAAAGTCTTTTCTTATTAGGTGGAGTCGGCTATATAGATCGAACGATGATGAATGTTACTAGAAATTTAAAGAAAGTCATGTTACTAGAGCCAATGCAGGAGAGATCGAATTGAGTGATCATATTAGAATTTTTTTACAGTCATCTTCATATACTAATAATAAAAGGATCATAACTAAAACTTAGATGAAGTTCCTTTGTAAGTTGCATTTAATAAAATGCTTTCCATGTAATAATTACAGAACATTCAAAAGCAACTATCTCAAGTACAAAGTTTAAAAAGAAAGGGAGAATCTTATTACAACCAAACCAAAACTATTACCGAGATTAATCCCAAACTTAATTCATAAGGCTACTGTTGTTGGTCATTATTTAACAGAAAAAGTTGATGGTGCTAGACAAAATGACTAATTTGGAACAAATTATAAAGATAGATGACCAATTTGAAACTTTTGAAAGATAAATGACCAATATGAAACTAGTGAAAAATTAAAGAACCAAAATGAATATTCGGACTTTAAAGTAACAAAACAATTTTTTGAAAAAGAAAAGTAAAAGTGCCCAGAAGACTAAGCAACCATTATGAGCAAACTTGGACTTTCATTTTAGTGACTGTTTATTAAATGATACGTTTTATTGTTGGTTCATAACAAGCTTACACGAGTTGGACCAAGTTATTTTGACTTTTCACAACTAAATGAATGCACTGTATAGAAGAATAGAATACAGAATAGTGAAAGTGTGGACAAAAACTTCCAATAATTAATTCTTCCATTTCTACAGTTCTTGTGTGTCTTTAAGACTTACTCGATCAAAAGATAAAAAATTGAACATAAATAATGGGTAAGAAAGTGGATCGAGTAAATTTATAAAGTATGAAGCAAAGTTTATGTTTAGTGTGATAAAATTGCATTAGATCGATCTGTAGCGCTACTAATAATGTTTATCACATAAAACTTTCTATTAGTTTTTCTCTTAACCTTGGTCTACTTATGTGGTTACAATACATATGTATGTGAAACCATAAAGACCAAGGTAATAAGTTTCAATAAAAAAAAGTTTCCATTTGTATTTTGTTGGAATCCATTTTTTTTCTTAAACAAACAAAAACGCAACAAAATAAGGATCATGGCAAATGGTAAGAGGATTATAAGTTATATTAATAGAAATGTTATGCAAACACATTTTGTTATCACTTTTCATAGGTTACCCAAAGGAATCGTTTTAGCATTACAATAACTATATAAAAGGATCATGCTCTTCATCTAATTCAAGCCACAAATCCAAATATTTTTCTTCAGCTTAAGCATCATCATACAATAGTTGGAATTAATGGCACAGTCAATGGCCACACTTTCAATTACAATGATAGTTGTCGCTATTAGTACTTTTTTGTTTGTACCGGGAATGTCATCGATTGATGGTTTCATGGGCTATAATGCTCGAATATTCTCTAAGGAATTACAACGAGAAGAACTTACTGATTCAACGACGTATCTAATTGAATGTTCACAAAAGTTTACAAAAAATTGTGGTTCTCTTACTTTAAATAATATTATTTATCGTAATGAAACTGTTACAAACGAGTGTTGTGACAATTAGTTAACGTGGTAGGGAAGAAATGCTACGATAGTTTGATCGTACTCGTTCTTCAAACTCCTGCATTCAAATCCAATGTTTCAGCAATAGCAGCAAGCAATAAGGAAGTTTGGAGCAAATGTTCATCTATTGTTGAGACTCCACAAACATCTTTTTATTAATTAGTTTATTTCTAAATTCTACAATAATGTATTCTTAGAAATAAAGACTCTTGTACCTTATCAATTTATGTTATGTGAATTGAAATACAAGGCACAACGCCTTAAAATTTTACAAAATTATAATAGCATAAATTATTTTATTTTAAATCTTGTCAAAATATTTTAGTATATTTAATTTCTTCAAAATGTGTTATTTTGAAATGAAATGCAAGAGTTTCTTCACCAAGATATTATAATTTTGATATTTCTTTGAAAAAAAATTATAACTTATTCTTTTTTTAAAAAAAAAATTAAGTATCATTTTTTTTATACAAGTCATAGTTGATAATTAACTTATTTTAACTACTCAATCTATCTCCTATAGTTGCTAACAAATAAGTGTTTTTGTTTCAAATTAGGTACTTTGGGTGCGTTTGTTTGTTGGAAAATGCACGGAAAAAGATGAAAGAAATGATAGGCCCACTCCTACCAGTGGGCTCGAAGGAAATAAGATCTCTTTCTAGATTTTTGTGCAAATTTAATAAAAAAATGAGGTATAAAATGTCCACTATGTCCTTGAATTTGACACAAGCATAACATTTTTTTTATATTTTAATATAAGGGGTAAAGTGATAATTTTAAGGGTAAACTACAGTCTGCCCCCTGTGGTTTAAAATGCGACACCTAACTACCCTGTGGTTTGGCTTAAAATTAATGAGTCCCCCTGTGGTTTAGAGTGTGACACTTGACCCCCCTGTGGTTTGTTATGTTATCACTTAAAGTAATGACGAGCTTTAAAGTTTATTGTTTTTTTTAATAAAATTTGGTGATAAATATGTGGAGACAACTGTGAACCAATTCTTTAGAACAAATGAAAAAAAGGAAGACATGTGAGTATATATGTGTAAGCAAGCTAGCTTGAGTGTTAGATGAACCAAATTGTAAAAGTTAAAGACCAATAATTAATTTTATGGGAGCCATTAAACTACTCTTGTATTGCCCAACAATGGTAATCCATTGTGGCAAATGTGACAAAATTGGTCACAATTCAAGGAGTTGTAAATCTAATGTGACAGGGGAGACACCATGGCAAAGGAGAATGAGACTACAAAAGGAAAAGGTAGTAAATGATTCATTGCTGCACTAGCTCTAAAATTAATAGCACAATTAATATTTCTCTTCTTCATTTCATTAGTTCTAAAATTCATAACATAATACTTAATGTTTATCTTGAAACATTGCAGGTTAACCAAACTGGAGAAAATGGAAAAGGCAAAAGAGTATTACAAGGAAGTCAAAAGGAGACATCTAATAACACTAACAAGAATCTCCATTTCAAGGTATTTTACTTTTTAACCTCTTAATATTGTTTAATCAAATATAATGTAATTTGTTCATCGTTTCAGGAACCTACAATAAATAACAATTTACATCCAGAATGCTCTTATGGGACACCTACTAACATGGCATCATGGTATTCACAAGATTCACAAGGTGCATCTTCATCTTCGCATGTGGCACCTCCTAGCTTGGCACCATGGTTTTCACAAGATACAAACATGGGAGGAGAGAAGAATATCTTTAGCATAAAAGGACAGGGTACATTCAAGAGGGTGGTTGAATATTAACCAAGAAGTAATTTCCATATTGATGGAAATGTAACCATACATTAGTTTAATTTTAGAATTAGTCTATAATTCGAATATGTTGATACTTAATATGAAGTTGGATTGTCACTTTATTTTGGTACACTATTAACGTTATATGATTGGATAAATTGGATACTTTTCTAAGAAAATTATTGTTTAATGTTAAAGTTTATAAGCTCAATAATGTTAACATTCAATTCAAGTATGTATGTTCCGAACTTGAACAATAAGAGAGACGTTGAAAAGAGATCACGAACATGGGACGAGCACGACCCATAGGAACGTGGGGCGACCACGTTCCTCCCTTCACCAAATATAAATACCCTTCACTTGGGGGACTAAAACAAGTCTAATCAACGATAGTCAAAACTCACGTACTCTGTCATCCTATTGCTAATTTGCTACTTAGAGACCTCCGTTCTCTCACTCATCACTTACAACATGCTTCAAACAGACGGCTCGCCTGCTCGGAGCAACATACACGCCATAGCCGCATACAACGACCACATGTAACTTTCCTGCCTAACGGCTCATATGGACGTTTCCTCTTCGAACTACGTGGACTTTAATTCTTTATGACAGTTACACTATGATTAACTTGTAACCATATAAATCATTATCATTGGACCCAGACCGGTCATTGACCTGGTGAAAGACTCGGGTCACTGGTCCAATCAGTTGACCTGGTAAAATGTGTGTATATATATATATATATTGAAATATATTAATGTATAAGTTCATACTTGAAATTGAAAAATAAAAACAAACAACTAATGCATTTTATGATTAGTTGAATCCATTCAAGCAACCAAATACATTCATCCTT
The DNA here is from genome assembly GCA_014851425.1 of Senna tora. Taxonomy (NCBI): domain Eukaryota; kingdom Viridiplantae; phylum Streptophyta; class Magnoliopsida; order Fabales; family Fabaceae; genus Senna; species Senna tora. The sequence continues at coordinate 23,448,867 of CM026260.1, read as the reverse complement.
GATATTGTAACAAAACTAAATAACTACGCTTCACACTAATTTATAGAAATTAAACCCGAAAATTATCATAATTTATGAAATTAACTAATGATCTATGGTCTTCAACTAGTGGTATCGACTTCAATGTCATTCCCCTCTTACTCCTCTTCCTCATCGTCAACTAGCTCATCTAAATTTAGTTATGCAATAAATAAATAATATTAGGATTACGCTAAATGCATATTGTTGTATCTTTTGAATTAAGAATGCTACGTTAAAAATTTATTAATAATCATAAGGATCATAAATTAGATATTACACTCACATTGTAATAATGCAATGGATACAAATATCTAAGCATCTCAATATACTTGGGTTTCCAACAAATTCTGCAATTTGCTCAAGCGGCACATTGATCAGTTTATGAGTATCAGCATCCCTAATAACACTACATTCTCTGTCCAAATTCCTCTCAATAAGGCTCCCATAAACCCTTTGTGTTTACCATATAATACACGTAATGACCCTAAACTTAAACGATTGTATTTTGGGCAAAAAAAGTGTCTTTTTTTAAATAATAAATTTGTACTGAGTTCCAAATTGTACCGATCTCAATTATGTATGAAAAGACTCAAAAGTTTCCATGATATATTTAATTAATTGTCTTAATTTTTTTGCATATAACATTCTTCTGAATAAAAAAATTATAGATAACTAATGTAACGTAGAATAAGAATAAACTATTTCTTCATATAAAAAAAACTATTTCTATTTGCTTAATATGTAAGAAGAAAAAAATTACATTGTCCTCCTATGAGAGATACTGAAATTACACTGCGCTTCCCTCTAGTTTAAAAAATTACACTGTCTTCCCTTAAAAAAATAAAAAATCATTACACTTTCATCCAAAATACTATATTTTCATTAAAAAAATGTCTAAAGGTCCTTTTTTTTACAACTTACAACTTAATTATATGGTCAAAACTCTAAATTGGTCCCTTATGATATCACCAAGTTTAATATTGGTCCTTTATGTTTCAAAAAGTTTAAATTGGTCCTTTATGTTTGCAAGAAGTTCCAAATTGGTCCTTTCGTCCAATTCCGTCTAGTTTTCCTGTTAAGTGATGACGTGTCCTGCTGAGGTGTCATACTCTCTCTCCTACTTGTACTGCTTAGCTGATGGGGCCTTAGTTAACCTAAAACCAGGGACTAAAATGAAATAAAATAATTTTTCACAAAATAAAAATATAATTTTCCCATTATTCCATCTTCATCTTCTTCCCCATCGCCATATTTGATGTTGTACTTGACGCTCGTCTTATGTCGTCAGCGGCGTTGACAACGTCAACGGCACCTAGATCACGCCCATGGAAGTAGAGGTGTCAAACAGGCCAACCCGCACGAGTGAAGATTTTCACGAGTTGGGAAAATACCAACCCGACTCCTATATGTGCGGGTTGCGGGTTAAACGGGTCAAACGAGTCAATTTTATTATTTTTTTAAATATTAATTTTTTTTAAGTTTTTTTTTCTAATTTTCAAAAGGGTAAATGCTGATATTATATGCTGATGTTCTATACTTCTAGTCAATAGTGTGCATAATTTTGCCCATCATCACATCCGGGCATGCCATTTGATTTTGTTTTTGGAATTGTGTTTGAAAATAAATAAAAAGAAATAAATTAATTAAAATTGATATTTTTTTGCCTAGTGACTGTTTTATTGTATTAGTTTTCTGTTTTTTGTTTTTTCCGCTCCTGTACTTCTCCTTTCTAGTAATATAATTTCCATTTTCTACAAAAAAAAGGGTTCTAAAATTCAAAAATCATGTATAATTTATTGTTACAGGAAAAATACATCCAATTGTAATCAAAGTTAAATCTCTATGATTGAAAAATAATTTAACATCAACTTTATAATTAAAAATCATTTTAATTAAAAGTTGAAGAAATATTCCATTAAATTGTCTATAATACATTCAACGTCTATAAATAATCTTGATGATTCGAAAAAAAAAATGATCCAACAACATAAAATATTTTAAAGATTTAAATGCATTTAAAAAAATTTTGAAATACAACAAAATTTTAATTTTTTAAACACAACTATATTTTAAAGTTGGAGTTGGTAGTCCAAAAAATAAATAAATTCATAAAAGCATAATATATTAATTATTTTTAAAAAAAGAAACGGGTTACCCGCGGGTAACCCGGTTAAACCCGTATTTTAAATTGGTCAAACGGGCTGGGTCCATTTATTCGCGGGTCATTTTTCCATCAGTCCAACCCGCCCGTATTTGCGGGTAAAAGGGCCTAACCCTCGGATTGGACCCGTTTTGACACCTCTACATGGAAGGAAGAGACTCATCCAAACTATGCTCGTCTCCGTTAATATTGTATTAAATATTTGTAGTTATTATTATTTTAATAAACTAAAATTAAAAAAATTCAGAAATTAATATTGTATTAAAATATTAAATATTAAATTTTATACAAATAAAATAAATAAGTTATTTTTTGAAAGAAAAATAAATAAACTGTTGACATATATAATTAGTAATTTTCTTTTTTTTTTTGAAAGCATAATTAGTAATTTCCTTATAAAAATGGAGAGAATCACTTCCCTTCCTTCTTTTGCAAATTTTTATTATTGCATGATGATTTTAAATTAAATCATGTAAATTAAAACTTAAATGTTCAAATAAATGATATATTTTTGCCTTCACATTTTTACCTATTTTTATTTCCTTCTCACTTTCAATGTAAGGGTAAAATGGTCATTTTACTCATTTTTATTCCATTTACATCACATCATATCATATTGACATGACATTCTTATTCCCTCCTCTTTTCCAATTCTCATTCTCATTCCTTCCTCTTTTCTCTCTATCAAACAATAGGCTCGTTTATAGATGGATCTAAAATCTAAATGGATTGGCCCCTTTAACTTGTAAATGGGGCGGGGCCTACCAATCCATAGGCTGACCCACGAAAAAATTAAATATTTATTAGTTTAAAATGTATGTAAATTAATAGAGATTTTTGAATAATTTTATGTGTAATAATTTTTTTGGCTAGAGATTTTAACTTCAGATCAATTCTTAGTTGTGCTACTAAGGGGAAGGATAATGAAAGATTAAAGATTGATATTCCATTATCTTCCCCTTTAATTTTCATCTTCCCCAATAAGGAGAAGATATCTTAATCATCTCCCATTCCCTTCTCCTCCTTAATCCTCAATCCAAACGTAGCCTAAAATTAGAGAAACATGGCCAGGTAATTGCTTTTATATTTGCTTCTCCATTTATATGTTTATAACTCAATAACTTAATGTGAACTTTGGGAATTGATTGACCCAAATCTTGGGTCTTGTGAATTTTGATGCACATCTCAATATACCACTGGTCAATAGGAAGATAAGCTAATGGTATATTCCAAGAGTATAAAATTTTAATTTTGAACATTAATATTATAAATTATTATTCTTGTAATTTTATATGGATTGCTGTTTTTTTTCAGGAAAATATGTCAAATTCCTCGTCTTCCTCGAACATTGCATCATAAAATCGGATAAGCTCCTTTCTTGGCAAAATTTAGATGCCTCTAATAAAATAAAAAAATTTATGTAATTTAATTTAAACTATAAAAATATTTACCAATTTGGTTTTAACTTGTTTTTAAGGATTTACCTTTTATATAATTATGTATGGATCATATTTTATTTTATTAAATATATTTTGTATTTGAAATATAAACAAAAATTTCCAATTTAGCATTATATTCACGTTTCCTTTCATATTTACAGTACAATTTACAAATTTACCAAAATGGAAAATGGATAAATAAATTATAAAAGCTAAAAATAACTAATGGCAGTGGTTAGAAACCGCAAATTTAACGGTGGTTAAAACTGCCACAAACACCAATAAAACTAAAATAACATTTTAAATTTTTATCCGCGATTTAAAACTGCCACAATGAAATTACCGAGGGTTATACCAACAGTTGGGTTTTGACAACTGAAAATGGATTTGTGATGCAGGTATAAGCAGGGATTTCTGTATTGACACAAAGTCACTTAGTGACGGTGAAAACGGCCGCTCTAAGAAAAAAAATGCCAGAAAATGCTTCATTTTTTGTTGTGAATCGCCCTATCTAAGTAAATCGCCAAGTTTTCTTGAAAATTTTAAAGCATGACATAGAGAAGGTAGGGCACCATTAGCCATCACCATGAGCTGCTGTGTAAATTGGAATTGTTCGATTTTTAGGAGAAACTCTCTCGGATTTTTGATAAAATCAACTCATGTATTAAAGGAATAATATTAGAAATGATATGCAATTTGATTTACGTGAGTTGATTTACCGAACAATAAGTCTTTCTTTGAATTTAGTGCCAATCGCTTCTCTTTTGAGTTTTAAATTTTCAAGAAATAATCTTTACGTCATAGCATATTCGTCAAGTACATATGTACACACACGTATTATATTGTTATACCACAAATATTAATTCAAATTCAAATTCTAAGACATAAATTGCCACTTGATCAAATTCAGTTTTGTAAAACATATAATTATTTAAGTGTATAAGGGAATTTATTTTCAAGAATTACATTATTCTAGATTTCACGGCGGAGAATAAACTAATTTCGAGATTGTGAACTCTTTGCTATGGAAGAACATCTACTCCATACATGGTTGTTGCTAGCAACTATTTGAGAAGCATTGGCTTTGAATGCGGGTGACTGGAGAACAGGCGCAATCAAACTGTCATAGCATTTCTTCCCCACCGTGTTAACTATGTTGTTGCAACACTCATCCGTGACAATCTCACTGTGATAAACAATATTTGATAACAGAAGATAACCGCAATTTTTCTCAAACTTAGTAGCACAACTAATTAGAAAATCAGTCGGTGGAGATTCATCTTGTGCTAAATCATAAGATGGAGTCAGAGCAATGTTGACGTCCACTCCAGCACTCCGTAAGATTTCGGGTGTAACGCAGAAAACACCAAAAACAAAATACAAGATCACCTTTGCAACCATGGTCATCATGGACCCTGCCATTAAATTCACTTAAGTACGCTGATGCCTATGCTGGGGAAAAGTATATGAGTTTGTTTGTATGATGCAGGTGGATACTTTGTTCAATTTATATGATGATTATTGCAATGGTAAAACAATTGTTTACGTAACCTCAAAATGAAGATAACAAAATGTGTTTGTATAACATTTCATTATGTGTGACATAATAAAACTGAAAATTAAACCTTTGGGCACAATAAAATTTTGCTCCATTGTGCTTCGTTTCATTTGATGTTAACGGATGGTTCGTACTTTTTCTCTGAAACATTTGATCAAGGATTTTATGGTTTTCAAATGTGGGGTTTCTAAACGTAGGTAATATGTATGGTCTTGTGCTTCCAAAAATAAGTTAGAAAAATGAATGATAAGTTTCCTATTCTAAACATCTTTAATATAAAGACTAAAAAATCAACTCAAGAGAATTGGTTTTTTTTCTTATAAGATTTAGCTTTCTCCAAGTTTCTGGATCTGTAAATTATTTGAAACCCACCACATAGAACCTCCGCTGAGAATTGATCTGAAGTTAAAACCTCTAGCCAAAAAAAATAGTACACATAAAATTATCCAAAAAGTATGTATTAATTTACATACATTTTAAACTAATAAATATTTAATTTTTTCGTGGGTCAGCCTGTGAATTGGTAGTCCAGCCCCATTTACAAGTTAATGGGGCCAATCCATTTAGATTTTAGGCCCGATATAAACGACCCTATTGTTTCCTTCCTAAGGGTGTATTTGCTAGAGAGAAAAGAGGAAGGAATGAGAATGAAAATGGAAATGAGAATGAGAATATTATGTCAATGTGATATGATGTGATGTGAATGGAATAAAAGTGAGTAAAATGACCATTTTACCCTTACATTGAAAGTGAGAATGGAATAAAAGTGGGTAAAAAAGTGAAGGAAAAAATATAATTTCATCACGTTGCAAAAAGTGAAATTTGTTTGGTAGGAAAAAAAGAGAAGGGAGAAGTGATCTCCCTTCTTTTTTTCATCTTATTTTTAATCTACCAAACACAGCCTAAGTTTTCCCATTTAATGGGTTAAATGGACTGGCCCATTAACTCCGGCCCATTTTAAAAGTACTGAGTGCAATATCTTATTTTTGTGTTTTTGCTAATGAGAGGACTTACTTAGCTAGTATTAATGCAGTATTGGGCCGTTGGGCTTTCTTGCAAAATTTTGTTTAATGTAGTTTCAATGTAATAAAGTTTTTTTAACCAAAGAAGGTATAATAAAGTTTAGGTCAAAACCCCAAATTGGTCCTTTATGTTTCACCCAAATTTCATATTGGTCCTTTATGTTTCAAAAAGTCTAAATTGGTCCTTTATGTTTGCAAGAAGTTTCAAATTGGTCCTTTCGTCCAATTCCGTCTAGTTTTGCTGTTAAGTGATGACGTGTCATGCTGAGGTGTAACACTCTCTCTCCTACATGTACTGCTTAGCTGATGTGGCCTTAGTTAACCTAAAATTAGGGACTAAAATGAAACAAAATATTTTTTCATGAGACAAAAATGTAATTTCTCCACTTTTTCATCTTCTCCTTCTTCCTCGCTGCTACTGCTTTCATCCATCCATGGCTTCTTCAATCCATCCATAGCATTGAAGCAGGAAACTCTCTGCTCCCTCCAAAACCCCATCTTTCAAACTCTCTAGAGCTTCAACCATGGCTTCCACCGCCACCACCACCTAGGGATGGCAATTTTACCCGGACCCAATGGGTACCCGGAAATTTTACCCATTGAGTCTGGGTTCGGGTATTGAAAAAATGGGTCTGGGAATTTTAACGGGTAAACGTCAGGGTCCGGGGACGGGTAAGGATGTATTCACCCCGGACCCAGTCCCGATAATATAATATATATAAAAAATATTATATATATAAATTTTTATCATAAAATTATTATATATAATTTTAATATTATTCTTATCTTTTTTTTTTTTACCTAGTACCTACTCTCTAAGTAATCAATTTCTAACCCTATGCGTCCCCTTCACTCTCAAAATCTCACTATTCACTCTCTCTATCTTCCACTCACGCCTCTCTCCTCTGTTCTTCCTCCTTTCAAGTTTCAAGTTTCAAAATCTATTCCAAGTTTCCAACTCTCCATTGTTACTCACACCATATCTCTAGCTCTAGTATCATTGTAAGTTATTTTTGGGTCTAGTTTTTTTTTTGGATAGAAATCTGGGCATCTATTTTTTTTTGTTTAGTTTTTCTCTTTCCTCTTCATCCTTTCAACCTTTCAAGATCAAGTTTTTTTCTTGTAACTAGTTATTATCCTTTCAAGGTCTTCTTAATCTCAGGACCTTCTATGTCTTTTTTTTTTCTTGCCACACTAATTATCATCATCACTTACTTTAATTAAAGAAGCAAAGCCATCTAAAGTATTGTTAATATATAATGATGAGTATTGGTGAGTGGAACAGTAATAAAAGTTGCAAATTTTGTAGGAAAAATTAATAAATTTTTCGGGTATGGGGATGGGTCGGGGATCTAAGTATTCGATGGCTCCGGGTCCGGGTATCAAATTTTATACCCGACCGGGGACGGGGACGGGGACGGGGAAAATATTAAGTTCCGGGGCCGGGGCCGAGGAATGTAGTATCCTCCCCGGACCCTACCCATTGCCATTCCTACCACCACCCCATCCCCTTCTTCCCCCATCAATATCTCCCTCGTCTCCACCACCACCATTCGATCCCAAAATAAGTCTTCGGAAGATGCAGCTCTAACCTTCCTCTGCAATCCACGTTTATGGCGAATAGAAGTCTCTTGCTCTTGCTCTTGCTTCTCACTCTCTCTGCTTTCACTCAAACCCACGCGTAAGCACAGCACACCACGAACGTTGACACACGACCCACGCGGAATCCATGGTTGAAGCTTTGGAGAGTTTGAAAGATGGGGTTTTAGAGGGAGCAGAGAGTTTCCTGCTTGAATGCCATGGATGGATTGAAGAAGCCATGGATGGATGAAAGCTAGGTTAACTAAGGCCACATCAGCTAAGCAGTACATGTAGGAGAGAGAGTGTGACACCTCAGCATGACACGTCATCACTTAACAGCAAAACTAGACGGAATTGGACGGAAGGACCAATTTGGAACTTCTTGCAAACATAAAGGACTAATTTAGACTTTTTGAAACATAAAGGACCAATATGAAACTTGGGTGAAACATAAAGGACCAATTTGGGGTTTTGACCTAAAGTTTAAAATATTAAAAGGTAAAAGTATTTTGATATCCTAAATTTTGAAGTTTTTGTTAATTATGCCCCATACTTTGATTGCGATCAATTAAATTTTCAATATTTCAAATTTTTAGTAATGTTGTCCTTTTCACTAACACCATCTAAATAGATAATAGTTAATGCTAATGAAGCATTATACATCGCAAAAAATTTATATTTTTGCCCCTTCTTAAACCTTAGAAAATTCAGTTTAATCCTTGCGATTTTTTTACTACTATAGTACTTTTTTCTCAAAGTTAAGCCCCACTTTCTTCTCTCAATTCCATATTAGTCTTCTTCAAGTGTTACATATATTAATAACTATTTCCTACTATTTTAAATACATTTAAATTACTCTAAAATCTCTCCAAAAGGTTCATGATTTAAAAACTTCGTTTTAAGAGTTGACATGTATACGAATGACATGTTGTTACGTTGTGGTCAACCTTCTCCTTCCAAATCAGTTCAACCTGCACACCAAACATGACATTTTCCCTCTACCCCGTCGCTGCAATGTAACATATCATTTGTGACCAAAGGCGGAGGGAAGGGGGCTGGGGTGGCCTTGGCCCCCCTAAACTCCTAATAATTGCATGCATAGATATATATAATTTTATATTTGGCCCCCCTTCCTTCAAAAAATTAATCTCGGTAATAGTTTTGGTTTGGTTGTAATAAGATTCTCCCTTTCTTTATGAACTTTGTACTTGAGGTAGCTACTTTTGAATGTTTTGTAGTTATTACATGGAAAACATTTTATTAAATACAACTTAAAAAGGAACTTCATCTAAGTTTTAATTATGATCCTTTTATTATTATTGGGCTCGTCTATAATACAATTTGTGCCTTTTTGGCATGAGATGCAATGTATTTTGAGCCAATAAAATTGTGACAAATAGATTAGGTGACCTGAAGAGTAGGTCATATAACTTAAAGAAGAGGTTCTAATATATATTTATATTTTTTACCCCAAATTTTGTGATATTATATTTTTATATTACGTGACCTGAATCGTGCTATGTTGCTGTAGCTGCAACATTTCATATGTCCTCCCCTATTGGAATTACTGAATTAAGGAGGAGAAGGGAAGGGAAGGTAACCTTCTATAGATGTCCTTCTCTTATTTGTGTGGTGATATCTTTTAAAATATTCCAATTTGAGGTATCTTAAATTTGTGAAGGGGAAGGATAATAAAAGATTAAAGATTGATCTTCCATTATCTTCCCCTTCAATTTTCATTTTTCCAAATAAAGAGAAAATATCTTAATCATCTCCCCTCCCATTCCATTCTCCTCCTTAATCTTCAATCTAAACGTAGCTTAAAATTAGTGGCCAGGTAATTGATTTTATATTTGCTTCTCCATTTATACGTTTATAACTCAATAACTTAATGTGAACTTCGGGAATTGATTGACCCAAATGTTGGGTCTTGTGAATTGTGATGCACATCTCAGTATACCACTGGTCTATAGGAAGATAAGCTAATGGTATATTCCATGAGTATAAAATTTTAATTCTGAACATTAATATTATAAATTATTATTCTTGTAATTTTATATTGATAGCTATTTTTTTTCAGGAAAATATGTCAAATTTCTCATCTCCTTCGAACATTGCATCATAAAATCGGATAAGTTCCTTTCTTGTCAAAATTTAGATGCCTCTAATAAAAAATTTTTATGTAGTTTAATTTAAACTATTAAAATATTTACCAATTTGGTTTTAACTTGTTTTTAAGGATTTACCTTTTATATAATTATGTATGGATCATATTTTATTTTATTGAATATATTTTGTATTTGAAATGTAAACAAAAATTTCTAATTTAGCATTATATTCACGTTTCCTTTCATATTTACAGTACAATTACCAAAATGGGAAATGGATAAATAAATCATAAAAGCTGAAAATAACTAATGGCAACGGTTAGAAACCAAAAATTTAACGGCGGTTAAAACTGCCACCAACACCAATAAAACTAAAATAACATTTTTAATTTTTATCCACGGTTTAAAACCACCACAATGAAATTACCGGGGGTTATACCAACGATTGGGTTTTAACTACTAAAAATGGATTTGCAATGCAGGTATAAGCAGGGATTTCTGTACCGACACAAAGTCATTTAGTGATGGTGAAAAACGACCGCTCTAAGAAAAAAAATGCCAAAAAATACTTCATTTTTTGTTGTGAATCGCCCTATCTAAGTAAAACACAAAGTCTTCTTGAAAATTTTAAAGCATGACATAGAGAAGGTAGGGCACCATTAGCCATCGCCATGAGCTGCTGTGTAAATTGGAATTGTTTGATTTTTAGGGGAAACTCTCTTGGATCTTCGATAAAATCAACTCATGTATTAAAGGGATAATATTAGAAATGATATGCAATTTGATTTACGTGGGTTGGTTTACCGAACAATAAGTCTTTCTTTGAGTTTAGTGCCAATCGCTTCTCTTTTGAGCTTTAAATTTTTAAGAAATAATCTTTACGTCATAGCATATTCGTGAAGTACATATGTATACACACATATTATATTGTTATACCACAAATATTAATTCAAATTCGAATTCTAAGACATAAATTGCCACTTAATCAAATTATGTTTGGTAAAACATATAATTATTTAAGTGTATAAGGGAATTTATTTTGAAGAATTACATTATTCTAGATTTCACGACGGAGAATAAACTAATTTCGAGATTGTGAACTCTCTACTATGGAAGAACATCTGCTCCATACTTGGTTGTTGCTAGCAACTATTTGAGAAGCATTGGCTTTGAATGCGGGTGACTGAAGAACGGGCACAATCAAACTGTCATAGCATTTCTTCCCCACCGTGTTAACTATGTTGTTACAACACTCATCCGTGACAATCTCACTGTGATAAATAATATTTGATAACAGAAGGTAACCGCAATTTTTCTCAAACTTAGTAGCACAACTAATTAGAAAATCAGTCGGTGGAGATTCATCTTGTGCTAAATCATAAGACGGAGTCGGAGCAATGTTGACGCCCACTCCAACGCTCCCTAAGATTCCAGGTGTAACGCAGAAAGCACCAAGAACAAAATACAAGATCACCTTTGCAACCATGGTCATCATGAACCCTGCCATTAAATTTAGTTAAGTATGCTGATGCCTATACTGGAGAAAAGTATATGAGTTTGTCGTATGATGCAGGTGGAGATGGAGACTTTCTTCAATTTATATGATGATTATTGCAATGGTAAAACAATTGTTTACGTAATGAAGAGAACAAAATGTGTTTGTATAACATTTCATTATGTGTAACATAATAAAACTGAAAATTAAACCTTTGGGCACAATAAAATTTTGCCGCATTGTGCTTCGTTTCATTTGATAAGTTAGAAAAACGAATGATAAGTTTTCTATTCCAAACATCTTTAATATAAAAACTAAAAGATCAACTCACGATTAATCGAACAGAATATAAATTCTTTAAGGTTCCCAAGAGAATTGGTTTTTTGATAAGATTTAGCTTCAATAATGTTACCTCTCAAGTTTCTGGAACTGTAAATTATTAGAAACCCACAATATAGAACCTCCCCTAAGAATTGATCTAGAGTTAAAATCTCTAGCAAAAAAAAAATATGTCAAAGTTCATTTTGGTCCTCTATGTTTCACCCAAATTTTAAATTAGTCCTTTATGTTTTAAAAGTTTTAAATTGGTCCTTCCGTCCAAGTCCGTCGATTTCTTAAGTTAACTACTGACTTGGCATGCCGAGGTGGACACATAATCTCTCCTACGTGTATCAAATAGTTGACGTGGCCTTAGACACATCAAAAACACCCAAAGGACGTCGTTTAAGCCAAAAATAAAATCACGCTGAGAGGACCAATATGAAACTCTAATGAAACATAACGGACTAATATAAAACTTCAATGAAACATAAAAGACCAATATAGAACTTCAATGAAACATAAGGAACCACCAATATAGAACTTGAATGAAACATAAATGACCAATATAGAACTTTAAAACTTTTGGAAAAGATAAAGGACCAATATAAAACTCTTGAAAGATAAAGGACTAATTTAGAACTTTGGTGAAACATAAAGGACCATAATGGGCATTTGATCAAAAAAAATAATACGCATAAAATTATCCAAAAAGTATGTATTAGTTTACATACATTTTAAACTAATAAATATTTTATTTTTTCGTGGGTCAGCCTGTGGACGGCTAGTTCCCGCCCCGTTTAGGCCATCTGTAAACGAGCCTATTATTTCTTTCCTAAGTTTTCTCATTTAATGGGTTAAATGGACTGGCCTATTAGCTCGAGCTCATTTTGAAAGTACTAAGTGCAATATATTATTTTTGTGTTTTGCTAATGAAAGGACTTACTTAGCTAGTATTGATGCAGTATTGGGTCGTTGGGCTTTCTTGCAAAATTTTGTTTAATGTAGTTTCAATATAATAAAGTTTTTTCGATCAAAGAAAGTATAATAAAGTTTAAAATATTAAAAGGTAAAAGTATTTTGATATCCTAATTTTTGAAGTTTTTGTTAATTATGCCTCAAACTTTGATTGAGGTCAATTAAATTTTCAATATTTCAATTTTTTAATAATGTTATTTTTTTTCCTAACACCATCTAAATAGATAACAGTTAATGCTAATGAGGCGTTATACGTCGCAAAAAAAAAAAAAATTTTGGCCCCTTCTTAAACCTTAGAAAATTCAGTTTAATCCTTGCAATTTGTTTACTACTATAGTACTTTTTTCTCTCTCAAAATTAAACCCCACTTTCTTCTCTCAAATTCCATATTAGCCTTCTTCAAGTGTTTACATATATTAATAACTATTTCCTACCATTTTAAATACATTTAAATTACTCTAAAATCTCTCTAAAAGGTTCATGATTTAAAAACTTCGTTTTAAGAGTTGACATGTATACGAATAACATGTTGTTACGTTGTGGTCAACCTTCTCCTCCCAAATCAGTTCAACCTGCACACCATAGACGACGTCTTCCCTCTACCCCGTCGCCACAACATATCATTTGTGACCAAAGGCGGAGGGAAGGGGGGCTAGGGGTGGCCTTGGCCCCCCTAAACTCCTACTAATTGCATGCATAGGTATATATAATTTTATATTTGGCCCCCCTTCCTTCAAAAAATTATAAAACATTTAGCTATGCATAGATTGGGGATTAAGGAGGAGAAGGGAAAGAAAGGGAAAACTTTTAAGATATCTTCCCCTTGTTTGGGAAGAAGAAAATTAAAAAGAAAGATAATGGAATATCAATCTTTAATCCTCCATTATCCTTCTCCTTCACAAATTCAAGATATCCCAAATTGAAGTATTTTGGAAGAGGTGTCAACACCCTAACAAGAGGATGACATATGAAAGGTTAATCTTTCCTTTCCCTCATCTCGCTTCTCCTCTAATCACTTTCCTTTTCTTCCCCTCTTAATTCCTAAACAAACTCTTAAGAGATTTTTTAAGAAAATATTGGGATAGAAAATCAAGGATAAAATTGAATGGACTGAAATATATCCAAATAAACTAAACAATGTATATAATGTTTTATGAAATTTAATAGAAAGGGAGAGCCTCTAAAATCTTTATTGGCTATCTAAAATATCACATTTTGTGTCCCTTCAAATTGGGGGTCAAATATAACTGAAATTTTTTCATTGATTGAAAGAAAACCTTAAAAAATGTCATTAGGGTATTGGTTATCAAAAGTGCATAATGATACGAGCAGAGGAGGTGCAACTAGAATTAGCATAATTAATGTTTCCAAGCCCAATACATGTTGTGAAGCTCCATTTTCAGCCCACTTGGTGCAAATGACGTTTTCAGAAATTATTGAAGGCACAATGACTCTTTGATTTGTCCATGTCTCTTCCATAAGCTCCTTCAATGATTCCATGATTATGCTAGTTCTAATTGCACCTCCTCTGCTCGTATCACATAACCCTTAAAAAAATGTTCTAGAGGAGTCTAATTGAAGATGGTGAAAGTATCTAATTTATTGTATATTTGGTTTAGGGGATATGCATATTCTTTTCTCTCATTTAATTATTTGCAATTTGTTCAAATTAAACTTTATAAATTTTTAATCTTTTTTTAGTTATTAAATTGTCAATAAGTTTTGTCAATTTCTTTTTATATTAGTCATTATTTCTTTTAGGTTGAGTGATATCTAAAATTACAACTATTAATTTAATTAACTTTTTTAAGAGAAAAGAAAGAATATTGCTGAAAAATTTACTATAGACAATTACATGTGACTTTTTTTAAGCACAACTCAAAAAGTAAAGGATAGAAATAAAAGAGATTGAGTTAGTGTAGAATTGAAGTAGCATAAAAAAAGAGATAGAATGCATGCATGAATTGAAATGAAAGTTATGGGGTTAAAGAATGAGTGAAAGTATAATTTATTTATGTAAAGTTTTCAGCATACCATATCATCAGTTAATGGACCAAATTAACCATGTTATATAAAAAGATCAATTTGGAATAAGTTGTAAAGATTAACTAAATTAGAACTTTTGAAAGATAAAGGGCCAATATAGAATAAATAAAAAAATACGGGACTAAAATAAAATTTTAGCCTTAAAAAAATTTGGCCCCCCTTAACTAAAATCCTGGCTCCGCCCCTCTTCGTGACAAGAAGAATAAATGACGGTGATGGAGATTTGAAATAGAGTTTTGAAATAATAGAATTATAAAACCGTAGAAAAGATTTGTTAATATATGTAAACGTATGAAAAATGCTAATATAGAACTTAGGAGAAGAAAGTTGGCCTAAACCGTGAGAAAAGCGATACCACGGTAATAAGAAAATTGCAAGGACTAATTAAATTGAATTTTTTAAGGTTGAAGAAGGGGTCAAAATGTATTTTTCCAAGCGTAATGCCACATCAGCGCTCGCCATTATCTATTCAAATAGTGTTAGTGAAAATGGAAACAATGTTAAAAAAATAAAAGATTATGAGTACAATTGACCACAATTAAAGTTTGCCGATATAATTAACAAAAAGCCTCAAACGTAAAATACCAAAGGTACTTTTGTCCTATTAAAACATCAAAGATACATAAAAATGCATAATTTAGTACATACAAATTAACGTGTGAAACTAATCCATTTTACTAAATGGCTAATTAATTTATAAGAGCATCTGTTCTCAATTTCTCCCATATATGATGAATACACACTTTAAATTTTTTTTTTTATTTTAAATGTTAATTTTAAATTAACTCATGATATAGATATGAAGTAAGTGAGGAAGTGTATTAATTCCTAGCCTCCAAATCTTGACCTACCTCAGAAGGTAACTATCCCCTTTAATGTGATCATAGTAATTTTATGTTTTCTTAAATGCCACATCTGAAACTGATGATGAACCAACAAGTTACTGTTCCATGTCTAACTTTCAACCTCAGATTTTTCGTACGTTTTTTACGCTGAAATAAAAAGGGAATGTATTTATTGTGTTTGTTAGTAAAAGTTGAGAATAGAAATGGAATGGTAATGTATTGAAATTTTCACTTTACTCTTTATATTAAAATAATAAAAAGAAAAAAGTTATGATTGTCTCAAATGAAAGGGTATAATAGACATTTTGTATTTTTTTTCCTTTTTTTTAATTATACACATTTTTCAAAATAAAAAATAATAATAATAATAATTAACACGTGGGACTTACATATTTTTTTTCATCAACTTTTCCCGTCATTTTTCCATCCTAAAGAACATATAACCTTAGTTTAAATCTATATTTACTCAAGCAATGACATTGCAATGCCTAGGAAGGGACCAAGCCTGCATCAACTTATTAGTTTAATTAATAAACAGTTATTGCTATTATTATTATTATTAAAAAGAAGAAGAAAAATTCATATACCCCTTCGACTTTCACTCATTTAGAAATACTTCTTAAACTACAAATTGTGGCAGATATCACACTACACTTTTACATGTTTAAATTTTTTAGAAAAAGTTTATATATATTCCCTTTTAAATATATGATGAGTTAGTTGCAAATATTCCCTAAACTATCTATAAACAAGTAAATAATCTTTTATATTTTCACATACTTAAATTTAATCTTATTTTATACTTATGAATTTTATTTAGACTTATTAATTAAAAATAATATTTTTTTTTCTAAATTATTTTAATTTTTTAGAAGCTCCCAGAATAGTTTTTATAATCTCTAACTTCCTTTCAACATTCAATCTCAAATTCATTAAGAAATCGAAAAACACTGAAATGGGAATCATGTTAAGTATAATTGTTAATAAAAAATTATATTATTTTTGGATTCATAATTGCTTTATATTCTTCAATCCTATTTCTTGACTAATAACTATATGCACTAGTCCTCTACTGCAATTACAAAAATTTATTTAATATTAATCTTAGTTGGCATCAACCCTTCATATGAATGATTGTTTGGTCAGCTATATATATAAAACCATCAATTAGGTTGAAGGTTGCCTTCCATGAAATAGTTTGACTTCTTATTGATTTAAGATCATATGAACAAGATGTATGCATGCATATATATATATACACATATATATATATACATACATATATATATATGTATATATATACATACATACATATATACATATATATACATACATACATATATACATATATACATATATACATATATATGTATGTATGTATATATATACATATATACATACATACATATATACATGTATATATGTATGTATGTATATATATATATATATATATATATATATATATATATATATATATATATATATATATATATATATATTATAATTATAAATTAAATAAACTTAAATATAGTTTCTATTTTTTTCATAATAAATTAGTAATTTACATGACAATAATTTCAATCATGAATACAAACTACTCTTTTACTTCTTCTTTTTTCATCTTCATTAGTTATTACTAGAGGCTTCGCATACATGCATGTATATACGTAATTTAATTTTTAAAAATTTAAAATAATTATTATTATATTTTAAAATAATTAATGACAAATTAAATATTTAATAGAATTTTAAAATTTTTAAAGTGCATTATAAAATAATAATTACTATATTTTAAAATAATAAGCTAAATAACGAGAAGTTATTTATTTTTCTACTCTTCTAATAACACTCATATCTACCTTCTCTCTCACACATTCTCTCACTGAACATTTTCCTTATATTTTTAATGGCAAATTATTATTTCATGACACTAATAATTAAAAAACCCAACAGTCATATTGATATAGATTAATAAAAGATTAAATTAATGATTTAGTCCTTGAAAATTGTATTTTTTTTCTCAGTTCAGTTTCTAAAAGATAAAAATGTTTTAATTTGGTCGCTAAAAAATTAATTTCTAATTAATTTGGTCATTTGATTAATGGAATGAATTAGAAAGTTAATTAACGATAGTATTCAAGAAGGATAACTAAATGTTAAATTGAATTCTATTCAACTAAAAAAAATGCAAACAATGTATTTTGATGATATATATATATATATATATATATATATATATATATATATATATATATATAATTTGTGAAATAAAAGAGATTAGATTTACAAACTATTCAGAAAAGTATTATTGACAATTATTAACTTCTTTCAATAATTTATTTTGACGGTCAAAATTATATTATTTCAACAATTAGTAGTTGTCATCGAAATATTATTAAAAATACTCAATTTTCTTTTAGTGATTCTTAATTTTTATTGTTAAATCTGACTCAATTTATTATTTAACAGTCAGTTAATTGATATCTATTATATTCTACTGTTCAGTTAATTTTCTATCTATCATATTAATTTAAAGATCAAGTTGATTAGAAATTAATTAATCTTCCACTTTCAAGGATATAAATCAAGACATTTTTACCTTTGGTATCAAACTGAGAGACCATATATTTTTCAAGAATCAAATCATTAATTTATTCTTTAAAATTAAAAAACTGAAAATATTTAATTAATCAACTAGTTAGATGAAACCGACCTTAGTTCATGGATCACAAGTCGCAACTTGCCTAGCTCTCCTTAATTATAGTTTAAAATAAAAACATTGTCATTTTATATATAGGCACCATTTTGAGCCATCATCGTGTCAAACAAAAATGTCCACATTACAAATTATGTTATTGTCATTTTATAAGTCCATTATTATTAGGGAATGTTATAAACCACTTTGTTGGTATATGTTTCCATACTCAATTATTTAAATTGGAAATGATGGATAAGGTCAGCACAAAGTGAAGAGGTGAGTCTATGATGCAACTTATTGCATTATACAATGAGTTATGTGGCACAATTATATATAGCTATTGATGTGATCCAATTACATTGCATGATGCAACAAAATAACAAGTGTCACAATTCTATTGGCTGAAATTACATTGCATGATACAACTGTTGCATCATAGACTCACCTGTGAAGTGAATATTGAGGAATTGAAATGATGAAGTAGCTAGCTATACGTTTGTCTATGTAGTGAGAGAGCACATGATGGAAGTTGGAACTTAGCCCCCAAATTGAGAATGGAAGAAGTGTGTGACGCATCATGTTTAGCACACAATTGGCATAAAGATGGGTGAAAAGTGGGTAGAGATGGAACGATATATGCCACAGCCCATATGCATGACTTATACGTAGGGTGTTCAGAACTGAACAAAATTGACGTATTTGAACTAAATCAAACTAAATTAGTATTAAACTCAACAAAACCGATCAATGTTTGGTTTGGTTCGGTTTGATACATCAAAAAACCGAACCAAACCGCATACACATATACATGTATATATATGTATATATTATGTCAAAATTTTTTGACTATATACACAATTTGGTCCCTGAAAGATACAAAAATTGACATTTTCATCCCTGAAAGATCTGGCGTACCCAACTTGGTCCCTAAAAAATTGGGCCGTTACACAATTTGGTCCTTCCGTCATGCCCAGTTAAATGCACTTAACGGAATTGCTGACGTGGCACGTTAAATGCACACGTAGCCCGTTAAGTGCTGACGTGGACTTGCTTACATGTCAGAAAACAATAGCATATACACAATTTGGTCTCTGAAAGATTCTAAAATTGACATTTTCGGCCTTGAAAGATTACTCCATTGGACAATTTGGTCCTCCGTATCTCTCAATTCATTTAAATTATTATGCTTTCCAACACAATACGCAAAGCCAACAAACATGTTGAGGACATTGCTGTGAACTTAATCCTTTGTCACTTTAGTTCCTTTTGGAGGCAAAATATAGTATTTATCTTCAACTTAAAACTATTTATCTTGATCATAAAGTACTCTTATAGTATGCTATTAAAAAAAACTCATTATGAATTTTTCTCATTGTATAGAAAATAAGGTAGTGATTCTTATAGTTGAATCAGCTTGGATATCTTAAATAATGATGCTCATGTTTGCACCTTTCAGCTCTCTGTTCAAGGCTTTCCAATTCTTATGTATGGTTGTCATGTTTAAAAGGTAAACAACATAAAGCTTTTGTTCTGGTTCCATATCCATGCACTTTGATGACAATAATGAATCTTATTAGTATTATTTTTATCTCTTGCTCTACGAACATAAGCAATGTGGTAGTATCTTGGAGGCATGTTCAAGTCATCCACTTTGATATAATGTCCAAGGCAATGATTATATCCAACTAAGCTAATTGTTATTTGCATCCAATCAAAGTCGTATAAGTGATTTCTATTGATACAGGGAATTGGTCTATTGAAATACCAATAAAAAACCAACTAAAGCCTAAAGGTACAAGAATATGTATTTATCAATACTTAACTAAGATAATATGTGTATAGACTAAGAAATTTCCATATTAATCTATATTTTTGAATTTTTTATAATTTATTTCATTATGCAAGAAATTTCAGTTACGCATATTTAAAGTGGCAAGAGATTTCACATCATCCAGTCGTGGGACCAAGATGAGTAAGTTATCTCTAAATGTCATTTAACACATTATCTCTCTTCTGGTCTAGTTGCCTTATTCAAGTCATATGGCTTTTACCTTACAATTGGTTTGTGCAAGCAACGTATTGCAAAAGTTGAATGTATACAATATATTTTTGCCTCCAAAAGGAACTAAAGTGAAAGAGAATTAAGTTCACAACAAATTTGTCCTCAATATGTTTGTTGACTTTGAGTGTTGTGTTGAAAAGCATAATAATTTAAATGAATTCAAAGATATAGAAGGACCAAATTGTTCAACGGAGCAATCTTTCAGGATGAAAATGTCAATTTTAGAATCTTTCAGGGACCAAATTGTGTATATGCTATTGTTTTCTGCCATGTAAGCAAGTCCACGTCAGCACTTAACGGGCCACGTGTGCATTTAACATGCCACGTTAGCAATTCCGTTAGGTGCATTTAACTGAGTATGATGGAAGGACCAAATTGTGTAACGGCCCAATCTTTCAAGGACCAAGTTGGGTACGCCAGATCTTTCAGGGACGAAAATGTCAATTTTTGTATCTTTCAGGGACCAAATTGTGTATATAGTCAAATTTTTTAATAATAAAGTTTAAAATTTGTTTTTAGAAGGTTAGATTAAATTTAGTCAATCTAAAAATTTGATTTTAAAACTAAGTTGATTGTATATTGTAAGTAAATGAAATATTACTATACTTTTTTTATTTATATTGAATAAATTATATTTTTTATTAATAAACTTAAATATGTAAGTTTGATGACATAAAAGTCCTAAACCGCCAAACCCAACCGCTCAAAACCGCTCGTTTATGGTTTGGTTTGGTTTGATTTGACGCTATCAACTTAAACCGATAAGTACACTAAATTTTTACCGAAAAACCGCCCAAATTGCCCACCGAAGACCCCTTATATGTATACATAATACATGTGTGTATATATTAATTTTTTTTAGAAAAAAAAATAAAAATAAGTTTGGAGAAGTGGCATAAATATTAGAGGGTTTGTGTTTTTTTTTTCTCTTTAAATTCTTGTTTTTTAAATTTAGTTTTTTAAAAAATAAAAATAGAGCATCATTTGCTGAAAGAGTCATTTCTCACAATATGGGTATGATAACACTCGAAGAATTAATTATTAGATATGCTCTATAAATACCTTGATCAAAACAAAAATAATAATTCTCTTGGAAAAAGTGTTTAATAATACCTCAAATAGAGTCGTGAGGCATTTGGATATATATATATATATATATATATATATAATGGATTTGACAAATCCATTTTTAGTGAGAGGATTTAAAGAAAAAAGTAGGACAAACCTTCAAGCATTATACTTGTTGTAGCCATGCATATTGGAAGAAATAACGTATTTATAGTTGCAGAACTCAAGAGTTTAGAGATTCTGGAGCTTAACATATGTGACATATCACCATATCTAATAGAATTAAGAATATATAAGATGGATGGTACGTAGTTAAGTTGTGAGGGATTCTTACTCAATAGGTTAGTCTTTTAGAATAGATAGTCCTTAATAATTATGTCTTCAGTCACATCTATCGACCATGTAATTGTCGAGATTGTGTATCACGGTGAAATGTTAGTGAAGGTGCAAGATGCATGCTTTGATTTTTGCCCTAACTTACTTATCACTTATTCTTGGGGTTGCTAGAAAGATGACATTTGCATTGCAAGGGTGGAACACTGAAGTTCTTTTCTTTTTAATTTGGTCAAACTAGCTTTTCGGTCACGTTTGGTAGCTGGTGAGTGTTTTAGTGGGAAGTGGAAGTGGAAATGGAAATGGAAGTGGAAGTAAGTGATAAAAAGTATGTTTGGTATACAGGGAAATAGGAGTGGAATGTAAAAGTAATATTGTTTTGTATGGTAGGAAGAAGATAGGGAAATAGAAAATAAAAGTATGAAATACCTTTTTTGCCCTTACTTTTTTAAAAGCCACAAATTTTTTAAGGGCATTTTGGTCTTTAAACCAAACCTCACCTCACCTCACCTTCCCTCTACTTCCCTCTACATCATGAGGGAAGCAAGGTTCCCTCTGCAGAGGGAGCAGAGGGAACCTTCACCTCACATTTCCTGTACTGAAGGCATACCAAACATGCAACAAGTTCACCTCACCTCACTTTTCCTATAAGGAAGGCATACCAAACGCCACCTTCATTTCATTGAGAAAGAGGCACAAATGCCATACATTCATAAGATATTGCAAGGCAACAAATATGATGTATCAAAACAAATCAACTCTTTCAAAATTAGTTTATTCTAAATTAGTTTTTGATATTACGAGTAATTAATTTGCAATTTGAATTAAAGTTCTTTTGTCTGCAGACGTTGAATTTTGAAATCCATTTTGAATTAATTTTCTTGTTATTAGAAATCTGAATAGTATATGTCATATTTTCCACCTAAAAAGAGTTTATAATTATACTTTTACGATATCTAATGTTATTTTATTATTTTCCATCTTATTAATTAGTCTCCCGTTTTTAATTCTCAAATTATCATTTTTATTCCTTCAAAATTCTTTCTAGCAATCTAAACATACCTTAAATTTGAGCACATTTTCTAGTAGAAAGTCGATTTTTTGTTCATGACATTGTGAGCCATTAGTCCCCTTTTACTAGACCCAACCCTTAATGGCCTTTTCCTTTATAATCTAAGCACTATAAATATATATGTCAACTCAGACATTTTATATATTAGGCTAGATACCATTCGAATAAATTACCCGAATCATTCTCATGCAAAAAAAAATTTGATAGTGAAACAGTTAAAGTCTTACTCAAAAATTAAATAAAAAAATAGGATTTTTTTTAGAATATGGATCAATGAAATAATTGTTATTTCACAAAGTGATATTCATAACTTCTTGTACAAAATGTTCAAATAAAATACAATTTTTATGGAATGAAGATTTTTGTTTCTGCATTTTGCTACCATAATCCATGGTGGCTGATTGATTTTTTGGCCAACTCAAAAAGAGTGTAAGGATAGCAGGAAGATCCATTGAAGCAGTCCTTTGAAGCTATCTCATATACAATTTGAGTTTGATGGTCATATTTATCGAACCTAAAATATTTCGATCTATCAGGACAGAGAGGTTTTCCTTCTGAAAAGCAAGGTTCTTCTATGTTTGTGATTCCTGTATATTTAAAGAAAATCATGTACAAGAAAAAGAACCATAGAATGATAAAGAAATCAGTCAAATTCAAAACTAATTTTACTAAGAAGAAGATTTTATAAATGCAAATGTAGACTTTAACATCTAAAAGATAACTTAAAATGAATTTGCTTACCATATTTTTCATGATATTCCAAAATCTTTTTGTATATGATGGCTCTGTCATATATGGTATATATTGAACCAAGAAATTCCTTTTGTAACTCTAGTATCTTTTTTGGAAGCTTGTCTGCATAGTATCTTGGTTCGCAATGTTTTGTATATTGGAATGGCTCACAAGTTGAAACACCAAACAACACAAACTTTCTGGCTCCTCGATAATAAAGTGCCTAGAAATTATTTAAATAAGTCAAAGTAGGTCTCTCAAAGTTTTTTTTAACTTCATATAAATTGTGTAGAACCTCAGTTTGATCAAGCCTTTTCATTTAAAATAATGCAAGCCCAAATACAAGTGTATGCTTTAAAACAAATAGAAAATTATATTTTCTTATCCATTGAAATGTATACTATCTTAACAAGTAGACTGTTAAATGTTAAAATTTGACTAATTTAACTAAGTGTGCTTAATATGTTCATAAAGCACGTTTATTTAATAAAAGAACTAAGTTTAATTCAGAATTTTGACGAGAACCATATCCAATTAGCTCTTGAATAGTTTGGTTCATTTACACCCTTTTTTACATACTTATAAAATCGTAAAACTAAAGCTAAACAAATGTTGCCATGCTACAGTTTAAGAAGTTAAGTACTTCAATGTATATAGAGAAAAGTAAAATACGTAGAATAATATTAATGAACCTTGACATATTTTGTAATTTCATCAAGAAGATGATCAGCAAAGCCTGTTGAGGAGAAATTGCTAGTGATGTTGTTGTTCACTTCAGGATGGTAATCATTAATGCCAATAGAGAAAAAGTATATGGATTTGGCCAAGTGCTCGCGCACTTTCTTTTGAGTCTTTAGTGCCTTCGGAAGATCTTTCATCCTAGTTATAGTAAAGTATTTAACTTGTTGAGCAAGAGATAAACATTCTCCCTTTAGCATAAAATAGAAAGAAAATGATTAGAGATTGACAAAAAAATTGTAATAAACTAAAACATTTATTTTCCAAAGATAAATAGAATAAACGAACACATGATAAAAATTTATGAGAAGTTTTAATTTAATCTCTTACCACTCTAGTTGTGTTTAAAATTCCACATGCTCCTGATCCATAATTTATTCCAGTTTTTATTTGACTCCTTTCGGAATCAGAGAGATTCAAAAATGGAGGAAGCATTGGTAAGCCCAAATATGTAGCTGTAAAAAACAACAAAGAATAGCGTATATAAATTTGTGTTTGTATGATATGTGAAGGAAAGAAAACTACGAAATTCTGTCATTTACTTTTTTTTAAACTATATTGGTAGTAATAAGAAGAAAAATAAATTTCTTGCCTACTACAATCAAATAATTGTAAAACTTATCCTAATAGTAACAATCAAATTAGAATTGTAATTTCCAACTATCATTTTTAACTCTAATGTATTATATTTCATTTTCAAGCTTACCAAAAAAGTCAGCCACGTTCTTTCCATTAGTATGTCGACCCCTTACATTATTCAAATCAATACCGTAAGGCCACCTAATCCCTTGTGCCATCGTATTTAGATGATTGTTATTTCCAGGATCTACAGTCGAATCACCAAAAACATACAATGCTGGAACCAAGGGATGTTTGCCAGAAGCATGGACGAAAAGAACTTGGTGTGCAATAAAGCAGAAGGCCAACAAAAATAATGTTGAATTTTTCATCTTTTTGTTTTTTAATTTAGAATAGCTTTAGTTGATGGTAGATGGTGTTGTTATCCCCCGAATGAATATATATATATGTGTGTGTGTGTGTGTGTGTGACAACTATTTTGTTGGCAATAACAACGCACAACAACAACAAAAGGAATTTGAAGGTACTGGTCACATTAGTTAATTTAGTAATATTGATGAAAAAGAATGGTATACAACTCATTTCAATGTCTTGCGATTTGTTTCAAAACAAAAAATGGTCTTTTAGACTAATTAAATATTAAAATAAAATATAGGCATTGTTCAAATTAAGAAAAGATGTATCTCTATTTCTCATTGTTATATCCTACGCCAGCTTCTCTTTTTATTATTCTTTATACAGTTTCCGTTTGTTTTAACCAACTCATTTTTTCTTTCTTCTAAATCGTGTTTGCTAATTATTTTGTCAATCAATGTACTGTTTATGTACTTGTAATTCATGACAAATTAAACCCCCTTGCATTTCATTCTAATGAGAATATATGAATTGAAATGCAAACAAAATTAAAGGTAACTCTCCTCTATTACTAAGTGTGAAATACGTTAAGGATGTGTAAATCCTATGGCTGCAAAGTAACTCACTTCCTTATAATTAATTTTGGAAGATATGATAAGAACATATAAATATGGTTACTAGAAACAAAAATGATAAGGGACAAAAAGGAGAAACATACCGTAAAGTAATAGAAGCTCCGAGAGTGCGAGACCTAAAACCACATATGTTTAGCGATTCAGTCGAAAACTAGAAAATCACACAAATAAACAATAAAACTAACCACTAATGGATAGTGCTAAGCCATTCCAAATACAGCTTGAGGCATAACAGGGAGAAATAGATTTGATGAGAAGGGGGATTTGTCAAAATCTCAATGGTTAGATTCCAACGGATAGTTTTTCTCCTTAGAGCAATACGGCGTCGTAGCAATGTGGATAGTTAGTGCTGTGTCGTTTTTAGCTTAGTTTCATTTTGTTATTGATTAAGTGAAACGTAGCATTTTGGTCCTCAACGAGTTTCTGTTTTAAGCCGTTGAGAGGTTACCCTTTTCTGTTTCGTTTTCTTTCTCTTTTCTTGAACTCCACTATGTGTATAAATAGGGTCCTTAATGAATGAGACGAATATGCAATTTTTGTCTCAATTAGCTTCTTCTCATTCCTTACTTTCTTCACATGGTATCAGAGCTTAGGCTCTATTGACGATTTCTGTTAGTCGTTTCTGCTCGAGCTTGTACGGAGAAGAAGCTACCCTACCTTCAAGAATATTACTTGAAGGACTCTATTCTTGACAATGGCAGACAAAGCAGCTGAGACTTCCAAGATAGACGATCTTGCTCTTCACCTGCATGGTTCTGATCATCCAGGTATGCCTCTTATCCAGACCGTTCTTGATGGCCAGAATTACTGGCCGTGGAGTATAGGCATACGAACTGCCTTGGAAGCCAAAGATAAATTTGGCTTCGTGGAT
Organism: Senna tora; assembly: GCA_014851425.1. Taxonomy (NCBI): domain Eukaryota; kingdom Viridiplantae; phylum Streptophyta; class Magnoliopsida; order Fabales; family Fabaceae; genus Senna; species Senna tora. Next base: position 23,422,153 of record CM026260.1, on the reverse strand, counting down.
GGCTCTATAGAAGCCCCAGATGACCCTGCTGAGTACAGAAAATGGAAAAAAGGTGGATTCCATGGTAAAGTCGTGGTTGACCAACTCAATCTCTAAGGAGATCTCAGAACTTTTCATTTTTTGTCTCACTTCGAAATACTTGTGGGACATATTGGAGGAAAGGTATGGGGTCAACAATGCACCCCAAATGTACCACTTCCAGCGTTACACCTCTTCTATAACACAAGGAGGGGACACAGTCACTGCTTATTTCAACAAGATCAATAGATGCTGGGATGAATTGGGGAGGTTGATGTCGATCCCTACATGCACCTGCGGAAAGTGTGGCTGCAATGTCAACAAGAAGGTGGCAGAACAAGACGTATTAGTGAAGCTGATGCAATTCCTTATGGGTTTGACTCCAAACTTCAATGTTATCAGGAGCCAAATCTTGAACTCAAATCCTATACCTTCATTGAATAAGGCATATGCCATGGTAATAGCAGAAGAGACACAAAAACAGGTAAATCTTACCTATTCAAATATGTCAGAAGGAAATAGTGCTATGTTGGCCAAAACCTTTCAGGGAAAGAATGAACAAGGAACCTCCAAGAAGAAGGATCAGTCCAAGAAGAACAAATATTGTGATCACTGCAAGAAAAATGGACATACAAGGGATACATGTTTTAAAATACATGGATACCCTGAGTGGTTCAAAGAGATGAGGGAAAAGAGGGGAGCTGGACAGAGGAAGCAAGTGGCAAACCTCACTACTGAAGGGGTTACAGGTACCCCAATCTCTCAAGACAATGATCAAAGTGCAAAGGGGGGCCTAGCTAACATGGTTTCTTACCTGATGAAAGAAGTTCAAAGACTTAGCAAGAGCAAGGCTAAGGAAGAACAAGTGAACTTTGTCAACCTCCATAACTTTGCTGGTAATGTCTCCACTCAATCTAAGCCTTTATTCTCTAAAAATCTTTGGATTATAGACACAGGAGCAACTACTCACATGTGTTCAAATAAATCCCTATTAATGAACATGCGTTCATTGCATTGTCCTAGGACAGTACACCTACCTGATAAAACAAAGAAAATCATTAAACATGCAGGAACAGTAGTGTTAAATCCTGAGCTGATATTGAAGGATGTTCTATTTATTCCATCCTTCGAATATAATTTGCTGTCAGTGAATAAACTGGCAAAGGATAACTGCATCTCTTTTATCTTTAATTCTGAATCTTGTATGCTGCAGGACCAGAAGAATAAGAGGATTTTGGCTAAAGGAACAGCTCAGGGCAACTTATACTATCTAGACATAAGCAATTCTAGTGAAACTAGTTGTATCCATGAAAATAAGACCAAGTCTGCAATAAACTGTAGCTCTACTTATTTTTCTGTGATGTATAATTCTAAGCTAGGAAACAATAACTCTACCTTACAATGTAATTCTTCGATTGATGTGAAAGGAAATAATAGTTCAAGTCTATGGCATTTCAGATTGGGACATGCTCCTAAAAGTACCCTTAAACGAATTAATTGCATATCTTTTGTTGATTCTAATGACTCAGCCTGTGAAACATGCCATAATGCCAAGCAGGCTAGACTTCCTTTTAGGAATAGTGAATCTAGGAGTGAAACAAGGATGGAACTGCTCCACATAGATCTGTGGGGACCCTACAAATATCCAACTCTGACATCTGCACATTATTTTATCACTGTAGTGGATGATTACTCTAGAGAAACATGGACTTTTCTCATTCAGAATAAGACCCAGGTCTTTGACACCTTGCGTGCATTCTTTGATTTTTCTCAAAAACAGTACAATTCAGTAATCAAAATAATTAGAACAGATAATGGGACCGAGTTCATTAACCAACAATGCATGAACCTTTTTAACAATTTAGGAATTTTACACCAAAGAACATGTAGCTACACTCCACAACAAAACGGAATAGTAGAGAGAAAGCACAGACACATCCTAGAAATAGCTAGAGCTCTCATGTTCCACTCCCATCTACCAAAGGAATTTTGGGGAAAGGCCATTTTGACCTCCACATACATCATAAATAGACTTCCCTCTGCAATACTTAATTGGAAAACACCCTACGAGCTGCTCAAAGGGGAAATACCATGCTATGACAAACTTAAATCCTTTGGTTGCTTGTGCTTTGCCACCAACACTGCTCCTCACAAGGACAAATTTGACAAGAGGGCCTTTAGATGCGTATTCCTAGGATATCCACATAATCAGAAAGCCTATAAACTTTTTGACTTAGACTCTAACAAAATCATAATCTCACGTGATGTTGTTTTTTATGAGAATGAATATCCATATGCACATTCTTTGAAAAAGGAAGAAGTTACTGTGCCACCTACCTTACATTTTGCAGTTGGTGAAGATGACGAAGACTTACTGACTAAACAGAACCCTATTACTCTACCAACACTACCTGCTAACACAAATGAAGATTCACCAACTCAAAATCAACTAAATGAGCAAGCTCCCCCAGAAACGTTACAAGTTACAACCCAGAACTAGTACAAGACCTAAAAAGGCACCTACTTGGATGAACGACTACATTTGTCTTAGCAAAGCCTCTGAACTACCTACCCCAGAGTCCTCTCGATACACAACTTCTCCAGAATACTTGGCTTTCATGGCCAAAATTCATAAAATTCCATAACCCTATACCTACTCTCAAGCTGCTCAATCTTAGGAATGGATTCAAGCAATGAATGAAGAAATTGAGGCTCTAGAAGCCAACCAAACCTGGGAAATCACTGACTTACCTCCTGGTAAACAAGCCATTGGAAGTAAATGGATCTTCAAGTCAAGTATAATGCAGATGGATCAGTAAATCGATACAAGGCACGGCTAGTAGCAAAAGGGTATAATCAGACCATGGGAATTGATTATTTTGAAAGCTTCTCTCTCGTGGCTAAGATGGTTACAGTAAGGATATTTCTATCTATTTCTTGCATGAAAGGGTGGGGCATTCATCAGTTAGACATAAATAACACATTTTTGCATGGATACCTTAACGAAGAAGTTTTTTTAAAACCCCCAGAGGGTTATTCCAAGGCTAAACCTACTCAAGTATGCAAACTAAAAAGATCTCTTTATGGTCTTAAGCAAGCTTCCCGGGAGTGGAATTCAGAATTCACCTCCCAATTTATTAATTTCGGTTTCATTCAATCTATGCATGACCATTGTTTGTTTATTAAACGAGACTCATATTGTTTTTTAGCCCGTTTAGTCTATGTTGATGATGTCTTACTCACTGGAAACAATGAAGCAGCTATCTTAAAAGTTAAAACCTTTCTAAATAACATTTTCACAATTAAAGACCTTGGTTCTGCTAAATTCTTCCTAGGCATTGAGATTTTCAGGTCACCAATAGGCTTATTCCTGTCTCAGAGAAAGTACTTACATGAAATCATTGATGATGTGGGCCTTACTGATGCCAAACCATCCCCTGTACCATTGCCCAAGCATCACAAATTTGAGGAAACTTCCCCCCCCCCCTTTTGAAGAAATTCATAAGTACCAGAGATTGGTAGGAAGATTGTTGTATCTCAGTATGACTCGCCCGGATATCCCTCACTCTGTGCAGCAACTGAGTCAATATATTGCAGTACCTCAACACACTCACTGGGATGTTGCTATCCATGTGTTGAAATACCTGAAAAGGTGTCCACTTTGGGGTTGTTTTATAAATCTCATTCTACTTTTTCATTATCTACATACTGTGATAGTGATTGGGTTGTTTGCCCAATCACTCGAAAGTCTCTCACTGGGTATTGTATCTTTTTAGGAGACAGCTTGATTTCATGGAAAACCAAGAAGCAGAACACTGTTTCCCGTTCATCCTGCGAAGCCGAATACCAGAGTATGGCTACCACAACTTGCGAGCTTCATTGGATACAGTATATTTTGCGTGACTTTGGGATTGAAGTGCCACTTCCAATCTCAATCTGGTGTGATAACCAATCTGCCCTGAACATCTCCGCCAACCCTGTATTCCACGAACGCACTAAACACCTGGAGATCGACTGCCATGTCGTTCGGAACAAAGCTAAAGAAGGCTTTATTCAGCCTCGTTTCATCCCTTCTCAATCACAGTTGGCGGACTTCTTCACCAAACCTCTTGCTTTAGCTCAATTTGGTCCTCTAGTTGCCAAGTTAGGCATGATCTCCGACCCTTCTCCAACTTGCGAGGGGGTGTCAAAATCTCAACGGTTAGATTCCAACGGATAGTTTTTCTCCTCAGAGCAATACGGCGTCGTAGCAATGCGGATAGTTAGTGCTGTGTCATTTTTAGCTTAGTTTCACTTTGTTATTGATTAAGTGAAACGTAGCATTTTGGTCCTCAACGAGTTTCTGTTTTAAGCCGTTGAGAGGTTACCCTTTTCTGTTTCGTTTTCTTTCTCTTTTCTTGAACTCCACTCTGTGTATAAATAGGGTCCTTAATGAATGAGATGAATATGCAATGTTTGTCTCAATTAGCTTCTTCTCGATTCCTTACTTTCTTCACAGGATTCGAAACAAGAAGAAATTGTACCATCAAGCCAAACGAGAAACGACATCACATCTCTACTATCAAATCATTGATGAGAAGACACTAGACAGAATGGGTTGGGTTGGGTCGGAGAGAAGACTCTCTAGTTTCTTTTTTTTTATTTGTTAATTCTTTTGCTGGTTAATGACGAATGATAAGTGAAGGGTAAACTAAAAATTTAGGAGGGAATAAACCTTTTAAAAAAATTAAGAGGAAATAAATTTGATTTTAATAAAATTTTCGAAAATAGTGACGGAATATTATTGATGGATACAGATCCGTCAATAAAGTAGTTTATTTTATACAATTATAATGACGCTTTTTATCCGTAAAAAAAGCATCATTATTTTAGCATTTTAGTGACAGAATTTTGACCGTCAGAAACAATCCGTCAATATTTTGTATATTTCTAGTAGGGCTAAAGGTCTATTTTGGTCCTCAATGTTTCAAAAGTTTAATGTTGGTCCTCAAATTTTTTTTTAGTCGATTTTGGTCCTCGAGCGTAACATCGTTAACTTTTTGCCATTAAATGATGACGTGGCATGCTTATATGGCACACTCTCTCTCTTACGTGTTATATTTTAATGATGTGGCATGACAGATCACTGCCACATCACCCCACATTGTCACATCATCATCTTCTCTCCTTCATCATCATCTGGGGTGACGTGGCAGTGATGTTTCATGCCACATCATTAAAATATGACACGTAGGAGAGAGGGTGTGCCATATAAGCATGCCACGTCATCATTTAACGGCAAAAAGTTAACGGTGTTACGCTCGAGGACCAAAATTGACCAAAAAAAACTTTGAGGACCAACATTAAACTTTTGAAACATTGAGGACCAACATTAAACTTCATGCAAACATTGAGGACCAAAATAATACTTTAGCCTTTCTAGTAATGAAGTTAAAGGGACTTGCTCTAGGTGAAAACCTAAGGTGCCTCCGTATATTTAGTTATCTGCAATGAAGCCAATTGCCCTCACTTAAAAGTTCCCCTTTCAGCCAAGCTGATAGCATTTCGAGATTGGCATTGCCTCAGGGTGAAGCACCTACAGCAAACGTAGACATTGACCCAAAAAAGATCGTAGAATACCGGGTTGAAGCGGCTTCAGATAAGGAATATAACGAAATGCAGAATAGAGGTTGCTTAGGGCCCGGACTAACAATGTAAAAAAATACTAATACACAGCAGCCAGCTCATCAACGTAATTGAAATCAAGGATTTCGGTTGAAAGTCTTATTTGTTCTGCTAAACAAACGAGCCTAAACGGGTTTCCGTCGGCGGAGGACAGCTAGGCAAGCTCTAGCGGGAAAAACAAGGGCGTGGTGTGGATGGGATGGAACCGAGAAGCATTCGAGACAGGGTAAAACGAGGCCTGACAGGCCATAACCCAGAGAAAATATTCTTACTCCGAAGCGAGATGAATGACTATGAGACCCATCGACCTTGGGAGTGAATAGAAAGAAAGGATTGTCGGTTAGATTCAAGGTATGCCAGTTGATTGATTCTACTCCACTTTCCGGATCTTCGAAAGTCTATTGTCGTCATATTAGGTCAACTAAGATCAGTGACTGAAGGAAGCAGAGGACTAAAAGAAGGGCCGGGTTCCTTTTGTCATCCGATAGCTAGACCGGGGGTGAACATAATCACCAAGTTCAGTTCACGACTTTATTTATGACCTCACGGCCCCTAAACTGCTACTCTTTTAGCACATTAACAAGACAATGCTTTGCATCTCAATGCATTTCTTTAAGAGGGCTTTGTTTAGTACCTTATTCATAAAGTTAAGGAACTGTCCTTATCCTATTAAACCCTATCGGATTTAATAGCGGACAGGGAACGCTACCTTATCTTATCGCTCATGCCCTATGGGCATTTCACTAGCTGTAAGAAGAGGAAGAAACTGTTAATCTGTTAGTCCCAAGGAGCTCCATCAGCTTAATCTGTTAAGGGGTTAAAGTCATCTACAGTGGCCAAGAGGTTACCTAGCTATGATAAAGAGGTTGTAGACCAAATTAAAGATATGATATAGTGACCAAGTCACCGGAAATGAAGCCAATGGTGGCTCTAGGGAGGCAGTCGAGAGTGTTTTGGAAAGTGGGAGCATTTACGGTGGTGAGGGCTATGATCCATGAGATGGAGGAGTCACGTAGGGTACGTGAAATGTTGAGTGGTAAAGGCCAAGAATGTGGAGAGAATATCTATAAGAGATTGTGAGGGAGTCAACTCTTAGAGCATGTTAAGAATGATGTGTCCTTTAAGGTTACAAGTAGAGGTGGTATTTATAGTACTATAATTGGACTAATTAATGGACAGTAGACCCTTCTAAAGTGATTCCTCAAAGCAGCGTGTTACACGTGCATGTCACGTGTCAGAGCTAAATATGTTAATAATATATATATATATAAGAAATAATGACGAGAGATAAAAAAAATACTACAACAAAACAACAGATTAGTCACAAAAAAATTCATGGCTAAAACATGAAAATCCGTGGCCAATAAGAGTTTATGGCTAAAATGTGCTTGTTTAAATTAATTTAGCTACGGATTCCGTGACTAATTCTGTGGTCAAATTAATTAACTACAAATCGGCCATGGATTTGTTACGAAAGAGTCCATGACTAATCTATTTTTGTTGTAATAAAAAAAATATAGGTTCTGATTCATTGGAGATGGATATCAATGTAAGTGTCCTAGTTTTTTTCTTATTACTCTCTCTCTCTCATGATACAAAAATGAATTACAATAAGTAACTTTTGATCAACAGTCCAAATCGATTTTCTGAAGTAACTTTACATTAAGTTACTTCATGCCATCCCGACTCGATCAAAATTTTATTGCTTCTAATACAAGAGTACCAATGAAAAATTAAAAAGAAAAATAAGTCGGTTGGACAATAAACATTAGTCATTAGAACATTTGCAGCCATTTTATGGCCTTCAGAGATCGATCGTTGAGCTGATAGAAGCTGTAAAATCTAAAGAAGAAGTGATGAATTTTTTCTTTTTTTTTCTTTTTTTTAATTATGGGTCACTTGTAAATATTAATCTTTTAATTATAAAATTTGTATTTGTGTAAAGAATCATCTTTGTTAATTATTTTCATTAAAAACTCTGAAAAAAGGTGGACAGTATAGATTAATATTTGAAATATTTTAAAAAATAGTTTGTTAGTCTTTGTATCATTAGCTAGCGATCGAACATGCTGACATAGCACGTTAAATGCTAAAATATATAACTAAATATTTATTGATAGTCTTTTTAACTTAAAAGGTATATTAATTGATAAAAATATCTTTGGTACTTTTAACATTTGAGGTTTCAATTAATTATACTCCTGGGAGGCGTTTGAAACAAGAGTTGAAAAAATAATTTTGAGACTATGAACTCTAGTATCTTATAATTCTACGTTTAGTATACGAATTGAAAAAATATGCTTGAGAATCTTGTAATCCGAGAATCTTGTAATCTCATATTTCGTCATTTTTTTAATCCTACCTAAAAGAATGATATTATTCTAATATGGAATGAGATATTTCAACTATAGAATGAAAATTTTGCAAAATAGTCCCGAAAATATGAAAGTTGAAACAAACAGCTTTCTAATATTTCCGGGAATAAAAAATCAATTCGTGTACCAAACCCACCCCTAAAGTTTAATTGCGATCAATTGTATCTTTAAAGTTTCATTTGTCACAATGTTGCCCTTTTTACTAACACTATAAATATAACGTTTAACCCTTCTTTAATTTAATTTTAGAAAATTCACTTTATTCTCTTCTTCATTTCATTCTCATCATTCAAAAAAAATAAACAAACTTGTTTTTAAACAACTATTGAAATCTAGATGCAATTAAAATACCACAACCACCCTGCAAACCCAACAAAAAAAAACCATCAACAAAAAATATATAGAAATTCAAAACATGATCAACAAGAAAATCATTCAGCATCTCACAAAAACAGGGGAAATCAATGGGTCAGACATAGATTTTGAATCACATATCTCTATGAAGAAGAAAGGAAAAGACAGTTCAATTTATTATATGACTTTGTTTCAAGGGTGAATAGAACATTACAACAAAATAATGGATTAGTTACCGATATATTAGTCACGGACTTTTCCGTGGCTAATTAATTTAGCCACAAAATTAGTCCTATGACAAATCCGTGAATAAATTAATTTAGTCATGAATTTTCACATTTAAGTCAAAAAAAAAAATTTGTAGCCAATTCACTGAAAATTGGTTTAATCTTGTTCTTTTGTCACTTCGGTTTGGTCCAAAAAATGTAATACCATCCAATTTTTTCATAACTGCTTTCTGAAAGAAGTTTGCTTAAAGTAAAATGGAAGAGAATGAAATGAAGAAATGGCTAAATTAAATTTAGTAATGTTGAAAGGGGTTAAAATGTAATTTTTTGTAAGCACCTGATTTTATTTATTTTATCTATTTTGATGGTGTTAGTATGATTTCAATTTTATCGGACGTCCTTGATGGAACATTTTGATGGCAGCAATCAAAATATTTAAAACTTTGGGTGTACAATTGACGGCAATTAAATTTTGGAGAAATAATTTATCAAAATCTCAAATGTTGGGATATTAAAAATACTTTTCCTACATTAATTTGTCCAACTTCCAAGTTTAAAATTTATACTATTTGGTTTTTGAAACGCCCATATTTTTATGTTCATACTCTTTTTTTATTATTTTTTGGGTCAAAATAGCAATAGAATGAGTTGAAACTTGAAACTTCTTTTTCTTTGATAATTATCTTACTCTTAAATCATTTCACCTAATGTTTCTAATTATTCTCAGCTCACAAATTAAACTTGCAAAATAATAACTATATGTTATATCCCATTCTAATGAATGACCATAATAACCATTAATAACATTTTGCCATGGAAAGTTCAAAATAATCACCAATAAATCTAGCTCTTAAGCTTGAAACTTTCAACCCGTTGTGTTAATAAAATGAAGATAATAAATATTATTGTTTAACACATAATTAGTATATATTTCACTTAAATTGCATTTATTTCCCGTCAATCTCATCTGATATATATGAAATGGAAATATGTCTTAAATATAATATGGACTGATTCAGAGATAACTTGCGTTATCTCGATCAGTCGATTAATAGTCAAAGACTCTAAGTAGCGCATGCCTGATAACATGCCGCTTGCTTACTGCCTGGTGTTTCCTTAAACCACCAAAACGTCCATTTCTCCAATTATCTTGTCCCCTGTCCATATAAATACCTAGCACCTTATAATCCTTGCAAACTAAATTCGAAACCTTTGGAGTTATTTCCTTACATTCAAGTTCCCTCCAATTTACTTTAGAACTTGGTTCCAACAAGACAATCAATAATGGTGGGTTAGGAAATATCAATATGAAAATAGACTTGAAAAGGAAAAAACCTTCAATTACTATATATTTTTATGGGTTTATATGTTAAATTTACACTCAATTGATCAATAGAGTTTTAAAATATTAAAAATTATTTGTTAAGTTGATTTTTTATAAATTTTAAATCATTAAATACTTTATTGATAAGTAATTAAATAAAATCTTAGCACATGTGTCCTTAAGACACATATTAGATAAAACATTACATGCATTTCTATAGAGCTATCAAGAGCTCAAGCTCATCACCTGTCAGTCGTTGGATTTGTCTGGAGATCTGTGTCAAAATATTTTTTTTTTAAATTTAAGATGACACATATCTAAACACAGATCCAATGACTTGCAACTAATGAGCTTGAACTCTTGATAGCTCCAAATACTCACTCTTAGATAAATCTCATTGAACAAAACATCTAATTATTATGCTGTGGCACACAACCAATAGAAAAGAATTAATGTTATTTGTTAATAATTCATATTATAATTAATAACGTTACTTATTAATTTAATTGTTATATTGAATATTAAAATTCTCTCAACACAATTAAATTACGAGACTAAACGTTAATCCCTCAACATTATTTAACATAAGACAAAAATTCTCTTTTAGTCCCTAATGTTTAGCACCTTTCTTAATTTAGTCTCTCATGTTTGCTAATTTCAATTTGATCCTTCATATTTGCGATTGATACCAATTTGGTTCCTAACATTTGTTTAGTTTCAATTTGGTCCTTCACATTTGTAATTGGTATCAATTTGTTTCCTTCATTATCCAAGTATTTAAATTACTTAACAAAATTGAGGGGTGAAGAAGGAAATGTGAGGGACCAAACTGGTACTAATTGCAAACGTAAGTGATCAAATTGAAACTGAGCAAATGTTAAGAACCAAATTACTACCAATCGTAAACGTGAGGAAACATATTGAGACTAAACAAACGTTAGAGATCAAAATGAGAGAAGTGTCGTACATTAGGGACCAAAATAGGATTTTTGACTTTAACACAACACAGATGTCACTTATTAATACTAATGAATTACCCTTTATAATTTTTTCTAAAACTAAAAATTATATATAGTATTCAATATATAAATTTATTCTTTTCTTTAAGGAATATATATTAAATTATTCTAGGTGAAAAAAGAAAGATCTTAAAGGAAATGACTTGAAGATGAAAGAGAATCACGAGAAGACTTGAGACATAGTTAAGAGTAAGACTTATTATAATATACATGCTTACCCATTACACTCCATTTCAAAGGTTAAAGAGGGATAAAAAATTAGTGTTATTGTATAATAATTATACGGATAAAAGTTTAATGGTATTGTATTCCCACCTTGAATGATTTAGGAACCAACTGATTGGAGGGATGTACTGAAGTTCAGTACTAACGTACCACTAAATATCTACTCTAATTATACATAGCCATTTATTAATATTAATAGAAATTCGGATTAATAAGACCCACTTAAATGATTTAAAATCAAACTGATTAAAAAGATGTATTAAAGATATCAGTTTCCAATCAAAGCAAGAAAGAAGCCAAGAACCATAAATACACAATATATACACTTTCTTCTCTCTCTCTCTCTCTCTATATCTCTTTCTTTCTTTCATTCTCTGTTTTTTCTGTGTATAGATGAAGTGAAAGAATCCATCCTCTCTTTAATTTCTCCCTCTCTTTCGATCCTTCCAGAACAAGAATTAATGGCGATTTCTTCCCTAATTCCTTTTCCGAATTGCAATCTCCTCAAGAATTTCACCTACTTCATCGTCACCACCGTCTTCTGCACCGTCTTCTACCTCCTCAGCCTCTGGCACCACTCTCCCGCCCTCGATTACTCTTCCGTCTGCCTCGACCGCGACAATTCCTCCTCCTCCTCCTCCGCCGCCGTCGTCCCCGCCGATCTCGACTTCGCCGCTCACCATTACATCGCCGATCCGCCTCCCGCGGCGGCGCGTGAATTCCACTTCCCGCCGTGCGACCGGTCTCTCTCGGAGTACACGCCCTGCCAGGACGTCCGGAGGTCCCTGAAGTTCGATCGGGACCGGCTGATTTACCGGGAGAGGCATTGCCCGGAGAAGGAGGAGGAGGAGGCGGCGGCGAGGTGCCGCGTCCCGGCGCCGTTCGGCTACCGAGTTCCGTTCCGGTGGCCGGCGAGTCGCGACTCGGTCTGGTACGCTAACGTGCCGCACAAGGAGTTGACCATCGAGAAGAAGAAGCAGAATTGGGTCCGGTTCGAGAAGGACCGGTTCAGTTTCCCCGGTGGTGGGACCATGTTTCCACGTGGCGCCGACGCGTACATTGATGATATTGGGAAGCTGATTAACCTGAAAGATGGGTCTATCAGAACCGCCATAGATACCGGCTGTGGGGTATGGTATTCTATTCTCTCTCTCTTTGAATTCTTGAATAACCCGGTTCGGTTCTTGAACCGGTAGTGGTGGCCATTTTTATTTTTTAATTTATTTTTTTATTCATGAAAATTTTAAACTTATTTTAGGAAGTTTCTAATTATTTAAATTTAATTTCTATATCACCAGAACACCTAATTTAATTCTTAAAAAGTAGATTGTATTATATTTTTATTGGTATGAAAAAAATTGCAATATGATATTTTTATGATTTAGAGATTAAATTAAAAAAAAAATAAAATATTTTAAAGATTAAATTTAAAATGACTAAATTAAAATAAATTAATAAAATTGAGGAACAAAACAATAAATTACTTTTATCTTTTTATTGCATAATGCCACGCATGTCTCTTCCATATATTTTTCAATTATTTGGAAAAAAATTTTAATTTGCTAATTTAATATTAAACAGTTTTAATATGGAGACTTGCCCTCTTTTTCTCTTTGGGATACTGTGGGTAGTTTAACAACTTCATAGAGCAGGAATGGTTAGGTCCACCCTTAACGTCAGAGAGGACTAATTGAGAAATTTCCTTTTTTTTTTATTTTGTATTATTTTACTTTTAATTATTATGATTTTGGAAATAATTTGAATTTTGTTTAATTTGGAAAGAGAGAGATGTGAAGTGGTAATGTGAGTAGAGGAGATATGCTTTGTGATAGTAATGAGCCATTTATGGGAATATATAATTTCTGGTTCCTTTGATATGCTTTGTGATAGTAATAATGAGCCATTTATGGGAATATATAATTTGGGTAAATAAATCAAAAGGAGAGCCACAAATGAAAGTTAATGCGTTTCCTTCTCTCATTCTTTCCTTCTTTTTTTTTGGATAATTTTCTCATTCTTTAATCTTTCTGTAAATAGGTAGACCAAGCAAATCCCTTTAATTTTTCTAGTTTTGGGTAATGTAACGGAATGGAGATATAATAATTTGCTTGATCACTTTTTAGTCATTGATTATATTTTAAAATTTATACTAAAATATTATCTTTTAAAAATTTATGATGACACAGATTTTAAAATAGATCTAATGACTAAATAAGGGTGAACCAAAGTTCCAATGTATTATCTTTTTTGGTATATATATCTTCAAATATTATTACGAGTTCCTGTTTCCAAGCCTCGCAAGCCACAAACTCATCAGCAATATATATATAAATATACTTCTTGTGTGAACCAGTAATGCACGTCGTTTTTGGTAGAGGAGTTCAAAAAAAAAATTTTGATTCTTAATTTTTTTTTTTCTCAAACCTTTTTCATCTTCCTATACTTCTCCCACTCCACTCATTTCACCCATTTCTTTTACTTGGGAAGAGTCCAAATCCTTTGGCCAAACTCACTTTTAAAGCATTTTTTCTGGTGATAATGATGTGCATTGTTTTTGACTTTTAGTTGTTTGTTGAAGAAATTAAAGGCACAGATGTGTGTGTCATACACACATACCTTTTATTAACATGTTTCATACGCTTGTGTTGTTCCATTCTCTCCTCCTGTCACGCTCCTATTAACATCATTCATACGAAAGGAACTTCACATAGACACCATTTTCTAATGTACTAGACAGTAGTGACTAGTTTAAGTTAATTCGTCCTTGACTTCTTGTATATTCATTCGGACTAAACTTAGGTAAGGTTGCTTGAGAATATAGAAAATTACCTTTTATATGATCAATCATAGAAGAGAGAGAGTATAAATAAAACATATAATTGGAGAACTTTATGACAAAGATATAAGGAACTTTACCTATTTTTTTCCTCTTCTCTTACAATTTCAGGTGGCAAGTTGGGGAGCATACCTTTTGTCTCGAAACATTTTAACAGTGTCATTTGCACCAAAAGATACCCACGAAGCCCAAGTACAATTTGCTCTTGAAAGAGGAGTTCCTGCATTGATTGGAGTTCTTGCCTCAATGAGGCTTCCTTACCCTTCAAGAGCCTTTGACATGGCTCACTGCTCCCGCTGCCTTATTCCCTGGGGCCAGTATGGTACACTACACTCCCAAATTCTTCAATAACATAGTAATAGTATACACCCAAAACCATAGATAGATTTTAGAGTAAATTATCATTTTGGTCCCTCAAAGATTTATTTTATCTCAATTTACTCCCTAAAAATTATAATGCCAAATTTAGTTCCGGAACGATGCGATTTGTCTCAATTTGATCTTTAAAATATGAAAATATCAAATGTAATATGTCTCAGTTTAGTCTGTAGGAATTTTTTTATTAGTTATGTTAACCGATATTCTCAAAGACTAAATTGAAATAAATTCATCTTTTAGGGACTAAATTTGACAAATTCATCTTTCAAGGATTAAATAGAGACAGATTACTTCTTTTAGAGGACCAAAATGATAATATACACCAGATTTCACTACTCAACACCACATGATTGAAAATGCGAAGTGATGTTGTTACGTACTCGAGTCTGTATAAATTATACATGAACGCACCATGTGTTGAGAGTTTAGTAAACAAAATAAAGAAAAATGTGGAGTGTAGTTACTAGTTATAATTGACGGTTACAAAAAAAAATTTATATTAAACTATTTTTTAAACCGTATTATTTTAATTTTATCCACTTAACTATTATCACATGGTGGGTTCATATAAGATTAGACGGATTCGGGTGTAAGAACATTTTCCTTTTGATAGCAAAAGTCTTCATACTAAATTGCTTTGAGTTTTGCAGATGGGATATACTTAACTGAAGTTGATAGAGTGCTGCGTCCTGGTGGGTATTGGATTCTATCAGGACCACCCATAAACTGGGAGAACCACTTTGAAGGCTGGGCTAGGACTCCTGAGAGTCTTAAAGAAGAACAGGATGTGATTGAGAAAGTGGCAAAGAGTTTGTGCTGGAAAAAATTGGTGCAGAAGGATGACCTTGCAATATGGCAGAAACCCACCAACCACATACATTGCAAGATTACCAGAAAGGTCTTCAAGAATCGCCCTTTTTGTAGGGCACAGGATCCAGACGAAGCATGGTAATGTCACACTTTCTAGTTGTAACTTTACTGTAAAATTTTTTTTTAAAAAAAAAACATGCACCTTTATAAATGGATTCAATGGCTAGATTTATTGGGTAAATGAATCCAATGGCTGAGATGTGCACTGTCGTTGCACTTCACCCACAGTGTACATCATCTGATTGAATTCCCAATATACAGAGTCTTACTCTTGCAAGGAGAGTGACTACTTTTATGATTTGCACCTATAACCTAAAGGTTACATGGCAACAACTTAACCGATGTTCCAAGGCTCACTCATTTTGAATTAGACAAATACTTCAAATTTTGTGACAAACTTATCCAAGTCCTAGCTTCTGTATTCTTTGTCAAAGCACAAAAGCAAGACAAAAGAAAATGATTCTTGCTGCCAGAGAGAGTTTAGCAGTGAATTGATACCAAAACCAATTGGATGATAAAGAGTAGTAGTCAGTATAAGTATCAACCCACCAAAGCTTGTTTCTACCTTGTCCCTTAATCCATTCCTTTAGTCTCTTTCTGGGACCCTGAAATGAATATCTTTTCTCTCTTTCACTCTCTTTTCTGAATCTTACTAACAAGAACAATTTGTTCAAAGGTACACTAAAATGGAGACCTGCTTGACCCCACTACCTGAAGTAACTGATATCGCAGAAGTTGGAGGTGGGAAATTGGCCAAATGGCCTGAGAGGCTTACCTCAATCCCTCCAAGAATTAGAAGTGGAAGTCTCAATGGAATTACAGAAGAGACCTTCTTACAAAACACGGAGTTATGGAAGAAGAGAGTGGCACACTACAAGGCCTTGGATTATCAGCTAGCAGAACGTGGGAGGTATAGAAATCTGCTTGATATGAATGCTTACTTGGGAGGCTTTGCAGCTTCACTAGTTGATGATCCAGTGTGGGTCATGAATGTTGTGCCTGTTGAAGCTGAGATCAACACTCTTGGTGTCATCTATGAACGTGGATTGATTGGCACATATCATAACTGGTAAGTAATGCTCACTTTCCAGGATAAATTCTTCCATTTATTCGATCTAATTATAAACGAGGTTTTCAATACATAGGTGTAATTTTTATATCTTTGTCATAAGATTATCTAATCAAAAACTGACACGTGTATGATTTATATAGTTCTCACAATTAGTTTTTTTTAAAAAAAAATCTGCATAAAAGTCTAGTCTTTACAACAATGCTTGTTGGGTAAAAAGTGGCTTTTATGTATGCAAATCTGATTAGTAGTTGTATCATTCATGGATCATATTGAGATTTCTGAAATAGAGACAAGGATTTCCCTCTAATAGCAGCTTTGTGAAAATTGAAAAACAAAGTTTGCATAATTAATATCAAGTTTTGTCCTTTATTAGACACACACTGTCTTTAAATATTTAGGCTTAAGTGCACTTTCGATCCCTCTAGTTTTATGAAAGATTCAATTTAGTCCTCCTATTTCGTGAAATGATCCAATCTTATCCTCCTCTATCACAATTTCATTCAAAATTTGATATCAAGTTGAACAATTGGCTTAATTAGATGATAAATATGAGTGTATATTATTAGTTCTTTGTAAATAAATAACAAATCAATTAACAAATTGTCAAATTTGACACTATATTTTAGATTAATTATATGATAAAAGGACAAAATTAGTCATTTTACAAAATAAGAGGGTTACATTGTCTATTTCTAAAGGACTAAATTGAAACCTTATGAAACTATATGGACTATAAAAGTGCATTTAAGTCATTTTAATTTTCAAGCTTTTCCATTTACTAATAACTATATGTCTATCTCACCTCAGGTGTGAAGCCATGTCCACTTATCCAAGAACTTATGACTTCATACATGGTGATTCAGTTTTTAGCCTCTACCAGAACAGGTAATCTCAAAATTACACAAACTCAACTATTTATTTAGTAGAAAAAGTAATTAGAAATCAAGATTGTAAGACCTTGTGGGCATTTCTAATCTTTTTTTTTTCTTCTTTAAATTAATTTCAAAGATGCAATATGGAGGACATTCTTCTGGAGATGGATAGGGTTTTGAGGCCAAATGGCAGTGTGATTCTGCGTGATGATGTGGATGTGTTGGTGAAGGTGAAGAACATTGCAGATGCAATGCAGTGGAATACAAGAATTGCAGATCATGAAAAGGGACCACACCAGAGAGAAAAGATACTGTTAGCCGTCAAACAGTATTGGACAGCTCCACCACCTGAACAACAAAACCAACAAAGCTAAAGCTAGTTTGATCCATCTCCCTCTTTTTTACTCAGATTTTTCCATTTTTTTCCTGCCAATTTTTCTCAGGAAAATTCGATTCTTTTCCTGCCCCCAATGATGTTGGTGTGCAAAGTGAACATTCATATATACATCAATAAAGTCATTGCAATTTTTTTAAGGAGAAATTGGTCTTGCTTCAAATGTTAACATATAAGGTCTGTAAATTATACCAAATCTCATTTGAGGTTCAATAAAATGTGGGTAAAAATTGGTAAGTTCAGAAAAACAATTGACGAGATATTGTGTCATGAGATAACACTCTTTTTGTTGTCCGCCTGTTGTCACAAAACATTATACCAAACACTAACATCTAACTATGATATCTAAAATACCATATGGTAAATAAGATATCAAAGGTCAAGATCATACTAGAAAACGTACTATCTATACAAATAAGGATACTTACAGGAAAATAGGAATATACTAAATTAACTCGAGAAATAAAGCTTCATGCTTGTTGGTGAGGCCTACTTCACTCAAGGCTAATGAACTATCATCGATACTGTAAGCTCGGCGCGGGTATGACTTCACCTGTTCAATTGTCCGAGCAAAGAATGTTCATTATTTATGCATCTCAATAACAATGGCGTATTAAGTCTTGGTTCAATTGTTCTTAGAGAATTCAGATGAACTACACTTCAGTACCCTCTTGATTTTTACTTTGTTACCATGTGACTCAAATTAATACCTTGCTAAATTCCTAAGTTCTTCACAAGATCCGTACTGAAGTCAATTCCTCCCACATTGTCCTTCAAATTTTACCCTTAAAAATAGAATCTCTACTCTGTCCTCATTTTTCCCCTAAATTCCTAATTTCCTATGACTTGAAAACTAAAATCCCAAATTTAATATGCACAATACAATAGAATGGCTCAAGTTTAATGGAGGTCCCACAAAAAGGGTAGAGCTCTTCCAATAGAGGTTTTTCCATTCACAAGACTCAAACACGAGACCTTACTTAAAGGGTACTACAACCAACTACATTGAAGTTAGAATTTGGTGAAGTTCATGAACTTGTCTCTATAGTTATAAAATGTATTATTTTTTCTTTTTTTATTTTTAGACTTTGGACCAATCAGAAGCTAACATTGAGACAACTACATGAACTTCACCAAATTCTAACTTCATGGGATCCAAACCCCTCTCTCTCACATAAAAAAAAAAGGCATTAAAGTGATTTTCTCGAAGCACAAATGCAATATACAGACATGTACACACTACTATCATACTTCCTATGAAATACCAACACCTGAGCACAGAGAATTCCACAACTAAACAACATCTACAGTTACACAGTTGTTGCAAAACTATGCCATTGTGAACTTAAACGTTAAGTTTTAATCCATAAATTCAGCAGAGATGGAAAGAAGTACTTACAACTCTATAGGAGCCAGTCTTCAGTGTTCCATCAATGTCTATGAAATCAAAAATGAACTACATTGCAGCACAATGACAGATAGTTAGCGATGCCAACTTACAAAGTAATGTAAAAAATTTATTACTTTCCAGAGGTCTCTGAAATGCTCTGTGCACCCTACATCATATGTTTGTTATCAGAAAATCCTTAAAGATATGTTTGGATTGAGGAGAATGGAAGGGAAGAGAAATGAACTTTTAAATCTGATATTTTCTTAAATTTAAATCTAAATTTAACATTTTTAACTCTTAAAATATGTTTGGATTGATAAGAATAAATGAGATGAGAAGAAACATAATGTTAGATTCAACTACAGCAACAGCAATAATCTGCCGGAACTGCTATCTATAAGAGTTTGAAGTTGTGTTTATAAATTATTTCAATACTTGATCTCATCCACCAACCACTAAGGATAATTTGGATAATGAACAACCCCATAACTCTACAGGCTTCAAATGATAATACTAATTTACCTTAAGCTTGTCAGTCTTAAGAAAACGACGTCCACGGCGACTACCATCTGGCATTCGAACAATGATAGTAACTGCATTCTCATCATCTAAAGGTGGTTCCTTGGGAATAAAGTTTTCTTTCCTATCAAGCATTTTCTCCCATTCCTGCAACCATAGGGCACAAACATACACATACAATAAAAGTTAAGGTATGTGACCTGAAAATTTGATAGTTTCACTCTCATTTCTTATGATCTCATAAAGTAACAAAACCTTTGACACGGGAACAAAGTAATATCTTCCTACTAAAGCAATACTAGAAATCACAAAGGTTCAATTGAAAGTAATAAGACTCTCCAATCAGAGCAATGCCTTTGAAGTGAGTTCAAGAAGACACACAGGTAATTATATCACAAAAGTAATTTTCTCAAAATACAAATGCAATATAATACATATTTTCTCAATGCCAAAATCTTATTGATGTCTTTAGAAGATTTTAGTACTTTTGATAAAAGTTTCCAATCACCATGTCAATCTATTCCTCTCAAAAATTTTCAATAAAACAGCATAGCAGATTTATCTTAAGACATCTACACATACTCCAATAACCATGCAACCATCTCACCAAGGCTCAGGTGGCAATTACAAGTATGATTCAATATCAGTAAAAAGATTTCATCTTCGGGTGATATAATGCACCACAAACAGTTGCAGATAAGCAAGCTTCTCACTTTTTTTTCCAATAATACAGCATATTTATCTTAAATTACATGTAATTCCTTTTTAGTACATTAGAATTCAAAGTTAAGACCTCCACACATACCCCGATAAACACACAGCCAACCAAGACTCAGGTGGCAATTACTATTATATATGATTCAATACCAATTAAAAGAGTTTGATCTTGGGCGATATAAATATAATGCACCACAAACAGCTGTAGATACCCAAGCAGCCAAGCCTCAATTTGAGGTTAATTCTTCAATTTAGTCACTTGAACATGTTTCAAAAAAGCACAAATATTTAACATAAGCTCAGTTTTATATATTTTTGAACCATCAAATCTAAGAAATTGGTACTTGCAATCTTGCATTGCCAGTGGCCACTAGCAGTACTCATAATATTGGATTTTGCATTTATATATTTTCTAAGCAGCATTACTTATAGGAAAAAGCACCAATAATGAGCACTAGAAAGTTAGCAGCAGAAAATATCTTTAAACTTAATTTATATTACATCCAAGAATGACATACCAAAAATGATTTTTTGCACAGTTAACACCAAAACAAATATTGAAGACTAGAAACTCAACGAATCTATTACCTTTCTTTCAACAATATTGCATGACTCCTTTTCCTTCAAGCGTTGAGTTTCAACTTCTTTAAGAGCATTCAATTCTTTTTGTTTATCAGCCAGCAGAGATGCTAGATAGTCAACATCCTGCATAAAAAAGTGGCATGTAATGCTATCCAGTCATGAGCAATGAACACACTAACACGACAAAAGCCATTGCAGGCATGAATTTAAAACCTGCTGTTTAATCAGCAACTGAGTTGCTGTTAATGACTGTGTTGTTGGAGTTGGCAAACATTGCACTTCACGCTCCACATTTCTTTCTGGACGTTGTTGCAAATCAGGAAAGGATGATAAGTTGTGTGAAGTTGGATTAGACGTATCACCAAAAAGTGCAGTCTCAAGCAAAACTGCTTCATTAAGCTCTTCAGATGACATATTACCCCACTACATTGCAAAAAGAGCCAAGAAAGTATAAGCATAAGAAGTAAGAACCATTAATTTTATATTTGAATTTTCAAAAGTATATCAAATATTCTTGGGCTTCTAACAGTACCTCTTCAGAAATTAACACATCTTCAGTGCCTTGAAGATGACTACCAGCACTGTGGTTCAAAGGAGCACCAATGACTGGTGTTAAATCTTGAGCTGTACCTCTGTTTGAGGAAGTTCCTGGCTTTACTTGGAAAATATTCACTCATCAAAAGAAACATCCCTAGACTTTTTAAGTGAGGAACAAAATCTGGTATTTATTATACTGACCCCAAAAAAAATGTCCCCTGATGGGGATTGGAATGGGGTTAGTATGGGATAATCCCAAGGTAGTATGGGCTACCCAAGTCCCAGATTGAATAGTATGGGATGCTCAATGGCCTACTTAAGTGACATAATTCTTCCTTCTCAATGGCTAGCTTTTGTGGGAGGGTTCCCCAAGTCACTTGGGTTTACATCATTTTGTATCAAAGTTACTTTGTGGACAACACAAAGAGGGCTACCTGCGGAGGGTTTTCCTTGGCAGAGGGGCTGACTACGGTAGAATGCAGCAACACTGAATGAAATGTGCAGAGTGGGCTCTTTTTTTTATATAAAAAAAGAAATATTATTAAGGAAGAAAGAGAGTACAAATGAGGTGCAGAGTGGGCTCTTTAGAGCCAATGCTATGACGGAGATCGGGATAGTATGGAATATCCCTCGGATAGTATGGGCTACCAAGGCCCACATCAAATAGTATGGGATCCTCAATGGGTTACTTATAAGTGGCTTTCCCCTCAACGGTTAGCTTTATAGAAAGAGTTCCCCAAGTCACATGGGTTCCATCATGTACTTCTCATTCCTTCAAGAGTACTTACATCAAATACACAATACAGTTACACAGAACAAATATGCCACCTTCAAAAATAAATTTCAAGTTCACAACTGCAAATAAAATATTAGATTTCTGTCCAATACATTAAACTCTGATTTTCAACATTTTTTTTATAGAAAAAAGAAATTGTATTAAAGAAAAAAGAAGCTTACAAACACGAGGACAAGCAATCCTCAGGAATAGAAAATAAAAGAAGACAAGTAAACAAAAACTAAAACATTATCTCAGTAGGGCCTTCCAATCCCTTTGAATATGACCATCCAAATAAGTATGCAGAATTTGTCTTGCTTTGTAATTACTAATGACCAATCACTAGTCACTATGTATCACAACAGGCAGAACCAGGAATAGAATGTTGGAGGGGCCAGAATGAATAAACTTGTTGATTTTAAAAAATAATATAAAATTCTAAGGGGGGAAAATTTTCAATTCTGGGGACCATGGCCCACCATAGTCTTAAATAGCTGCCTGTGCCATTGAGAAATTATGCGATTATTCATCTTAAGCATGCACATGTCTTGTGTGAGTAAATTAAAAATCATCAGGCTTAAAAAGTATGCACCTGCCATCTGCTATTGTTGGCATTCTCTCTCATGGCTAATAGATTACGTACTCCTAGTTCTTCATTTTCCACATCTGCTAAATGTTTATGCATTGCTTCCTCTTCCTCTGCCATCTGAATTCATAGTAATTGAACAAAGAACAGAGATACGGGGAAATTACATATTAAAGGGCAAGATTACTAATAAGATTTCAAAACCTTTAAAGACAATGAAATAGCACGAGCTAAATCTTCATCTTCTTGGTGAGATGAAATTGGGGGAAGGCTACCATCAAATGAATCCTGAAATTTATAGAGGGAAGAGGGAGCGGTTTTTAGAGAGCATACAGAAATAGTGGTAAAGACCACAACTAAGCTTTAAGATGTGACATACATTAAAAGCACCAAATTGCCTCCCTGAAGCACTCTCTCTGCTCTCCAACCTTGAAGCCTCTATTGCAGCTTGAATCATTTCCTCCTCTGTAGCATTATTAGGTATATGTGAGGTGTTTGGCTGTGTTAAGTTAAAGTCACTCCGTAAATCATCTAAGCCATAATTTCCTCGTCCATGAGATAATGAATTTCCACTCATATCCACACTTGTAGACCTCAATCCTGAATGATGGGGCTGCTCAAACATAGAATTCATTGCCACAGGAACTTCCCTCACCTCTCCTGGATGTGAATCATATGGCACACGACCAGTAAATGCAGTAGTACCAATCCCGTTACACAGGTCCCTGAGTTCTCTCCTATAATTTGGGTCAAGCAGTAGTGAAGGTCTAAATCTTCTAGCAGCAGAGAGGAGAGGCAAAAGTCCACGTGATTCAACATGATTTTGATTATTAACATCCATGTGATTATATTGCGAGGCAGAACCAAAATTTTGCCTCACGCTGGTGCAGTCACAACAAACAAATGAATAAGTAAAACAAAAAAGAAGAAAAAGAAAAAAGTTAAGAAAGCTCACAGCATGTTATGGTATATACATGAAGTAGGCTAATTTAAGTTCTAAAAAAAATAGATAGAAAATGAAAAGAAATTATATGAATTATATTGCCATACATGTGTCTATTCCCTTCAATAAAATGAGCATTGACAGCTTCATTTAGATTGCCTCCATACTCCTGCTTACAAATCAAAATACGTTTGAAAGTGTAAGGATTTGCTCTCATACTGAAAAATACTTGGAATGTAATTAACTCACAAGATATGTTAGACCATTAAATTAATTATAAGTAGCTGAATCACGCTAGTGATAAACAAATCAAAAAGAAGACTAACAATAGTCACCACAAAAAGGATATATAGTTAATTAGTTATGCACGACTAGTGTTACATAGAGATAAGTTGTAAGACATTAATAGAGTTACAAATGCAATCATAACTATCCCAAATTTGAAACTTATTATTTCATTTTAGGATTTGATCCTTCCAAATATTCTACAAGAAAAAAAAAAGTAGTTTCATAAAATTTAAACAAACCATGTTTCACACCTGTCTATTGTTGACATCCAAATCATCATACAGAAAACAGAATAAGGCATCCACAAAGTCAACCTCCTAATCAATCAACAATAGGTCGAAACATATATATGTAATGGACCAATGAGCTAGTAAAACTCATCTCGGCATGAATTTTATTTTTACTGAATAGTATAAAATATAGGTAACTCTGGAGGGTTGCATTAAGTAGTTGATAGCCAAGGTAAAATTTTGTTGAATCTTTATAAGTATGGATTAGTGATATGAACATGTCAAAGATAGATTGATACGTCATTGCCTGAAAGCAATGCGCTATATGGCTCAGGTACAATGTCAAATAATAGAACACATTGACATTACTTGATCCAAGTAGTTGACCCCACCTCGTGGCACAAGCTTTGTTAGTTGTTGTAGTTGTTGTAATATAAAATATAGGTAAAGAATTACAACTTCAAATTGATTCACTAATCCACTATTACAAAGAATGACTAAAACATGTCACATTATCGTATCTCCAATCCCAAATGAATTTCCTTTGCAAAAATAACCCATCCCTAATCTTGTTGGAGACAAATTTCAAAAGTTCTCTAACCACCCTCTCCTCTCCTCTCCATTCTTCGTATCCACCACCTTCATCCAAGTCTATCTTCTTAATACTGTATTGTCATGCCCAATTATCTATCAAGGTATAGAACCTCCTAAGACGAATATTCCACAGCCAATGTATGAATGGCCATATGAGTTGGCTCTACTGAATTTGACGTCTATTTGCCTTCATTAAAATGACTTTGAAGCTAATCATGAGCATGACTTGAATAATAATGACCTCCAACCAGAGTTACAAGTTATTGTTTCCCTAACTTTTTTGCCCAGAATTAGAATGTATTGTTTCCCTATCATCACAGACATGGTGGGTATATCTAATGAAACAAAACATTATGCTCCCCTATCATATTGAACCATATGAATATTTAAAGGGAAAAGCAAAGTAAATTCCTAAAAAAGTCTATCTCTTGATTTCTAATATCAATTGCATAGATATACAGAATTAACATAGATGGAACCAATAGTCATGGTGGTTCTAGCATGCTATATAAAGTAGTAACTTTCACCTTCACATGCTCATTAATTCTTTCCCATCTTCATGTGTGTATATCACCAAGTAACAACTGCTGAACTAATTATATTAAACATAATTACAAACTTGTATTTCACTTGGCAAAAAGCCTAAGAAGATTAATTGATCCTGAATCATAGACATTTCTTTAATTTCAATGACGATACATGCTTCTAACCCCTTGTCAGTAAGAATAAGGCTAAAATGTACATACACCCCTTGAGTTTTAAAATGTTGCACATAGACCCCTGAGTTTTCACTTTGGAGCAGAGACACCCCTTCTGTTAGGGTTCCGTGAAAAGTAGGCATTAAGTGCCACGTCAGCAAACATGTGTGAGGGCAATTTAGTATTTTCAAACCCCTTGAATTTTCACTTTAGGGGCACATACACCCCCTGAGTTTTCACTTTGGGACAGAGACACCTCTCACACATGCTTGCTGACGTCGCACTCAACGCCTAGTTTTCACAGAACCCTAATAGAAGGGGAGTCTCTGCCCCAAAGTAAAAACTCAGGGGTCTATGTGCCCTGACCCAAAACTCAGGGAGTGTATGTGCATTTTAGCCTAAGAATAATGAAATTGGGAAATTATATAATGTTCATTGACATTTTTTTTCTCTTATCCTTCTTCCCTCACCTTCAGCTCTAATAAAACGCTCACATACTAGAAAGAATTGTATTTAAGATGAAAACAGAGTAATGTACAAGTAACGATTAAAAGAATTAACATATACAATCTACTCGCATTCTCCCTCATATTTATCAAGAATAATAACTTACAAAGGTATATTCAACTTAAAAATTATCAACTTAAGTTCAATAAATAAGCTTCCTTTTTAGTACCATTTTTGCCTTTTATCTTTTGTTTTGATATTGATCTGTCCGGAAATCGGCCATGTTTTGAATTTCAAGAACAAAATGTATGGATCATTAAAAATGAATCAGACAAAGAACCCACATTGCGGCGATGAACTAAAACGGCGGTGCTACGGCTCGAATAAATACAAACAGCGAATTCATCGAGAGAAAAAATTGTTAATAATAAGGGATTTAATCATGATTTCTTCTTTTTCGAAACCCTTGATAACAGGAGAAATTGTAAATGTAATAATTGAACAGATCGAACACAGAAACCCACCTCCAACTTCCGAACCGCGACAAACTCGGAGGATCCGGTGATTCTCATGAAGGCTTCGATGGCATCCGGTGTCGGAGTCGCCATTGCGGCCGCAGATTTTCA
The DNA here is from genome assembly GCA_014851425.1 of Senna tora. Taxonomy (NCBI): domain Eukaryota; kingdom Viridiplantae; phylum Streptophyta; class Magnoliopsida; order Fabales; family Fabaceae; genus Senna; species Senna tora. The sequence continues at coordinate 23,395,593 of CM026260.1, read as the reverse complement.
GGGAGAAATCTCTTCGACGAGGAGTACTGAAGAAGAAGAAGAAGAGATGGCGAGAGCAGAATTGGAGTGGTAGAGTGAGTAGTAGTAGTACTGTGTATAGTAGTGTACTGGTGTGTAATATATTTTCAGTCTGGGAGTGCGCGCCAACCTTTATTTGCTTTTGGCAGCTTATATGTCATTTTTTAATATAAAGTTTTTTATAAATGTCTTAAAAATATTTTTAAATTGTAACAAAAATATTTTTTAAATTTTTAGCTGAAGTTAAAAATTAAAATTTGTGCTTTTAAACAAAAATAAAAATTTATATTAAAATTTTTTAAGATGAAACGCTAAACATAAAATTATCTATACTTTTTTAAAAAGTAAATAAATAAAATTATCCTAAGTGACTTAGAGCACATTCGCTTGCTGATTTTGTTGAGGGAAAGGAGAAGTAAAAGTAGGTGGGGTTCACATTTTAAAAAATTAAAAAAAATACAAAATATCTATTATACTCTTTGATTTAACACAATTTCAACCTTTTTTTCTTTTTATTATTTTTTTTTGGTAAAAAAATTGGTAGTAAGGGAAGGCACTCCCAAGTACTACCGGGCAGGGCGCCAGTGGCATGTTGGGGAGACCAACAGAGGCCCAACCCAAAGGATTACTGCACAGGCCTAAACCGCAAGCAGTTTTACCCAGTCGCAGCTACTCAACTAGCCCTTGGGTGCCAGGGGATCTTCCTGAGGAGGGATGCCCACCAAAGCAGGATTTTGGATGGCTTCATGGGGATTCGAACCCTCGCCCATGGGCGAAGCGAGAACTTTCCTCCGGATCCTTGACCATTTGTGCCAACCCACTTTGGCTTCTTTTTATTATTTTAATATAAGGGGTAAAGTAGTAATTTTAATACATTCCCATTTCATTTTCATTCCAAATTTTTACTACCAAACACATCAAACCCATTCCATTTCTCTTTCCCTCTCCCATTCCCTTTCCCTTTCCCTTTCTAGCTACCTACCAAACGTGCCCTTAAGAAGGTCTAGAATTGGAGAGAATAGAAGCCGCAAGGAATTGGACTCGACTCAGACTCGGGGTTATCATAATTTAAAATAATAAATGAAGTAATGGAAAGTTATGCATTTCTTCACTTTTTTAGTAACTAAGTGAATGTCTACTCCTCAATCACATTCTACAATAATATTTTCTTTATATTTTTTGGTGTCACATTTTGCTTTTGTGACATTAAAAAGTCCAAAGCCATATATAGATGTAACTCCATAATATTTCCTCCTATGGACACGTGGCACTGATCTTTTATAAGGTTAACCGGACCATGGATCAGTGACACGTGGCATCGCTAGATGGCCCCGAACATGGCCTCCCTCCATGTTCACCCGCAAGTCCCCTCACAATAGAGACGTGGAGAAACCCAGGATCATGGGTCAAGCCCCATGCACAGGAACATGGGTCGACCACGTTCCTCTCTACCTCAAGTGTAAATACCCCTTACTTGGGGACTTGAAAAAGGGAACAACATACGCAACACAGTAACATATCACAAGATCATCAATACCTGAAGTCTACCCAACAGACATCAGAGCATACTTATTCTCTCATGAGATACACTCGTTCTCTTGCTCTAAGCATCATTATAGAGACTCTTGCTCTCTCATCCTCTAAACGAGGTACCTCCAACAGGTGGCTCGCCCGTCCAGAGCATCATACACGTCCTAGCCGCACACAACCACTACAAGTAACACTCCTGTCTAACGGCTCCTATGTAGAGCTGTCAAAACGGGTTCGACCCGCGGGTCAAACCCGTTTACCCGCAAATTTGGGTGGGTTGGGTTGATGAAAAATCAACCCGTAAAAAAAGTAACTCGGCCCGTTTAACCCGTTTTTTTATATGGGTTTTGTTGGGTTACCCGCGAGTAACCCGCGGGTTACCCTTTTTTTTAATTATTTTTTTATTTTAAGTGAAGAGAGTAAAGTTAAAAATGTTAATTGTAAGTTTGTAACCCTACTTAGTACCTTGGCAGCCACAACCCTTCTTTTTCTTTTGTTAGTCTTGTATTGGGACTATTGGCAATACTTTTATGTATCTCTAGTACTATAATTTGCACTTTTTTTACCAAAAAAAATATATACCCATAAAATAAGTGAAAAAAAAGTTAAAAAAAATTAGTAGTTAAACGAGTCGGCATATTCCGCCATTTACCTTTTGGAAATTAGAAAATAAAAAAATTTGATTTTTTTTTTTTAAAAAAAATGGACCCGTTTGGCCCGTTTAACCCGCAACCCGCACATATACGAGCCGGGTTAGTATTTTCTCGACTCGTGAAAATCTTGACCCGTGCAGGTTGGCCCGTTTGACCAGTGACCCGTGACGGGCCAACCCGTACGGGTCGGGTTGGCCCGTTTGACACCTCTACTCCTATGGACATTCCCTATTCAAACTACATAGACTTTAATCCCTTAACAAGGGTACGTAGGCACCTAGGTCATCACCTAAGGACAAGTCCCCAAGATTACAACCCCTTGCGGTCCTTATTTTACATGATGAATTGTCTGAACAAAAAATGACAGTTACAATAGATATATAGATATATTAAAGGCTTCGCATGCACATACGTGCATGCAATTTATTCTTAATTTTTCAAAATATAATTATTATATCTTAAAACAATAACAAATTAGATATTTGATAGTTTTTAAAATTTTAAATTAGAATAATTATCATAATTTAAAATAATAAATTAAATGATGGGAAGTTATTTACTTGTCCACTTTTTTAATAACTACCCATCATATATGTTTTCTCTCTCCCACATCCTCCAATCCTATTTTCCCTATATTTTTTAATTATTTTGTGACACCAATGAACAAAATTAAAGGTCCAAAGCCATATATAGATACTAGAGGTTTCGCATGCACCTACATACATGCAATCTATTCTTAATTTTTTAAAATATAATTATTATATTTTAAAACAATAACAAATTAGATATTTCATAGTTTTTAAAATTTTAAATTAAAATTATTATCATAATTTAAAATAATAAATTAAATGATGGAAAGTTATTTACTTTCCCACTTTTTTAGTAACTATCATCATATATGTTTTCTCTCTCACACATCCTCCAATCCTATTTTTCGGTATTTTTTAATTGTTAAATATTTATTTTTGTGACCCTAGTGACCAAATGGTGCACAGCCATATAAATATAGATATGTTTGCAAATTACTTGCTCGATTTGTTAGGTTCGTGAACTGTGAAGAGCTCAATTAATTAAATGAACCGAGCTCGTTCATGTTTGGGTTCGGCTAAGCTCAGATCGTTTGCAACCCTAAGTTGGTGCTTGCTGATGATTTATTGAAATTTAATATAATGCATAAGAAAATTAGTAAGTAACATATAATGAATATAGTAAAAATTTTATTGAACAAAGAAGATAATAAAATGATGAACGTTATCTAGCCATTTAAAAATAATTATTATTATTATGTTACAATTTAAATGAGCAAATAATAGTAGTAATATTAAATTTTATATTTGAGTATAATATTTCGGTGATTAGGAGGGGTCAGAATCAAAGAGGTTGGAGGCTTGAAAAGATGGACTCGATTCAGGTGACAGACTTAAAAGCCTACATACTCGAGGAGTGAGATCAGAGTCCACGTAGTGTTGAGGAGGTGTAATTTCCATATTGTAGGGAACTTGGAAATGGGGGGCTAGGCACCGTATGCAAAAGTATGCTATAGAGGTGAGAAATCAAGTGTACTTTGGGGAGGCTCACGGCTCTCCTTATATAGGTTAGGTAGATGTGGTTCGTTATGCGCTTAAAGCAGGAAAAGAGGTTAGAGATGAGTAGTCTTCTAGAATATGAGAATAGGATAGGGGTGTGCAATGCCGACCGTGCAACATGGATGTCGAGCGCCAAGCGCACTAGTCTCTAGGATACCAAAAGTCCCCCAAACTTGAGATGGAGTGCTCATGGGATTTTGAGAGGTTTATGAGTTTGGTTGGTAGTTGCTGCTTCGTGGCATAGGGAAGTCCCCTAAGTCTTGGATGGGTGGTTTATTTAAGAACTTGTCCTTTTGTTTTTGAGTTCTGAAGAAAAAAGGCATGCCTGTATCACCATTTGTCGTCATGGTGCATAATGTAGTTATCAGTTAACAAGGGGTACATGTGTCTTTTTTATGCTCCTAGGGTATCACATTTTGGCACCTGAGGTTTATGGGTCTTTTCAAATTTTGCTTCATCATTTGTTGGGGTTTTTGCTTTATTCCATTTTCGACAGTTTCCAAAGTATGGCTCGTTCGTGCCTGTCGCTTTTCGGAGGGATTTTTCCTTTTTGCTTTGGTAAGCCCCTCATTTTCTTCATCGTCGATTTGTTGCTTGTGAGGTTTTTCTTATTTCCTCTTTGCTTTGCTTTCCATAGGATTTCTACATTTTGGTTGACTTCTGCATTTCATGCTTTGTCATGTCTTCAGGTATTTCCCTATTCTTTTACTTTTAACTTTTACACGGCGCATTCTTTGGTACATAAGGATGACGATCCCCAGGCTTGGATTGAGGGTTCCAATGTTTCAGAGTCCTTTGATGAAGATCCATGGAAGCGATAATGTGTATCCCATCGTTTGATGGTTTCCGATAGTGAGAGTCCATCATCTCTGGTCGTTGAGCAGGAAGCATACGCTTATACTTTCGTTCCTCAGGAAGATGCCTCGGTCAGGGGGATCTTAGAGAGCAGGAAGTTCAGCTGGTCTTGCTTCTCCTCTTAATGTTTTGGGCATATTCTTCGAATATGAGAATCAGAGTAGGGTGAAGGTGGCAACTTGTTCTATGGTGGATTTGTAGCGAGTCCGCAAGAACTTCTCCCATGAATGTGCCATAGAAGGAGGATCTTCCTTTCATGAACGGGGCTAGGAAACCTTGCTTATTCTTAGAATTCCTCCAGAATGTCTTCCTTGTGGCAATTTTGGGATGGAGTTCTGGACGGTTGGTCTTTTGAAAGGAGCTTCAGATTACTGGTTCCTCGGAGCCCTTGAAATTCCTATATTTGGATGGGATCGGCACTAGTGGAATGTCTCAGTGTGGCACGAAAATGTGGCTTCAAGTGGCCGCTTTGATGAAGGAATTGTCTGAAAAACACTTAGAGGAAGAGGTAGTTTTTCCTATCTTGCCTTTGTGATTTTTGTGTGTGTGCCTTACTCTTTTCTTTTGTGTAGGTTATGTCCTATTCTCTTCAGGACGAGGTTGATCGATAATGCTTGGAGGCACAATCAGAGAAGAGCCATTTGTGAGTCTCTTGATATTGCTCATCGGGAGGTGTTGGCGGCTTGTTCTAAGCTCAAGCAAAGTTTGAAGCTTAAAGAAGAAGCCTTGTCTAGGCATAATGCTTTAATTATCTTGTTAAATGAGATTAAGAGAGGTTGGACGCAACCCTTGATGGACTTAGCCATGGGAAGCTAGTGACGGGTCATGTTGCTTTTCTTATGTGCGAGTGTAACATCTGGAATGTCATTCGGCAACTTCAACTCTAGAATCCCTCTTTGCGATTGGGGAGCTTCGACTTCAAGAAGGAGATTTTTCGATGGAGAGATTTTTGGGCAAGGGATGAGCATAAAGGTGGGGCTTTGGATTGTAATTTTCAAGTGGTTCAAGCTTTATATCAAGTTGCTTTAGAGGAAGACCAAGGTCGAGCGACTAAGGAGGTAGGTCTGCTTCTTAACCCGGCTAATGATGGGGTGGTGTAACAATCACCCCAAAAATTGGGCGGGCGTCGGATAAGGATTTGAAAACAGGATTTCGAAAAGTAATGTGTTGATAAAAATGTTCATAAAAAGATGAACATGTTGTGCTGACCAAAAGTTTAGGTCTGAGAGTTTTTTTGAGATAAAAGAAAAGCGTTAGGCACCCTTCAATATTTCGTCTGAAGATGTTTACCCAAAGATCCTAATCATTTTAATTTAGCCTTTAAAAATGATCGATTATATCAAATATTAGAGGTACCCAAGATTAAAAATTAATCTAAATTTTGGAAATATAAAATGTGTTTTTACTAATTTTTATCTTTATACATTTTGAATTGACGAGTTTATACATTTTCTAAAACAAAAAGGCTAAAAATACTCTTTTGGTCCTCAACGTTTGCATGAAGTTTAATATTGGTCCTCAACGTTTCAAAAAGTTATTTTAGGTCCTCAACGTTTATTTTTTGGTCAAAATTGGTCTTCTAGCGTAACATCCGTCTGGTTTTTCCATTAAATGCTGACGTGGAAGGCTTATGTGGTACACTCTCTCTTCTACGTGTCATATTTAAATGACACGGCACACTCTCTCACTCCAACTCAGCAAAACGACACCATTTTGATTCAAAACAGAACATTTAAATGAATAAAAAACGGCGTTGTTTTGCTGAGTTGGAGTGAGAGAGGGTGTCATGTCATTTAAATATGACACGTAGAAGAGAGGGTGTGTCACATAAGCCTTCCACGTTAGCATTTAATGGCAAAATCAAACAAATGTTACGCTAAAGGACCAATTTTAACTAAAAAAAACGTTGAGGACCTAAAATAACGTTTTGAAACGTTGAGGACCAATATTAAACTTCGTGCAAACGTTGAGGACCAAAAGAGTAATTTGGCCGAAGAAAAAAGAAAAGGAAAAGGACGAGGAGGAGAAGAAGAATAAGAATGCGCGTATCCAATTTAAAGCGATCATATCATTGTGTTGAGTTACTGAGCAAAAGGGCTTGAGTTTTCACTTCCATAGAACATTCAGTGACCGAAGCGGAGAGTCACGCACTCCAGCGTCACTAGTCTTTACACATAAACCCTAACCCTAATCACAACTTCACTCCTCCGTTAGGGTTTCTTCTCCTTGTACTCGTCGACATGGAAGGCGACGACGAGACGTCGGGTCCGATGATCGACGAAATCTATGCCAACGGCGGCGACGATGGAAACCGCAATCACCGCCCAATTATCAGCGGTGACCAGCTCGACATTGAAGCATATGCGGGGCTCTACAGCGGTCGCACCAAGATTATGCGACTCCTCTTCATCGCTGACCACTGCGAAAAGAACTCTACTATGCAGCTTGAGGCGCTTCGCATGGCCTACGATGAGATTAAGAAGGGAGAGAACACCCAGTTGTTCAGAGAAGTTGTGCAGAAAATTGATGGGCGGTTGGGGCCCGATTATGGGATGGACGTGGCCTGGTGTGAGACGGTAGATCGAAGGGCTGAGCAGAGGAAGGAAAAGCTCGAGAATGAGCTCAATGCCTATAGGGTATCCTTTTCTGACTCTTATTTGCTTTGATCATATCTCCGTGTGTGTGTGTGGAAGATATGTCATGTAGGTTGATCCGATTCGGAAGTTGTTGTTTTTATTTCGAGCTTTGTTGCTTGTGTTTCTGGTATTGATTGTGCCGTGGATAGTACTGATTTTATTTTTTTAGTAGTTATGCTGGATGGAACGGTAACTGTTTGAACCAACTCTTTTGGGCGCAGAACCTTCCATGTTAATATGAGGATATGTTATTTATGCACTTTTTGTTTAGGTGAAAGCTATCTATGTACTTCAGTTATTGCATTTGTCAGTTGGTCTATGAATGTTCAGGCATTTTTATGTTTTTGCTTCTGCTTTCAAAGATGTGCCATTAAGCAACCTACAGGCATTAGCTTGTCCTACAAGGGCACCCCCTTCACTGTTTCACCTTACTTATCAATGGTAGTTATACATGGGATCATATGTCTTTCAGAGAGAGTAGAGATTGTTGTTCTGATGCAAAGAGTTGTGTAGATAAGTTCCATTAGCAAGTAGATTAACCATGATGAGTGAACACGAAAATGAATTGTTGTTATTTGTGGTACTGTACTATCAGACCAAGTATTCTACTTGGTGTCCTATCTAGATGATGTAATACTGTTCAAATCAAATCTGTCATATATGCAGATTAAACATCAGTCCCATTTTTTTTTTTTTTTTTGTAAATTCTGTCAATTGTCTCCAAAAGGAGTGGAGCCTTACATAATTAGTTTCTGATTATTTGTCTGTTAAATGTACATCATTCCCTAATTAGCAGGGTACTGAAATTAGAGTGTTGATAGGCTATATTGATTTGAAATACTTTTATCTTATCCTTTTCTTAAGTACCTTAATTTTCTCTTCATTACTATTTCTACCAATCTATTGTTTACAACTTTCCATTTATTTCGGCAGACAAACTTGATCAAAGAAAGCATAAGAATGGGGTACAATGATTTTGGAGATTTTTACTATGCTCATGGTCAATTGGGGGATGCTTTTAAAAGTTATGTCCGTACCCGGGATTATTGTACAACTTCAAAGCACATTATTCATATGTGTATGAGTGCAATTCTGGTCAGCATTGAGATGGGTCAATTTACTCATGTTACAAGCTATGTTAGTAAGGCAGAACAGACACCAGAGGCCCTTGACCAGATTACAGTTGCAAAGCTACGTTGTGCTGCAGGTTTGGCAAATCTAGAAGCCAAAAAGTACAAGTTGGCTGCTCGGAAGGTTTGTTCATTCTATTTATGCTATTCTTATTGAACTTTTCTTTTAAATTTGTGCTTATCATGAGAGATAGTCTAGCTTGCCATTCTCTATAATGGTTACAAGGATAACAATGTGTTATGTAACTTAGTTCAATCTTACAAGCTCACTCTGGGAGTTTGCACATGATGACCAGCAGTTGGTATTTCTGATGTAATCTTGGGTTAGATGAGAATGATTCACTGAGTAAAAGTCTGAAAAATATGTTTAAAGGAGCTGCAAATGGAAAAAGGAAATATAAGTCAAAGAATATTAATGGAAATTGGAAAATTACTGACATCAAGAAGTTTGATGTTTTTTTCAAATTGCTTTTGAAGTTGAGTATTTGACATTTGACTCATTTGAGTAGGCATTTATCTTCTTGCCGAACTTGGTGATGAATGGATTCATTAATTTTGAATTATTCCCAGTGCTTAAATACCCCATTGTCTCATTTGCCTACTAACTTTCCTAGAATCTCCCTCTCGCCCCTTGTGCACACAGTTCTTCAATTGACGATCTGAGTTAGGCTAACAGAGATTTCTGTGATTATCATGATCTTTAAAATTTTTCGTAGGAGTTTGAGTATCTATAATCATTTATGACTGTTTGATAACTAATATACCTTATAGTTTAACGTTGTCCTTGTAATCTTTATTTAATGCAGTTTCTGGAAACCGGTCCAGAACTGGGAAGTCACTACAATGAAGTAATTGCACCTCAAGATGTTGCAACATATGGTGGACTTTGTGCACTTGCTACATTTGATCGGGCAGAGCTAAAGGCATGTACTCCATTATATTCATATGATGATTTTGCTTCTATATGACCTTTGTTGATGCTTTGATAATACCATTTTTTCTTTATATTTGGCAGAGCAAAGTTATAGACAATCTCAACTTCCGGAATTTCTTAGAGCTAGTACCTGAAGTAAGGGAGCTGATAAATGATTTTTACTCAAGGTAACTTGTGTTCTTTTCATCTTCGTTCTTTTTGGTTCGTTCATTTACACAGCAGAGTTTGGAGTGTGTTCGCCACTGACCACATTTCCACCCATAACTAAATAGAAAAATCATTTATAAAGAGTCACTATCTTGGCCTTAAAGGTGGAATTATTCTGCATGGGATTTGAAGCACTGTAGTCAAAGGCGCTCGCGCTAAGGCGAGGCGCTATTTCACCCCAACGCCTCTCAAGGTGTGAGAGGCATTGGGTTAGAGGCGCTCGTTCGCTTCCATAGTGAAAAAAGCGAGTGCCTTAGGCGCCTTAAGGAATTAGGTATATGTGATGTTTTTTTACTGGAAGAGAATCAAGAGATGACTATTTGGAGAGTGGAGGGCTTCATCTTAATTTTTTTTCTTCAATATTTATGGTGAGATTGATACAAGATAGAGGAGAGAAATAGAAGAAACGGTTGTAAAACTCAGTGACTCACCATTTTTATGTGGACTGGTTTCTCTTGTAGTTTGTTGTTGTTGTGTTGTTGTAGTTCTCATGTAGTAGCTATACTGATGTTGTGTTGTATCTTTATCTGTAACCTGTTTTATTTTCATAGTGTTTTCCTTAATCTCTTCTGAACCTTTTCATTTCAATATATTTTCAAGTTTTATGAGAAAGAAGAAGAAAATAGGCATCCAGCTGGCTACTACTCCCTATGTAAAAGCTAATAAATGAAAGAGTAAAAAAAGTCGAGGGATTCAAACTGTGGGATTAATAAAAATTGATTGGGATATGTGAATATGACATAGAAAAATTAAAAGTTGGAACAGAGGACCAATTATAGGGGGAAATTTGGAAATTAGTAATTATATTAGAGAGGGAAGTTATGAATTGATAAAAATTTAAAGGAGGAAAAATTGAGAGATGAAAAATTAAGAATTAGTAATTAAGAGGGAGAGGAAAATTAGATATGTATATCAAATTTTATATAAACTTTCATTAACTATATAAAATATTTATTTATTATTGAATTAATTTGAACACTAGATATAATGTCTTATATAATGTAATTTTTTTATTTAATCATATAAAGTTTGTATTTATTAATTTGATATCTACATTAGATGTATGTCTAGTATTTTGTTTCATATTATAATACTTTAGTTCGTTCAGGCGTGCGCCTTTCTATCGCCTCTCGCCTAAGGCGTTTTAGGGGCTTGGTGCCTCAAGGGCGCCTTTCGCCTTTGACTACCTTGATTTGAAGTGAAGTACTCTATGTGAGGTTGCTGATCTGCATTTCTGAAAAAGTTGACTAACTTATAAAAAGAATTGGATTTGAATGCACGTACAGAGAATGCTATAGTTTTTCATTATTGTAATTAATCAGATGAATTTAGTATGTACGTGATGGGAATCTTCTATTTTTGTTAGACGGTTGTAGGTCGTTGGCAATCCTTATTATTTTCCTTGTTTGTGCTTGCAATTTAAAATATCCTTCTCATGGAGCGATATTGGTAGATAGGGACTGTTTTCCATCTTTGGATGATCGGTTATTTTTACCATTTCACCTTTTACTTTTTGTTCCTTCTACCTCTAAATAATGAACTCTTTTCTGCCTCTTTGCAGCCATTATGCTTCCTGTTTGGAATACCTTGGGAACCTCAAAACAAATCTGTTGCTTGATATACACTTGAATGATCATGTTGAGACACTTTATGATCAAATCCGTCACAAAGCCCTCATCCAGTATACACACCCGTTTGTGTCTGTTGACTTGCGCATGATGGCTAATGCATTCAAGACAACTGTTGCGGGGCTTGAGAAAGAACTTGAAGCTTTGATTACTGATAACCAGATACAGGTACAGTTGGGGTTATGTTATTATGCCTTGCTTTCATCAGTTATTTGTATTTTAACCAATGTGTGTATATATAAATATAAGTACACTAATTATATGATTTTAGAACTAATGACTGGAAAGTCCCAAAGTCATATTTCTATATTGTAACCTTCTGGAGAGGATTTCAAAGTTAATGCTTCTTTTATTAGAAAAACGCTTGTTTTGGCTTTAAAAAGCTCCTCATTTAAGCATTGCTTATGAAACCTATGGCATTCCTTGCAGGCTCGAATTGATTCCCACAACAAAATTCTGTATGCTCGGCATGCGGATCAACGGAATGCCACCTTTCAAAGAGTTTTGGAGACTGGACGGGAATTTGACCGTGATGTCAGGTCCATGTTGCTGAGATCAAATCTTATCAAGCATGATTACAATCTTAGGGCGTCAAGGAAACTTTGATTTTAGATGATCCATGGGACCAAGTTGCTATTATGATATTCATGGACATTGGTCAGCTACGCCGGAGCAAAGTTCCACGCCGTAAGTTAAAGGAAAGTTGCCTTACATTGTGGTGGGTTGCTAGAAATTGCTTCATCATTTACCAATATATTGTTGCTCTGCTGTTATAATGTATATACTTGGTATATTTTCAATTAATTCTTCACAAGATCTGTTGTGTTTGGTTAGCTTACTTTATATTCAGATATGACCGTTTTAATTTTATCAAACCTGAGTCTTGGATCGTCTTTTGGGCTTCTTGCTGTGTTTCTTACAAGATGGTTCGCATAGTGTAAGCGTAGGCTGTGGAGGCAAATAAGTAATAACATATAGCTCTGTTTATTCCATGGCCATAAAACCCATATCTGACCAACTATGACATCGTCTAATTGATTCCTAAAACTGGCTCTACAAAATATTGGGGGAAAACTGCAAAATTGTATAGATTAATGGTTTGGTCAGTTTCTTTGACTTATTGTTTTCATCTTTACCCTGCTTCTGCTGGTTCGCCCTCTTTTCTCCGGCTTTGGCTTCGCCGGAAGACATCTCTGATTCCTACATCGGTGTTATGGTGGGCATGCTCCAGATGTTGAGGTCAATGGTAAATTCTTGGGTATACTATTTATTATTATTATTATTATTTATTGTATGGCTTTCTAATTTGAAAAGTGAAATAGATAAATATTATTGGTCAGTCCACAAATGTCATGGTACAATTCATGCACCTAAGAATTTCTCCAATTGTACCCAAAAATTTGTCTAACTCGATTTTATTTGATGCTTTGAGAGGGGAAGAAAAAGCAATAAAGGAATTGGAAATGACTTTTTCTTGGGTAATGAAATTGTATGTATTGTATCGTTTAACTTGAGGTTTTGAGACTTTATTACATGAGAGAGAAGTGTAGTGTTAGGAATAATCGGTCTTGCATTTAGATCATTTGCCTCCAGTCCTGGGTGGTTATAAGTGATTCTAAACGGTTCAATGGATTGAATCCAAGGATCTTTGGAAAAATATGAGTCCAACCCTTTACCAGCTCTTCTTGCAAGATCCAATCTCAGTGCATTCTTCCCATTAACAATGCTTCTCCAGGTGAACGAAGGGTTTGTGCCCAACCTCGCCTCCAAGAAATTGGAATGCCAAAAATATTTGGCTCTCAAAGTTATACTCGAGTAGATGTTCAGTGGTACGGTAGTATATTCTTTCAGTCAGTTGGTTCCTAAACCATTCAAGGCAGGTCCTTATTAATGTGAATTTATATTAATATTAACAAATGGTTCTACATGATTGGAGGGATGTACTGAACTTCAATAGTACGGTAACATTGAACTTTTATCCGTTATATTCAATAAAGATAGATTATAGGAATATTTTAGCAAGATTAAAACATTTAAGGCTATATTTTTTAGCAAGATTTGTTAATGGAAAAGGGAGGAAGATTTTTTCTTATCAATTTTCTCATTTTCATTCCCATTCCCTCCTCTTTTCTTGCAAAAGAACATACCCTAAGGTTTCGAAATCCTATTCCACCACAACTTTTGGGTCTAGATAGGTTCTTCTAGTTTATCTAATGGATTTTTTCAACGTTTAAATATTGTCCCATGTGAAGACAGCGCCTTCGGCGGGCTTCTTGGAGAAAAGGAAAATGGTTTAAAATTTTAGTAAAAATTGGTTTGAAAAATGATTTGAGTTCGGGAGTTTGTTTAAGATGAGGGGAAGGTGTTAGGCACCCCTCTTCCCCCATCCGAAGACGACCCCAAAATTAATAGTTAGCATGTTTTGGCGTAAAACATAAAATAGACAAACAAACATGGAAAGAAGAAAGGGCGGACCTGACCTAGGATGAGAGCCTAGGGCCTACGTACCCTCCAAGAGGGATCAAAGTCCACATAGTTCGCGAAGGCATACATGTGTGTGGGTGTGGGGGTGCTCACCAAGCAAAGGCTCAGGTGGCATCCCTATGCAATGTACCTAAAAGAGCACAGGCTCCTTGGCACTTATCTACCATACATTCAGACACATGATAGACAAAACAAAAAAAAAGTGTTTGTGTGATGCTCACCAAGCAAAGGCTCAAGTGGCGTGTAAGATACAATGTCCCTAAAGAGACAAAGATCCCTTGGAAACATGGATTTGAGTTATTTTTAATAAAAAAGGGAAATGATAATCAAGAAAATAGAGTTGGACAGAAGGATCAGGCCTTCTGCCCAAAACCACAAAAGGGGGGAGGGTCGCGACCTAGAACCCCTGTGAGTTTATGGGTCGCGACCCTAAAGCTGATGGGTCGCAACTCATGGATGAAAAATGGCAAAGGAGAGGAAGAATCAGCAAATAATTTGGTGCTCAACAGACATGGGTCGAGACCCCTCCACCAGGGGGTTGCGACCCTTAACGGCAAAAAGTCATAATCAAATGAAGGCTGGTTCGAGATACCAGATCTGAGATCTTGAGGGGAATGATGTCAACCCTCAGAGTGGCTCAGGGCCTCGCTCCTATTCTATTAAACTGGAGATCTCAAGAAGAAGGATGACTTATGCAATACGGATGAGGGGGTTGCTCACTGGTATAATCACTTACCAAATTAGTTCTCTCGGTAGTTCAGCAACCTCTCGGGATCTCTCCCATTTTTTTTGAACGGAATGAGAGTTCCAATTTATAGGAAACCAGAAGCGCTCTATTTCGGGAAAGAAAATCTGACCATTTATGGCAGGGGGTCGCGACCCATGCTTGATTTCGGATTAAATTCGATTTTGTCATAAATGACAAAGAGGGTCGCGACCCATAGCACCTTTGGGTCGCGACCCACTAAGATTTTAAGCCAGGGGGTTGCGACCCACTAAGATTTTACGCCAGGGGGTCGTGACCCATTAGGTTATGGGTCGTGACCCTCTTCCCCTTAGCCCTATACTTTTCTTTCCTCTCACTTTTCCCTCATCTTGATTGCATCTTTTTGGGGATGGACAAAATGTGGTGTCCACATCCCACTAAAATTTGATAATCATCATATTCAGCTTATGACACAGATTTTGGGATAAAAGAAAACAACTCATCAAATATGCTAGGATAAACTGGGCAACTGCTTTAATTAATACCTCATTACTTGTCTTTGACATCAACTTCTCCTTCAACCCTTGCAGTCTCTTCCACACTCTATTAGCTATAGATTTGAAAGAGTTAAATTTGCTTTTACCCACAATTGTTGGCAAGCTCAGGTATTTTTCATTAAAAGCAATGGATTGAACTTGTAGTAAATTCATCAGTCGTTCTCGTCCCATTCCCTATGTAGGGATTGAAGAAAATTGAAGATTTATTGTAGCTAATCGTTTGACCTAACATGTGCTCATACATCAAAATAATCTTTATCAAATTTGTTACTTCTTGCTGATTTGTTTTACAAAAAAGTAAACCGTCATCCGCAAAAAACAAACGATAAATATCTGGGGCTTAGGACCAAACCTAGGCACCATTAATTAATCTCCTTGAACAAGCATCACAGAGTAAGGAACTGAAACCTTCAGCACACAAAAGAAAAAGGTACGGGGACAGAGGGTCACCTTGTCTAAGACCTCTTTCTGGTATAAAGAACCCAAAATCTTCACCAGTAACCATCACTGAAAATGAACAATTGGGATGCACATCATAATAAGATTCACCAGATGACTAATAAACCCTAACTTCATCATCATTGCCTTCAAGAAACTCCATTCCACCCGATCATACGCCTTACTCATATCATGTTTCACAACTATAGAACCAACCTTGTTCTAGCGCTTATTCTTTAGAGCATGTAAAGTCTTCTAAGCAAGCAGGTCATTATCAATAATTTGGTGATTAGAAACAAAAATGCTCTAATTGTGTGAAATAATTTCAGGCATAAAGGTCTTGACTCTTTGCCAGAACTTTGGATATAACCTTGCATGAAACATTGCATAAGCTAATGGGACGAAATTGGTTCATATCTTATGGGTCATTAGTCTTCAGGATAAGGACAATTCTTGAATGGTTAATGTGTTTAGGGAATACTTCGTTATTCAAGAAATTCATAACCATACTCGAAATATCCTTACCAACATCCTCCCAGTATTTTTGATAGAAAAGGGCCAAGAATACATCCGTCCCCGGGGCCTTTGTTGGGAACATCTGTAAACATGCATTCTATACCTCATCCGTTGTGAAGGGGGCATCCACGACCATGTTAATCTTCGGTGTAACCTTCATGGGAACACAATTTATAACCTCCTCGGTATCATATGGTGAACTAGAGGTAAAGATATATTAAAAATAATCAATCACTACATCCCCTATCTCCTAAAGCACGTCCTTCCAATCCCCCCGGCTATCCTTAATTCTTGATATTGTGTTCTTTTTTGTCCTTCTTGTTGCCGAGTTATGAAGAATCTAGTGTTTCTAACTTTCTATCACCCACCTTTAGCCATTGGACCCTAGATCGCAGCCTCCTCCCGCTCTAGTATCTCTTGGATAAGTCTTTCCAACTGTCTAAATCTCCAAATGTCAGGGGGATGAGATTCACTGTACAGATTCTGAATATCATTTTGGATAGGGCGAATTCTCTTGTTTATATTCCCATTTATATTCCCAAACACCTCCTTATTCCATTCGATGAGGTTTTGGCTGGTAACTTTAAGTTTTTCAACAACCGCCATACCATCACTCTTCCTCCAACCATCTCTAACTACATTTGTGCCACCCACATTTGCTCAAACCTGAAAATCTTCTACCTTTTGTGAGACTGCAAATCAGGTTTAAAATCAAAGTCAAGTAGTATTGGGAGGTGATCAGAATGAAACATAGGGACACGAACAACTCTATGATTTAAGCATAGGTCTACCCACTCCTAATTAAACAAAGCCATGTTCAACCTTACTTGAGTATTAACTTCCTCCTCACGCCCACTGTTCCACATGAATTTGTAACCTTCAAATCTTGCATCAATCAACTGAGACAAGTCCACAACATCTCTAAACTATTGCATCTGTGCAATCGGCTTGGCTATCCTACTAAACTGTTTGTCGAAGTGTAAAATCTCATTAAAATCTCCAATTACCACCCAAGGGGATTGGTCTGGTGAATTCAAAGAATTTAGCATATTCCAGCTCATTTCCCTTTAACACGTTATAGGATCTCCATAAAATCCTGTGGTTCTCCATTTTGAATCTTCATTATCACGTCAATATGGTACCTTAAGAAAGTTTGAATCGTCACATCGATCTCACTTTTCCATAAATTCATTAAACCTCATTTTCAACCCTTACAAACCATCGAAATACCTCTAGTAAACCTCATTCTCCATTTTAGCGTCTCATTCTCCCCAAGAAACCCTATCAAAGTCAACGCGTATACAATGATCTTAAATTATATCAAATATACTTTAAATGTACATAATGATTTTACATTAGTATAATATATTGATGACTTGTTCATATATAATATAGCCTTCACATGTGATGAGCATGTGTCACACTCCCACAACCTACAAGGCCCACACTGGAAGGGGCCCATGGCCCATTAGTCCAAGTAAGGGACTATAAATAATGTCTTACACGAAACTCTAGACACGACTTCACATTCTCCAAATATTCACTAGAGTTGACCCCCTCAATAAGTTATTCTCTCCACTATCTTAGGCTCTATCTCTTCTCTCCACATTCATGTAGCCCTAGTGACCTTCAGAGATCACAGTCTTTACTATCGTGAGTGCTTCCTCCACCACCGCTGCTGCCTCCACAGAACTTCTATGGTTCTACTTGGTGACCGCGCTCACCCATTACACGCCCTAGTTATACACGACTTATGTCTCATACAGGTAATCCCTTTGCCTAACGACCACCATGAATGTCTCCCTAAAGAACTATGTGGACTTCACCTAGGTTTTCACCTAAGAACAAGTCCCTCAAAGCCACAATTCCTTGTGGTCCCTTATGGCCCTCAAATGGATAAAAGCTTTGCCTTATAGCTAATACCCTCTGCAATAATTTGAAGACATCTCTACGGGGGTACCAATACAAAAGGAATCTTGGAAGAAAGATGATATTCTCTAGAGACATCTTCTGAAACCCTCTTTCCACGGCGATAAACAAAAACGTCCGTCCAATCTCCTTTTCGGGCAAGTGGATCTCCCGCATTCCCAGGGAAAGGAACAGAACTCGCAGGGATATTGCTAAAAACCTCATCAACAGCCATAAGATTCTCCAAAAGCTTCAAGAAATTCTCCCGCTTCGAAAACCTTGACCTTACGCTTACACCTGACGCCACCATCTTGCGCTCTCCTCCCTTGGTTCCCCCCAATCTAAACCTGAAACCAAGAAAGGTCAGGAATAATTATAATAAAATTGAGGAAATCAGGCGGATGAAACAAGACCTACCGAACTCTGCTAGAGTGGCAGAGCAGCCCTGTAACATATTGATAGGTGCCAGCTCATATTACCACGAGCACTCATCTGGCATCTTGGTCTTGAGATTCAGCGTCGACCACTTGAGGGGGAATAGAGGTCACCAATTATCCGGTCGAATCCACTAAGGACGAATGCCTGCCTTAGGGACCACCTTGAAAAAGTCCTCACGCCAGCCCTTGGGATTGTTAGGCAAGTCCTTGACCAAGGTCTCTCCTCAGGCCTAAAAAACACCCATCTGTTCAAAGTTCGAAACACGTATAGAGCGAAGAGCACATTCACCAAAGCCATTAACCTCTTCCTCTTGCACAGATGCTCGAAGGCTGAAAGCAATCCCCTCAATTGGGATGGACATGCATTCAAAATATTCAGCACACACAAAATAAACAAAGAAAATGGAGGCACGATGCCAGCATTGATGGGGGTAAACTTGTGCATAACAAAGCGAACCCTATTAGACCACATGGCGTTCTCGTCATATCCCATGTTGGCAATGCCTTCATACCCGGCGGGCTCAAAACAACCTTCCTACAAGTTGTTAATAAACGCCCTCGATAACATCATTGAAGTAGTGCCTGCCGCATCCTTCGTCAAACACTGAATAGCCGCTTCCTCAGGCTTGGGAGAATACCATTACAAGGAAACAAAATTCGGAACGACTACCGCACCTAAGTCTTCAGAAGTCCCAACAATAATGGGACATAGGTCCACGAAATTCCTCATTGATATGAGGGTGTGCAATAACTTCACAGCGTCTTATTTAGCAATGACCCTTGAGAGCTTCTCCTTGCCTAGATCACATTGCCTAACCGATGCTGAGGACGAAGCCCCCTCGTTCCCACTAGGGACTCCTTGAGAACCCTGATTGTGAATTACCATTGATTGAAAATGGAGGATGAGAACAACCAAAAGTTGAAAAGTGATTAGAGACGAGAGCACTGAGGAAGAATGGCAGAAGTGAGAACAAAGAAAAGAAGAAGGGCAACAAATAAGCCTTTCTTCGAAAAATTAGCTGCTAGGAAAACCAAAAGGCAAGAGGAGAAAAAGACCAAAAAACCCTCCTCTTCTCAAAACAACTGTTTAAAAACCCTAGAAAGTTCAAAATGCCCTTTCACACGCGCCACGCGCAAAGCCTCTCAATGATGGCATAGCCTCAAGGTTCGCACAAAACTGACAAGCCGTAACGTCACTACTTTCCTTGCTTTGAAACTTGGAAAAGAAGTAATGTACTAACCATCAAGAAAAACACACGTGGCTCGGGGGACTTCCCGCCAAAAACTTTTACTTCAGGAGCTTCTAACGTCAAAACTTCAAAGGATATGCGCCTGAAATCTCTAGAGACGCTCTAAGCATCTCAATTTTCCGTTCACCTTTAGGGTAAATAAGGAGGCCCAAACCCGCACAAGCTCCTCATGTTGGCAATACGCCTTCAACTGGAAAACCAAGCCGGCGACCGTGCCCAACCCAGAGTCGCTCCAATGTGACACGCCCATAATATATGAAGTCCACAGATACACACGCCCATAGACTTGGGGGACTTATGTTAACATATGATATAGCCTTCACATGTGATGAGCATGTGTCACACTCCCATAACCCACTAGTCCAAGTAAGGGTAAAATTGTAATTTCATAATCACTTTCCTCTCTTCATAAGGCAACCTTCCTTCTCTATCTAAAGGGAACCATCCTTCCCTTTCCCTCTTCAAAATAACATACCAAACATAATAAAATTTGGTTCCCTTTCCCACTTCCTATAGCATACCAAACATGTATGGTTCCACTTGGTGACCTTGCTCACCCACTACACATCCTAGCTGCAGACAACTCACGTCTCATACAGTTAATCCCTCTGCCTAATGGCCACCATGGACGTCTCTCTAACTAACTATGTGGACTTCGATATTTTATCAAGGTACGTAGGCACTTAAATTTTCACCTCACGACAAATCCCTCAAGCCCCAATCCCTTGTAGTCCTACTCTATTCACCGTAAATCCCAATGTTCAGAAACGAATTTATCACGATTGAAACATTTTATATATGTAATTTAATTTTTTTAGCTATACAATATAATATATTGTAATTTATAATAATTAAGTTAAATTATGAATTGAATTTAAAATCTGTATTTATCAAAATATAAATAATAACCATATTTATATTTTTACACTATAAAATACAATAAATAATTTTTATATCCGTCCAGACAATGTTTGTATTTCTATAATTTTTTTTTTGTTTGAGTAGATAGTAATAGTAAATTTAAATTTTTTTGGACCCATGTTTTTAAATTCCCTAATCATACGGAATGTTAAAAAAAAAATTTTTAAACATTTAATAAATGATACTAAATTATAATAACTATTATATCATAATTTATTTGGAGTTGTTGGTTGCGTGAGAGAGTTGGTGCTCGTTGTGCAAACCTTCACGATGGAGTGATGATTTTTGCAACATTAAAGAGTGACAATTTGATCCTTAAACTAATTTGTATTGGAAGTAAAATAAAGTTGACACGTGGGAGTTTAGACAATTTTTTAGTGGAGAAATGAGTTTTGGATTAAGTATAATGACTTTTTAACTCACAATGGAAAGTATTGTTTTTTTTAATTAGAGGAGAAAGAAGTATAATTTATTGACTTATTCAGTTATTCTTAAAATATATTTTTGGGAATATTTGAGTATAACAATGGTTAGAGTCGTATTACAAGAACATTGTCTTTAAGAGATATTCTGCGATCCCACAGAAATGGAAAGCAGTACTCTCACAGGGTTAAATGGGTCATTCCTTAGCACGACAACGATAAAAACTCTGAGAGAAAAGAAAGGAAGCAAGAGAAATTTCATATATATGTAATTGTCATATTGCAACAACAACCCCTTATATAGACGCGGACAGACACGACGATCGGTGTCTCTTTAACGCTACTGACCGTGACAACAGTTAGACATATCTGCTAAATCATGTAATGAGACGTTTCAATTTTAAATGCCTCTATTATAATGTTTTAAAGATAATTAATTTTCACAAAAAGAGCCATCAACACGTCTATCTCGTGAGCAGGGGGAAATCGTCGATTTTTAACTGCGTTTCCCTACTCATGGTCAGTTGTTGTTTGCGCGAAGTGAAGCCCACCTTCCTCTTGGCTCATTTACCTCTTATATATCACAACTTATTATATATACATTTTGGTTTCTTTTGCTCTAGACAATGTGAGACTTTATTAGACATATGTATACAATACACTACATATATTATTTTAAATTTATTGTAAAGTATATATTATTTTTAATTAAAAATAACTATTTAAACTTATTTAAGTTTTAATAGTTGAATCTTTGACTCAATTATGCTACTCTTAATCGGTTGAATGTCGGATCTGATTTCAAAAAGTATGGTAAAATGTCAATTGTACAACACATTGGATTGATACATTCACACTTGTCTTTTAAGTCAACCAAATTATGGAGAATTACCAAAACCAAAATGTAAGTCAAATATGTTTGATAAGCAAAAGCCCTAGTGCCCAACAATAGAGGGCAATGACTAAAATATTTTCCTATTCTTCAGGTGTATGGCTAGCTGTGTTCTATTTATTTATGTTTTATTGGTTTTCTAATGAATATTATTTTTTTTCTCTATCTCTCTCCTCACTTTTCTCTACAATACTTTATTTTTTTCAATAATACTTTATTCTATATTATTTTACATCTCTTTCTTTATCATCCATATATTTCTACCGAACATAACTTAGCTTTCTCCTACCTTTAAGTTTTAATGCATCCTCCATTTAAGAAGAAAAAGAAAAGAAAGGATTTGACAATTGATAGTTCAAATACCACTTTGCTCAACATATACAAACATTCTAAACCAATAGAAAAAAATTCACTGAAAGGACATATTTTTGATCCCTCATAAGTCATAAACGATAGTTTTCTGCTTGTTTGGCCAAATTTATTTTAAGAAATAATTTTTAGTGTAAAGTACGCCCCTAAATTTTGCTATAATATTCATTTATGCTCTTAAACTTTTTTTTGGTTCATGCCTACTCTAAACTTTCAATTTTGTTCCTTTTTGCTAACACTATTGACTTGCTTAAAGGAATTTACTGACGTGGATGATGAATGTGTATCTCTTTTGCCACCTCACTGTCCACCACATTTTTCACCTCACATTTAACTTTTTTTACTTTTATTAAAAAAATTAACATAATCCTAATTAAAATAACAAACCAAACTTTCACCCTAAAATATTTTTAAATTTGGATTAGGTTAATTTTTTTAAATAAAAGAAAAAGTTAAATGTGAGGTGGATAATAACGTGACAAAAGAAATACACATTTATCGTCCACGTCAGCAAATTCTATCAAGCAAGTTAATGGTGTTAGTAAAAAGGACAGGCATGAACAAAATTAAAAGTTTAGGGGTAGGCATGAACCAAAAAAACGTTTGAGGGCAGAAATGAATATTGCTGTAAAGTTTGAGGGCAGCAAGGATATTTTACCCTAATTTTTATTACTTGAATGTTTGGTGCTAATTGAAAAACGTAAAAATCTAGCTAAATTACAATTTATTTTTCCTTTTTTTAAAATTAGACAACTTTTAATGTTGATTGAACTACTTTAAAAAAAAAAAAAAGAGGAGAAAAAATTGGAACTTCAATAATTTTTTTAACTCAAGTACCTAATTAATATACTAAACCTTTATGTAGATGTAATAAGAGAACCAATATTTTAACTATAAACATGTTTATGTTGACCTCTTTTAGTATGATTTTGGGAGGTTAGGATTCGGAAATGGATAATTTTTCTGATTGAACCGGGTTACGAGTTTAAATAAAAAACAAAATTGATTTTTTCTCAAAAAAATATCAAACATATTTATACGTTGGGTTGAGTTAAAATCATAAAATCGTTACTAAAATCGTGATTTTATCCAATTGCACCGATTCCACTGCAATTTTGTACAAAAATAATTTTATACATAATTCAACTAAATTTTAAAATATAATTAAATCGCAATTTTAAGCGGTTGCATCTGTTCACCACATGCTGCAATTTCCAAAGCCTTCACCTCAAACTTCAAATGCAAGTATTCTCCCACTCTAATAGCCCTGCTTATTCCTTTCTCTATTTAATTTATGAGTTTTGGTTTGGTTAAAAACTATTTATTACCTAAAAATTGGTTAAAAAAATCAATTAAACCCCTTAATTTATTAGTTCTCACTTCTTACAACCAGTTTAGCTATCTAAATTCATCATTTTGCTAGAGTAATTCAAAAGTGTTAATAGTTTTATTATGCATCACTATTTTCTTCTGTTTTTTTGCTTAAATTATGCTTCCCTATTTAATTACTATTAATCAGATTGCTATAGTATCTATTATCTTCTTTCTTTGGTAGAATAGAATAATCCACTATAGTGTTTTTCTCTGTTCATACTTCATTCCTCTACAAAATCCAAAGAGTACTTGAAAAACTGTTAGATCCTACATCTTTCTTTAAATCAACCAATACTTCATATCTCACTTCGATAGTTAGGTTAATCTTGCACCCAAAAATCCCCTACAGTTTTCTCGAATCCGAGATTTTCTTCTTTCGATTGTAGAGGGAGCCACAAAATTTTTCTGGTGATTTCTGCAAATTAATCGATTACCGAACCCGGAGTGCTCTGAAATCCTCAAGCTAGATGTCCATTTGATCAGATCGGATTCGTTTTTTTCGAATGGGTCACTTGAATCTGCCAGCTTCGAAGCGTAACTCGCGCCAATGGCGGCTTCTGGACCTCGTATCCGCGTTCTTCTTCGGCCTCGTGTTCCTTTTCTTCCTCCTCGTTTTCACTCCGCTCGGCGATTCGCTTGCGGCTTCCGGCCGCCAGACGCTTCTTCTGTCCACCGCTGATCCACAGCAGCGCCACCGCCTCATCGCGGTTATTGAGGCCGGGCAGCAGCGAACCATCGAGGCTTGTCCTGCTGACGCTGTGGACCACATGCCGTGTGAGGATCCGAGGTTGAACAGTCAGCTGAGTAGAGAAATGAATTATTACAGAGAGAGGCATTGCCCGCGGCCGGAGGACACCCCCCTTTGCCTAATCCCTCCGCCTGACGGCTATAGAATTCCGGTGCAGTGGCCGGAGAGTTTGCACAAGGTAGAATTTAGTTCACTCTTTAGAAGGGAAAAGATAGATTGTAATCCCATTATAGTCGTACTTTGATTCATATTTTTAGAAATAAGTAATTTTTATCTAATAGTTAGATCTAACTCAACCACAATATAAAACTAGATTACATGGCATTGACCAAAGTAGATATTAAATTACATTGTAATAAAAAAATTGAAGCAGTACCGAATCAATTTTCCCAGTAGGAAAGATTAGAGAAAAATGGAAGATTTTTTTTAATTACTCCTGAAAAGTAGGAAATGTTGTCGTGCATTCTAGTTTTTAATTATAATTAATTTGGATCTGTTCTATTTGTGAAATATAAACTTTTGTATAATTACATTTTTCAATACAAGTGTGCTAAAATATTTCCTTGTCAAATATAGAACGACAAAGACACAGAACCATGCATCTTTGTTGTTCTTTTGCTTACATTATAAACACGTTTGGAAGAAAGAAGCTTGCGTTTTGGTTTTCTGTTTTGAATGGGACTTTCTGATTTTTTTCTTAGAGCTGTGGACATACAAAAGGTGTTTAACCGCTAGATTATTTACTCTGGGCCCTGATGAATTGATTACCCTGTTGATGTGGGACTTAGCTCAAGAAGAGATCATTATACAATTTAGATTGCTGTTTATGTTTCTGACCCATTAATTGATCTATCTGATACATTTAGTACATTCTGTTTAGATATGGCACAGCAATATGCCACACAACAAGATTGCAGACAGGAAAGGTCACCAAGGATGGATGAAACGTGAAGGTCCTCACTTTTTATTCCCTGGTGGTGGCACAATGTTTCCAGATGGAGCAGTGCAGTATATTGAAAAACTTGGTCAATACATTCCAATAAATGGCGGGGTTCTGAGGACCGCTCTTGATATGGGGTGTGGGGTAGGAGCAATTTTTCTGTTTCCCTTTGAGACCTTAATAAGAGTTATTATCATTTGACATGCACAAATATCTGTTGATTTACAGGTTGCCAGTTTTGGAGGATATCTACTATCTAATGATATTTTAACTATGTCTTTTGCTCCAAGAGATTCACATAAAGCACAAATACAGTTTGCTCTGGAAAGAGGAGTACCAGCTTTTGTTGCCATGCTTGGCACTCGCAGACTTCCATTTCCAGCATTTGCTTTTGACTTAGTGCACTGTTCTAGGTGTTTGATCCCTTTTACAGCCTACAGTAAGTTGAGCGTTGCAGCTCATCTTTTAATACCTTGCTATCTTCTAAATGCTTGTCACTTCCCTAATGCTGAAAATCTGCATTGCAGATGCAACTTATTTCATTGAAGTGGATAGGTTACTTCGCCCTGGTGGGTATTTAGTCATCTCTGGTCCCCCTGTACAGTGGCCTAAACAAGATAAAGAATGGTCTGATCTCCAGGCGGTGGCTAGAGCTTTGTGTTATGAACTGATTGCTGTAGATGGCAACACTGTAATCTGGAAAAAGCCAGCAGGAGATTCATGTCTCCCTAACCAAAATGAGTTTGGTCTTGAGTTATGTGATGATTCAGATGACCCAAGTTATGCATGGTAATTTCCGTTCAACTATGGCTAATTTATCTTTCCTCTTATTATCTGTTCTGGTCTGTTCTGTCATTTTCAACATTGATGGTTGCTAGACATGCTAGACATGTTCTGGATCTGATTGACCCTATCATAGTAGCAATTGGGTCACTATTATTATTATTATTAGAGTAAATTACATCCCCTTCTTTTAGAGATGCGAAAATCACACTCCTCTATTTACCCTCCCCTGAGAGAAAAAGATGACTTACAATTTCATCCTTTTTGACTGAAATACCCTTAAACATAATATTAGTATTTTTGTTAAAACATTACTTATTAGAAATTATGTTTTCAAACTTTTTATTTCAATATTATTTATTATGAGTTGAAAAATATAAACTTTAAATTTTAAAAAGTGACTCATATTGGTCAAATACTGACTTAATAATTGTTATATATTGTAAATAATGCACATGAGGGTATTTCGGTCAAAATAGATAAAATTTAGCTTGTTCGTTCTCTCATATTAGGAGGAGCGTATTTTACTCTTATTATTAAGATATTCTGCATAGTGATTACATAAGACTGTATATATTATAATGATGATTTATTTTGTAGGTACTTCAAATTGAAGAAATGTATCAGTAGGACATCTTCTTTCAAAGGAGAATATGCTGTTGGAATGATTCCTAAGTGGCCACAGAGGCTATCTGCAACACCTGCAAGAGCCACACTCTTGAAAAATGGTGTTGATGTGTTTGAGGCTGATACTAGGCGGTGGGTTAGGAGGGTTGCTTTCTATAAGAATTCTCTAAACATAAAGCTGGGGACTCCAGCTATACGCAATGTTATGGACATGAATGCATTCTTTGGGGGTTTTGCTGCTGCACTAAAATCTGATCCTGTGTGGGTGATGAATGTGGTTCCAGCTCGCAAACCAGCCACTCTTGATGTTATCTTTGACAGAGGTCTTGTAGGAATCTATCATGATTGGTGAGTATTTGCTGAAAGATTCCTGCCTTTTCTCTGAAAAAGCATATTTTAATACATAATCTTAAGAATGCCAATCTTCGGGCATATGATTTGGTCTATGTTAAAGACACCCTTTTTTTCTTAATTGATGATGTGCATAACCTAAATAACTGAAGGACATATGTGTGTCTACTACAATGGCAACAGCCATTCTAACCAAAACATCAAGTATTTCATTCAGCATGTATTTCACAGAAATCTTTTTTCTTAAAAGTTGCTTCCACAAGGTCGAGATATGACTCTTTTGCCTCGTTTCTGATGTTTTCTTTTTCCTGGTAATTATATGTAAATCACAAATACATAGAAAAAGGAACTGGCTCTATCAATTTGTAAATATATATCAATACATTCCTAGTTTTCTAATTTTTAGCGCATATATCTATGTCTTGCGTCTCATGTTTTTTATTTGTGTCTGTTTTATAAGCAATTACTCTCTACTGTATTTTCTCTTCAAATTTGTATATCTGCTTGTATCAGAAGTTCTTAATTTGATTCATCATTCATTTACTTTTTTTGAAAAAAATTATAAATTATGTTTAACCCTGCACAATTAAGCATATGATTAATTAATTAGGACAGTAAACCCTTTTGTAAGTAGTGTACTTTCTTGTTTTTTACTTTAAAGCTTTGATTGCGATCATGCTTTTGATCTTTTAGACAGAATTTATCTAGTGCATTTAACATATGTTACAACTTGTAATGGGCAGTTTTTCTTGGATCTAAATCTTATGCTTATTATTTCCAGGTGTGAACCTTTCTCAACATATCCTCGAACTTATGATCTGATCCATGTGACTGGCATTGAATCACTAACAAAAGATCCAGTTTCTGGAAAAAGCAGGTATTTTCTTGCTTCTGAGCTTGTTTCCCTAGCTGTTGACCTTGTCATGGGACTTTCTAGGGAACATTGTGATGGTCAGATGTTTATTTATCATAAGGTTGAATTTCATAGTAATACCATCAAATAGAGAGTGAGAGGAAATAAAATGTTGAACTTAAAATTTGGGGACAGTAAACGCACTTGTTCAATTCCCTAATTGAAGTAATAAAGTCACTGCTTAATTTGCTAAGAACTAGCTAGTTGTATTATTCTCTGTATGCCAACACAAGTTGGTTCAATTAGCAAAAGAGGATTGATAGGACCTTCACAATCACTCATGTTGCATTAGTTTGAATTTCCCTGGCATTAGAAGCTTCTGTTAGTTGTTGTCCCTCCCTAAGGAGATCCCAAGGCGCCTAGTCTCTTGATGAGCACTGTTTTCCCCTCATAGATCCCAAACATGCCACTAATATCTTGTCTGGTAGGGTTGGAGTAACTTATTAATAGTTGTACTATTACTGGTTGTATTAGTCTCTGTTGGAACCAATAAACGTGTTGGTCAATCCCCTTTTCTCCTTTGAACTTTTAGTGTCAGCTTGAGTATGAGTTCTAGTGTTTGGCATGTTTACCTATCTTTTCAGGATTGATTTAATTTACCTATCTTTCATAGACAAAAATCTCCCTAAGAAGCTTTTTTCTTACAAGTCACCAGTTTGAATTCATATCAGAACCGAACTTACAACAGCTACCTCCATGCAAGTGATGCATTATGTTTTAGACATCTTGTTACACATAACGAGCTCACCCTGGTTGCTTCATGACTTGACTGCAGATGTAACCTCGTGGATTTGCTGGTCGAAATAGATCGAATGTTGCGGCCGGAAGGAACCCTCGTCGTGAGGGATGGTCCCGAAGTAATCGACAAAGTAGCTCACATTGCTCGGTCAGTGCGATGGAAGCCTACTGTACATGACAAAGAAGTTGAATCACATGGCAGAGATAAAATCCTAGTTGCAGTCAAGACCTTGTGGAAGCTCTAATTCCTCATCTCACAGTTACATTTATAGCTTTTGTAATTTAACATTTCCTTTCCTTCTCTGTTTTAGGTGCAGGCAGGGGTGTTAAAAGATATCATATCATCCCCATATATTAAGGGGTTGGTAATTCAAATGCTTCTATATATCAATAGTAATTAATTGAAGAAGAATGAGGTCCAAGGGGCTTAATTTATTTTATGCTTGCGCATTTAAGTTCAATTAAGCTTAAATTGTACTAATTTTGTCCCTATAGTTGACTAGTGAGTAGTATTATTACTTTAATAACTGTTAAATCAAAGGAAATAATAATATTAATTAAGTAGGATCATAGCTAAATCTAGTCATGTTATAAAAGAAAGAATCTAAATTTGTGTTGATGTTTTTCTTTTTGTCAAATAATTGGAGATGCAATATTGATGACTAAATTGTTCTTTTAAAAAAGGGGACAATATTGCGGAGACTTAATTGCCTTCTTGAATAAATTAGATGGATTAGACGTGTAATTACTTGTATAAATATTTTTGTTTTTAAAAAAAATCTGTGGCACATTGTAACTATCAAAATATTTATACTCGATGGTACCCTAAAATTTTACGGGTATCAAAATATTTATACTCAATGAATATCTTGAAATTTTACGGGTTTGAGTATGAGTCCGGGTACAAAATTAACGGGCTCAGGTCCAAGTAAGGAGGTATCCTACTCGCAATAGTAATTATTTATTTTTATATATAAAAAGTAATATTCTTAAATTTTTTTGTGTTGAGAAAATATATAATTCTAAAAAAATATTAAATATTTTATAGATATTAAAGTAATTTAACAGTATATTTATAATTTAAATTTTTTTATTTTTTGTGATTATAGATAAAAAATTAATAAAAATAAATTTTATATTAATAAAATAATAATTTGTTTAAAATTTTCATAAGTCCGGGTTCGTATAAAAATTTGACTATTTGTAAGATCTGAAGATGAAGATTGATTGATATGGTCCGATACTCTACCCAAATCCTTCCCATAAATTGTAACTATTTTACAAAAGTTGCTACATTTCGGTGGTCGGATTTCTAGGGTGGTACTCACAAGTTTAATCTACAGGGAACATTCCTTTGTTTTGATTGCTCCTTGATTCTTCCCAAAATTAACATCACTCCACTTTGATCTAGATACTTTCTTTCTTTAAACCTAAATCACGAAGAGAAAGATTGGATGTTAATCTAAAGGAGAAAGAAAGGACTATTAAATTCAAAACAAGAAACAAAAAGTGTTTCTTCTTGGGGCTCAAGTTGCTTGCTCTGATTTTTCTTCAGGTGAAGAAGGATTGGGTAGCACAAAAGAGAATAATTATCTTCCTTAGTCTCCGATCCCTCCCTGCTACTCTCCATAGAAGACGCATCTCATCTTCTCAGCTTCTTTTTGGGAGCATCTTCTTGAACTGCAAACTGCATAGTTCTCTTTTCATGCTCAGGGAGAGACGGAACCTTTGCAAGCTCATCTGCCTAGCCATTCTCCATGGAAGTCACATGTTGTTACTTTAGCTTCCTTCGGTTCTCCCACTTCTGTAGAGTGTAGACACCTATTTTGTCCGGGTTTAAAAATCGAAAATCTAGGAATACATAGAAAAAATATAGGCAAAAACCGAAAGGATGACAAAAACCTAGGAAAGACAATGAGCCATGGAGAATCAGCAAAGGCCCAGCACCCGTCGATTGCGGCCTGGGGCCTTGTCCTGTTGGGACACGGCCTCACCCGCCTCCCCGAAAGAGGATGGGCCACGACCTGCCCCTTGTTCGGGGTTAGGCCTAAGCCCGTTATTACTGGGCTGAGGCCCGTGTTCAAGTCAGTCGTGGTTGGCACCTTTTTAGCCTCGGGCTGAGGCCCCCTTTTTTATCAACCATGACCGAATACAAAAAGTAAGGATAATTGCCCAAAAGGGCAAAATTTCAGAATATTCCTTTTCTATTTTGTCCCTCTAAAAATAGCCCAGCTAAAAACCTGTCATAGTCTCCCCAAGTATCACGGGGGTGGAGCCTATTCTATAAGTGCCTCGTGAGGGGGTGTGGTACCCTCATCCGCCCCTTCTTTTATTCTGGAAACCATTTAGTTCTTCCTACCACTAGAAAATTGGAGGTTGTTCGATTGACACATGCCACTCACCATCATTATGTAGATGTTCCATGGAGGGCAACCCGTTTTGGGTACCTGTAATTGAGCAGTGCGCTATAGATCGGATCCTCAGTCTCAAGGATGAATGAAGGAAGACGGCCCTACTGGGGGAATCTCAAGTTTAAGGAATGGATTTTTTTTGGAATAAGAGCACGTCTTTAGAGCTTTGAAAGTAATAATCTACAGTTTAATTTTTCACTTAAAAATTGTTCCTGATTACGAAGAATTGTTTAGAGGTAGTCTTATTGCAAAGACCTTGTCTCCATAAACACAAATGGGCATATTGTATTGAGAGGGCTTTTCCCTTCTTGTAGCGCACGCACACACCCTGATGTGCATCGAACTACGTGAACTTTGATTCTTTTCAGAGAGTATGTAGGCCTCAGACTTTTAACCTAGATCAAGACCCATTTAGTAAAAATCAAATTATTTAAGCTTGATATTAGGAATTGAATTTTTTAGAAAAAGGACATTCTAAATTTATCTTTATCTTTGGTTAACCGTCATATGACGAGTGGTGAGGGGTGCCTAACACTTTTCACTTACCTTAAATAAACTCCCTAACCTGTCTTGGGTATTTTCTACAAAATGCCTTGTCCCCCTTTCTTATCCTAAAAATTCATTATTTGCAAAAATCGTTAATTTTCAACACATTTTTTATGTTTTCCAAATTTTGAGTAAAACTTGGTGGCAACTTCAAGTTTGCTCAATCTCCGATTATCAGAGTGACTAAATGATTTTTTTTTTTTAACTTTTTAACTATCTCCAACATCACATAAGTAAAATTTCAACTAGTAGGAACATCAAATGTTATCATTGATTTACAATCTATATTAGCACTCATCACGCACCTCTTAAAGTTTCTAACCTTGCAAGAGATGATTTCACAAATATATATCTTAACATATTCTTGTATGATGGCAAGCTATTTTAACATACTTTGATTTCAAAATTTAACATATTTGATTATTATTTTTAAAATAAAAAAAGGTATTCTGAATTTTGTAACAAGAGAATTTTTTCTCAAAAGATTGAGTAAGCCAAAACCCAAAGAAAATATCAAAGATCCTCTTATCATTTTTAGAAACTCCATCTCCATGGATTAACATAAGACCAACCTCTTCCACATCTTTTGTTCAAAATTTTTTCGCTCCACTCACCTATGAACTTGTAGTATCATCCTCATCAATAACTCCTCAAAAGATAAGTTAAAAGGAAGTCTCAATCCAATAGCATTTACCTAGGCCTTATTAAGACTCAAAAGCCCAAATGCCTCCTCTCCAATAATAACTCAAAAGCTAATTAAAGCCCAAAGGCTAGGAGAGTTGAGACTATGGTCCGTTTTGGCCAAGTGCACGAAAACTGCTTATTTTCAAATGATTTTTTTGCAAATAGAGTTTGAGAAAAAGTGTTGTGAGAAAGAAGTAGTTTATATTTGACAAACTGAGTTGAAAAGTATTTCTAAAAAATAATTTATGTTTGGCAAATTTGTATTGAATGTAAAATTACCAAGAAGGGTATATGTAGATTTAAGTGTTATTAATATTATTAAATAGATAAATTATATAAATATTTATTATTGTTAAGTTCTATTACCCAAATAAATATAAAATGGTGATTAATTTATTAATTTAATAAAGTATTAATGAAAAAAATTATTAATTTTAGTTTATGTAATTTTTTATTAAATATCTATTAATTTTATTTAAATAAAAATTAATTATAATTATTTATTATTATTTTCATAAATTATTATTATTCAGAATGGGTGGGGTTAGGGTGAAGGAGTCGTGTATGAGACCTAAAGGAGGGTGGGGTTAGGGTGTAAGAACTAAGAAGGGTTAAAATAGAAAATTTAAAATGTTAGTAAGGGTATTTTTGTCCTAAAATAATTAAATTTTAGCTTCAGCTTTTGGTTAATAATAGAAGCTCCAATTTCTAGCTTTTGCTTAAAGCTGAAAAACTGCTTCTGCTATAACTCAGAAGCACTTCTGAATAATTTTCCAAACACTTAATTTTAAGAAAATAAGTACTTTTTTAAAAATAAGTACTTCTAGAGTCCAAATAAGCTTGGCCAAACAGGCCCTAAAACCTAGAAGAAATCATTACCATAATTTCAAAACAATTTAATAATAAAGTTAATTATACTATCCTTTCCTAATAAATTTAAAACAAAACTTCAAATTTTATTTATTTTGACGAAACTATTTTTATATTTATTATTTATATAATTAAATATGTGTTTGACATATATAAAAAATTATTTTTAAAAAGTAATATAAAATAATTTTATCGTTTTAACTCAAATTAAGTAATTTAAATATCTTTTTATAACAAGATATAATTTAAAAAAAACTAATATCATTAAAATATTTTATATATTATCATATTCATTATTAAAAACGACTCTCTTAATAAATAATATTTTAATTTCATTCTTGAGAGATCAACTCAAAAAATAATGATTAAGAATACAAATATGTCATTATATGTGGTACATGGCATTGATAAATTATGGAGAGAATGATAATATTATTTTTACATCTTTCATTATATATGTACACACATAGAGGTAAGCTTGTGAAAAAAGGGCTTTATTAATCAATTTTTTTAAAAAAATCTTTTAGCTAAAGGACTTTTATTTTATGTTTGGATATTATAATATAAAAAGATTTCTATTTAAAGTGAATAGCTTTTACAAGTGCTTTAAGTTGAAGCTCCATTCTTCAACTTCTTAAAAAAGGCATATTTTAACTTTTATTTTTTTAAAAAAATTTACCCAAACAAGATTTTATGTTTATAAAAGGTCTTTTTTTTAAAAGTACTTTTTAGATAAAAAAATCTATCCAAACGAACTCTAAAACTAATAGCATGTTTGATATGAGGTGGAGAGAAGGAATGTTCCATTTAGAAGAGAGGAATGGTGACATCGGAGAGAGGGAAGTGATTGTGAAATTACTATTTTTTTCTTAGTTAATTCTTACAATTTCAATCATGTTGGGGCAACAATAAATAGGAACAAAAATGTCTTTTTACAGTTTGATCTTTTACTTCTGTATCTTCTATCTATTATACCAAATAACTTTAGGACAAAACTTATGTACTGTTGCTTACATGCTTTTGGTAAGGTTAATCAATTAAAAAAAAGACATGTACCAATTTTCTTCTCAAAATTGCCACATATCTTTTTTTAATTGATTAACCTTACCAAAAATATATAAGCAACATCAGATAAATTTTTTTCGATAAATTTATTATTTTACTTTTACTTCTATTTCTCTAACTTCTAATTATTGTTTTCATCTCTACTTCCATCATTTCCCATCAAATACTCACTTCCCACCAAAATGATCTTTTCTAGCAAAATAACAATAAATTAAACATTAAAAAGGCCTGGAGACAAACAAAAATGCAGAGCCAGAGCCCTAGGTCCGTGTTGGGAGCGTGTATAGTGCTGAATCAGTAGTACAGTACAAGAGCTTCCTTCTTTCAATCTTTCTTTTCTCGGTATAAAAGAATATCCATCGTCAATAACAGTGACTAATTTTCTCGTCATAAATTTTTTATTCAAGAGTAAATGGTTAGCCACAAAATAATTTTCATACCCAATAATAAAATTTAAACTCCCAACACTTGATTAAAAAAAATCAGGTGAAAGCTCAATGCTATTCGGTAGTTCGAAGCTTGAGGGTATGTTTGATACTTTCGTTTATTCTACAGTATTTTACTCTATAATATTTTTTTTACAGTACTTTATATCCATGTATTTATACCAAGCATAGCCTGAAAGTGGTTTTCACTGTATATTTGTGAAATGTGAATGTATTAATTGGGAGGAGAAATAGGTCATCACCTGCTACATCAATGATATTGACGTGTGAGCTCCATGGGCTCACTTTTTGTTTGAATTGTGAGTTGGATGGATTATTTAAAGGTGACGTATTCAATGTTGACTATCACACACTAAAATCATTCACACTGCAACTCACTGCATTGTATATATCAACTATCAAGTACAATTTCTTTTCACTGGATATTCCTATCCTACATCAAAAATAATCTAAACCCATATTTTTTTTAGGGAATTTCACCCGGTAATAGAGGTAATTTAATATTATTTTTATAGTATTTAAAGTTATTAAGAGTTTAAATTTATCAGTTGCAAGTCGATGAATTTATTTTGAGATCTGTGTCATCTTATATTTTAAGAAGAAAAAGTATTTTGGCATAGATTTCCAAACAGGTCCAACGGCTGATAGATGATGAGCTTCAGCTCTTGATAGCTCTATAGCATTATCCTATTTCTTTTAATATTCTGCATACTAAACAAACTTTAATTCTTGTAATCGGATGAAATTATGTTTTTGCCCTTACTTTTTTACTCATTTTAATTTTATTTGCCATGAAATTCTCCAATACAAATAAGAATCAAACTTCCTAAAGTTCATTGTAAGTTTGTTACGCAGTTCTCCAATAAAAATAACACACGTGAAAAAAAATTTTGATTATATAACCAATCAAGTTTTAAATCATATGGAACCAGATGGGAAAAATACAACACAAGTACAGGAATGGCATAAGACATGATCATTATTTTTGGAGATTGAATCATCTACATTTTGTAACACGCTTGGAGATTCTAACTCGAGAGTTAGGAGAAGGATTATTTAAGATGTGTTTGGTTACTGGAGTAGAGGATGTAATAAAATGTCATGTTATTATGATGTGATGTGAATGGAATAAAAGTAGGTAAAATGACCATTTTATCCTTACATTAAAATTGAGAATAAAATAAAAGTTGATAAAAAAGTAAAAAAAAAAAAAAATTCATCACATTACAAAAAGTAAAATATGTTTAGTAAAAAGAATGTTGAAAACAACATACCAAGACAATTTGAGCTTTCAATAGTAGAAGATAATGGTAATTAACTAATTATTAGTTAGAATGAGAGGATATTGCAAAGAGTAATTTTATAGGTTGGTCACTGGTGTATAGGAATGAGAGACATTATACTTCAAGATCGAGAGATTTTGTTCCTTTTTTTTTTCTGAAAAAAGTTTCAACTATTAGAAAATATAATGAGCGTGACGAAATATCCAATAACCATTTAGTAGTAAACTTTAACATTTTGTTTATTCAAAAAAAAAAAAACTTTAACATTTCAAGTAGATGTGTTAAAACTAAAAGTTGATCAAATATATATATATATATATTAAAATA
This sequence comes from Senna tora, assembly GCA_014851425.1. Classification (NCBI taxonomy): domain Eukaryota; kingdom Viridiplantae; phylum Streptophyta; class Magnoliopsida; order Fabales; family Fabaceae; genus Senna; species Senna tora. The sequence goes on along the minus strand of CM026260.1, from coordinate 23,359,410 downwards.
AGGTAAAATACTTATTTTGATCCCATATTTTTTTATGGGTGAGTCTATGATGCAACTTGTTGCATGCATGCAATGTAATTTTGACCAATAAGATTGTGACATGTGAGAAATTTCATTGCATTTCAAGTCGTCCTACCCACATGTCACAATCCTATCGACCAATATTACATTACATGCATGCAATAAGTTGTATCATAGACCAACCATTTTTTATTAGTTATATATTAATCTTTTATTTTTTAAAAATTTCAAATCAATGCTCTAACTTTGTAATTTATTTCAAAATAGTCTTTTTGTATAACACTGTTCACTTATTCTTCCACTTCAAAATTTTTATTCCAGTCACAACTCTATCACCACCATCAATATATAGTACTCGAAGGTCCAAAACTTATTTAGTGAATGAAAACAGATGAAATTTCAGACAATTTGGAACAAAGCTACTACTTAATTAGCACATAATTATAAAGTTGAAAATCTTAGGTTCTGAAATTTCGTTTATAGGAAGCTGAAATAAATAGCATATATATGCACACATACATAAAAATGCATAATGGCATTCATGACAAGAGAATCAAATATTGTAAAATATAGACTCGTCAATCCTATATATATAGTGAGGCCAAGTGCTCAAATTTCCCATTGGATGTATCAGACAACATAAAAGTGAAAAATATGGTACCAGAACACGCATAAAGAATGATACATTTGGTTAAAGTTTGAGTTCTTATCTTATAAAGACAAAAGTTTGAATCTAATGATTGATCTGAGAGTCTTATTGATGAATAATAAGTTTTTTTCACTCTGGTAGGATACCGGTGATACCCCACTTAATTTTTTTATATATATAAAAAAAGTTGAATAATCAATCAAACTCACTTTGGATATGAATGGAAGGACGAGGGTCATGATGGGGTTAACGCCTTTGACTTGTGAGCAGTGATAGAGTTCGGATTAAAATGAGAATTTTGTACTTGAACGAGTGAAAGTATAATTCTTTAAAGTTTTAACATGCTAGGTTATTATTTAGGGTATGTTTGGTGTGAAATCCAAACAGTATAATTTTGGTGTTTCACGATTCTCAAAAAAATTTTACATCATATTTTATACATACCAAACACACTTTTTATCATACTTGTTCTCTCTCCTAATTTTTCTCTCTATCTCTCTCCTCACTTTTCTCTACAGTACTTTCTTTTATTCTACAGTACTTTACTCTACAGTACTTTCTTTACAGTACTTTACATCTGTACATTTATACCAAGCGTAAGTGAGACCATATTATATATAAAAAAATTGATTTAAAATAAATTGTAAGGATAGATGATTAATTTAAAATTTTTAAAAGATGAATAATTAATATAAAATTAACAAAATATATATATGACCAAAAATTAAAATGGGACAACTTAGTCTAATTTTAAAAAAATAGGATTGAATCTAGTTAGAGTCGAGTTTAGTTAGTCTATTTTTATTTTTTTAAAACTTTTCTTTTAAAATGTATACAATGAATTAATTGTATGATTTTCACTTTAATTTAAATTGTACTAATTTTTTTTTTATTTAATTTATCTGATCACTTTAATTCATATTTATTAATATATTTTATTATTTAAAATTTTGAATGAACATAAATATTATACTATTAAATATTTTGTAAAAGCTAGTATAATTTTTTAATAATTTAAAAATGTCAATCCTAAAATCTAATAGGATCGAACTGCGAAGTTTAATAAATTATAGCCATTATTGAAATTCATAATAAAATAGGGTTGAAACTTGAAACGGATTAATTAAGATATAATTCAATTTTTTTTTATAAAAAGTATTAAATTTTTATTATATTGCAGAAAAAATTAAAGAGCACTTATAATAATTAAAAAAAATTTCAATATAATAATACTGAAAAATAAACCTCAATAATTGTTAAATTAAATAAATAAAATGTAACTTCAGCTGATCTTATTTTTTTAGGAGGAAAAATCTCATCGTCTTTAGTGTTGCCAACAGAGTTGTTACTCTTACACCTCCCGCATATAAGATCTGAAGTAATTTTTAAAGTTGAAAGTGTCATAGGCTCTTCCAACAACATGATGAATGAGTAAAAATTCTTTAACATAAATGATCCGTAGATTTTAAATATGATTATAACAAACTTTGAATCCATAATCACCTGATTGTAAAAAAAATTCACAAAAGAAAACAAATACAAAAAATAAAATAAAACAAACCCCACTTACTAGATCTGAATCGATCTAACAATGGGAGATTACACTCTCACAAAGAAGGACTAAAGACCAAAAATAGATATGAAAGAAAATCATCACCAAAATTAAGGGACTGAATTATAAAAAAAAATTGATTGAAGAACGAACAAAAAGAAAAAAGAAAAAACGACCGCATAGCTCCAATTTTAAGTATATATCATGTTATCATGTTACAAGCAAGAGAATAAATAATCTTTCAAAGACAAAATAATGTATGTTTTCTCTTTTTTCTTTTTCTTTTTCACTTCTATTGAAATCAAAATTGTTTCTCCTTTTTTCCTAATTCTCTTGGATCCAAATAAATTTAAAAAGAAAGCATTGTTAAATTTAAGCAAAAATTAAAAAAAAAATATTTAGATTAACTTTTTCCTTTGCTTCCCTACATTTCAAACATGTTTTCTTAATTGTTTATTACAAGTCTTCCAAAATAAACAATGTAAAGAAATTTTATATACCCAGCCCAAAATAATAGCCTTTTTATAGCAAATACACAATTAACTCCACTTTTTGCTGAGAATAACGCAAGGTCACCAAATGAGGCCAAAAATATTGCAATGAGAAATTTGTGCCACTCCTAATTCTGATATAGATAAAGAAAGGCATTAGCTGTATCTTCAATATTTGGAAGCATTTCAGAGAAGAATATTGAAGAATTGGGAGAGAAATATGGAAAACATGAGGTGGGTGGGGTAGGGTCTCATGCTGTGTTTGGGAAGTTGAAAAGAAGAGGGAATGAGAATGAGAATGAGAATGTTGGAGAGAATGAAAATGTCATATCAATGACTATTTTATCCTTATATTAAAAGTTGAAATGGAATTAAAGTAAGTAAAAAAAAAGAATAAAAACATAATTTTATCACGTTACAATAAAAGAGGTTTATTTAGTAGTAAAAAAAGAGAGGAGAGAGAATATTATTCCTTAACTTTTTTTTCATCTCTAATTCTAATTTCCAACGTTGGCCTTAGGTCTTAGGGTGGTGTACCTCAAACTTATATATAGCCTTCATTAAATACGTCAACGCGTATAATTGGTCTAAATGAAAAATTAAGGTTTGAATCTATTTATTAGGTTTGCTTACTCAAATATATAGAAAAAAAATTATCAAATTTTAAAAATGATCTCCATATATATAAATCATTTTTATTGTAATTCATTAAATTTGTTCTCTGTGATGACACTTATTCAAAAATTTATAAAGAAAAACACTCTCGATAAGGGTGATTATAGGGTTAAGTTGATCCTATAATCGCCCTTACGGAGGACGATTACCTTGAAAGAAGTCAAAAGTAATAGTATGACAGATAAGTGTCATCCGTAGTAGGATTGACGGATTAACTCTATAATAACCCATCAACGAAGGTGTTTTTTTCCATAAATTTTTTAGTAAGTGCTATCACGGAGGACAAATTTGGTGAGTTATAATAAAAATAATATATATTTGTGAATAATTTTTAAAGGATAAGTTTTTTTTCTCTCTCTCTATATATATATATATATGAGTAAGAAAGCCCTATTTATTTTTCCTGTTCTAATTAGAAATGACAATAATTATATTCTATCAAAAGGTAAACTATATTCTATTATATCAACGATATTATCAATCCCGTTTGCATCAAATTTATTTTAAAAATTTTAAATTACAATTGATTTTATTTTAGTACTTAACATCATTCATATACAATCATTAATTATAAATAATGATGTATTAATATACATATAATATTAATATTAACTCATAATTCATAAATAACATCATTTTTTAAGATTAATGCTAATATGTATTGCTTAAAATTAAACTAGTTAGTAATTCTTCATATTAATTAAAAAAAAAAACAACGTCGTTTTAGTATATTCTAAAGATTATGAGTACACATGTTTAACGAATTGAATTGGATCGGTTATGACACTTTTTTTAACCGATTCAATCTGAATTGGATCATAAAAAAATTCAATCAATTCAGTAAAAAATTTTATCCGATCTAATCCAAACCAGATTGGATCGGTGGATCGATTTTTAATGTAAAAAATAAAAATAAAAATCATATTTTTATTTATTCTTCAAATTTCATCAATACAGAGTATACTTATAGTCTCACATCCAAACACAATCTAAATAAAATAAAAAGTACAAACTAAAATTAATAATTCAAATACAATAATTCTAATATTTATTACAACCCTAATCAAATTTAATAATCTATTACTTTTTAATCCTAAAAATTTGCAATGGTAATATATCCAATTTAATCCATATTAACTAAAATATAGTAATATACAGCAAATATTTTAAAATATATAATTAAATTAAAATATTAATAAATGGATTGGATGAATTGAATTGAATCAGTTGATATCTATGGTCATCCATCAACTGATCCAGTTTTATTAAATTTGTTCTTCACCCATCCAATTGATTCAATCAAAAGTCAATTTTCATGGGATTTAGTTTAATCGGATCGGATTGGATCGGTTAAGATTAAACAAGTGAGATGAAAACATAAAATGTATTTTTACCCTTAAAAAAATTAACCTCCCATGTGGTGTGTGTGAAACAAACAAACAAACCACACCACAATAGATTGTGAATGTGTCATCTCTACATATATAAATGCACACATAGCAACATCTAACCATATACCTTTTTTCTAAGTGGTCCTTTCTCTTTCTCTCTCTCTTGCCTTTATAATATTAGTCAAATCTAAGATAGGGGAAGGGAAGGCATAGTGCATGAAACTTGATAGGATGAAGAAGCTGTCTATTTCCTTTACATTTCATTCAAACTTTGGTTGGCTAATTGAGTGTGAAAGCTCATGTGGGATTGCTGGTATTTTTATTTATATTTATTTATTTGCTAATATGTAAGGACATTCTCAAACAACGTTTGACTCTTTTTTTCTATAAAATTACTCTTTTGGTACTCAACTTTTGCATGAAATTTAATATTGGTCATCAACGTTTCAAAAAGTTATTTTGGACCCTCAACATTTTTTTGGTCAAAATTGGTCTTCTAGCGTAACATCCGTCTAGTTTAAATGTTCTGTTTTGGTAATTTAAATGGATCAAAACGGCGTCGTTGTTGAGTGAGAGATGGTGCCATGTCATTTAAATATGACACGTAGAAAAGAGGGTGTACCACATAAGCCTTCCACGTCAGTATTTAATGGCAAAACCATACGGATGATACGCTAGAGGACCAATTTTGACAAAAAAACGTTGAGGACCTAAAATAACTTTTTGAAACGTTGACGACTAATATTAAACTTTGTGCAAACGCTGAGGACCAAAAGAGTAATTTAACTTTTTTTTACTTGAATTGAAAGATTTACTTTTTTTATATTGACATTATATATTTAAGATTGAGTAATTTATAGTTTTATACAGTCATCCAATCTATTTTGAAAAATTATACTATCTTTTCTTAAAAAATATATAAGAAAATTTAAAATTTTATCTATTTTAATCAAATACCCTTATATTAATAATTTATATAGTTAGATATGTATTTGAATAATATTAAAAATTATTAGTATTTTTAACTCAAAATAAATAATGTTGAAAAGATATATTTAAATAGTATTTTTTTTATAATGAATTATAATTATCTTGAAAAAATAATAATTTTATTAAGGATATATATTTAGTCCAAAAAATGAAATTATAAGTTTTTATTTTTTCAAGGAAATGAGTGTAATTTACTCTTTAAGATTTTGATTTTATAATACTCTTTTCAAAATTAAAGTTGTTATAAAAAAGATATATAGACTCGTTTAGTTGATAAATTTATTTTGAGAAAACAAATATAATAAGAATTAAATAAAATAATTATTATACTTTTTATTAAAAAATTTTAATTTTTAAAATAAAGAATAAAATTAACTTTGTCACTCTCATTTTCTATCCCTCCTCTCTCACAATCCAAACAACCCCATATGGTCCCTTTGAATATTGGAGTTTTAAAAAACTGATTTTAGTTTTTAAAACTAGAAAAATAAATGACAAGGCATGAATTTTCCAACGTTAAGCTAATAATAATTCATAAATAATTAAATATATATTCCATCTTCTTCCCAGTTTGAACTTTTGACTTGGCCGAATGTGAACACAAGCAAAGCATTTTAATAGTCAATCCCTCTGAATGTGTACTACTATTTCCTGCTATTGCATGATGTTTTGCAGCTTTTCTGCTTCTTTCTCACGTTACGTTCGGCTTACTGGAGACGTGAATTCCTTAAAATGCATTTTACAAAAAGTACATAAAGCATTTAATTTTGATAATGAGCATTGAAATTTATGTTCCTTAGGAGTGTCTAGGGTGTGCTGAATTAATTTAAATCGAATTAATTGATTTGATTAAAGTCGATTATATAATTAGATAGATTGGTTTATTTTCTTGACAATTGATTTAGTTGATGAATAAAGTCTAATTCCAATCGAATTGAACCGAACCAACCAACCGATTATGATTTTTTTAAAATATTTTATGATGCTGGTTTTTATGATTACATGATGTTGGATTGTAATTTAAGGTTTGTAATGTTAAAATATTGTACTAATAACTTTAGTTTTTTTGTTGTCAAAGTTAGAAATAGCTACTTTTATTTTTTAAAGTTTAAATGAAGAGAAAAATTAGTATTTTTCTAATTATGTCCAAAAAGCTAATCAAACCGAACCGAACCGACTATAATCGAATTGGTTTGGTTCAATTGATGTCCAAAGACCGAATTGAATTGAATGACTTTTTTAACCATCCGATTATATTGGTTTGGTTGTCTAAATCGTCCAAACCGAACCAACCCACAGGTTTACTCATCCCTAATATATTTATTGTAATATTTTTATTTGACGATCCATATTCTGCACTTCACATAAAGTACATTTTACTTCAGGGTAAGTCTATGATTCAACTTGTTGCATGCATGCAATGTAATTTTGGCCAATAAAATTGTGACACTTGTTATTTTTTTGCATCATGCAATACAATTAGATCACATCAATAACTACAATTGTACCACATAACTCATTGCATGATGCAATAAATTAGATCATAAACTCACCTTCCCATCATCCAAATTGGAGTGTCTCGTGAAAACTGTGTTGAATCATGCATGCTGTACTGTACACTGCCACGAGAACAAAATCTTTTCAGGAACCATCCCATAATTATTGGTTAGAATATATTATATATTTCTTTCTCTTTTTATTTTATTATGATATATTTCTTTCTTTTTAATAATGAGGTCTGAGCAATGTTGTAAGAACAGGACCGGATCGAACGGTCCGACCGGTTCAACCGCCAACCGAATACAAAGGCGAGTCAATTGGATCAAAAAACCGTTTTTTCAGTTGGACCGGATTTAACCGAAATTGGACCGGTCAACCGGTGGTCCAACCGGTCCAATTTTATTTTTTAAAAAAAATTAAAAAATAAAAAGGAAAAATAACATAAAAAAAAAAATTAGAGAAATCTTAAAAATTAAAATTAGAAAAGTCTTAAAAATTAAAATTTAAAAGTCATGATTATCAATAATTTCATATTTGGTTTGTTTAAATTCTTTCAAAGCTTGACAAGTCTTAAAAATTAAAACTTTGAGAAGTTATGTAATTTAAAACTTCAAAATTATGTATATTGAAACCTAAAATTTGAGTGATGTCATTTTATATATTAAGAATATTTATTATTTAATATTTATTGCGTCATCCGGTTCGATCGACGGTTCGACCGGTTAAACCGATCAAACCGTGAACCGAACACTTATCCGAGTCTTTGTTCGGTTTGGTTCTTACAATATTGGGTCTGAGGATATGGAGCTTAGAATTCTGGGTTAGAAGATTATATATTTTATTCATTTTAATAACGTGAACATGGCAAAAGCTGCACATCATTGACCTTCCTCATCTGACATAGCAAACGTCCAACTTAAAATTTTGATAAGAAAATTTTTAGACATGAAATGGTGGGCTCATTGGTCTCATTTATTTTTTTTATTTTTTTATTAATTTAAAAAATATATAATATATTTATTATATCTCTCTGATTTGACACAATTATAACACTCTTTTCTTTTTATTATTTTAATATAAGGGATAAAATGGTCATTTTAATACATTCCATTTCCATTACCAAACTTTTACTACTAAACACATTAAATGCATTGCGTTTCCAGTTCTGCCTAACGTACGTGCTCGTAATATGTTAAGAATTTAAATTAAGAGGTAAAATATTATTTAGTCCCTGAATTGTTGGTCAAACAACTATTTAGTCCTCGAATTTATCAAAAATACTATTTAGTCCTCAAAATGTTTAACTATGTCAACTATTTAGTCCCCAAATTTGACAAAATCATATTTAGTCCCCGAATTTGTAACTATGTCAACTATTTAGTCCCCAAACTTGGCAAAAATACTATTTAATCATCAAATTTGTAACTCTGTCAACTAGTTAGTCTCCTGACGGTAGGGCTGAACATCGGTTCGGGCTGGCCCGCCAACCCGCCATGTTGGGTTGGTTTGGTTTGGGCTGGCGGGTTGGTTCGGGTTGAAATTTTTCAGCCTGAACCATGGCGGTTCGGGTTGCGGTTTTATCAATATTGAGCCCACCGAAACCGAACCAAACCGCCAACCCGCCAAAAATTACTTTTTTATTTTTTTTATATACATTTATGATTAAAATTTTTTTGATAGGTTAATTTCAAAATATTCTACTATGATTTTTTTATCATTCCATTACTCAACACGCAAATCTCTCCAATCATAAAATTAATTAGACAACCACATAGTTGAATTATAAATATATTATGTGCATAATGCATTGAAACTTCAAATAACAAGATCACAACTAGTTAGATTAATCATAACTTGAAAAAAAAATGAATGAAACGTGATATTAAAAAGTTTATGAAATATAATTTATTAAAATATAATTTATTTTATATTAAGCATTTTTTTAATTTTGGCTAGTGCTGCTCAATGAATCAAGGAAGAAAGAAAGAAAAATTTTTCAAAAAAAAAGAGCTGGCCCACCAACCCAAACCGCCAGTGAATGGTTTGGGTTGGTTTGGGTTGGTTGATGCATTTTTCTCCAACCCGAACCAACCCAACCCGCTGATATTTTTCTCCAGCCTGAACCAACCTGCCCCTAAGCCGAACCAACCCAAACCGTGTGCACCCCTACCTGACGGTTACCCTTTATAGGTGACAAAGTTACAAATTCGGTGATTAAATAGTATTTTTGCCAAGTTTGGGGATTAAATAGTTAACATAGTTACAAATTCGGGGACTAAATAGTATTTTGTCAAATTCGAGGACTAAATAGTTGACATAGTTAAACATTTCGGGGACTAAATAGTATTTTTGATAAATTTGGAGACTAAATAATTGTTTGACCAACAATTCAGGGACTAAATAATATTTTGCCTCTTAAATTAAAGATATTATAATTTAATAATTAATTTTTTTTAGAGAAATAATTAATTTTTTTTAAAAATTATATTTTCAAATGAAATAGCTGTCCAACCGCATATGCAAATATATCAGATAACGACATTTAATAATATTAAAGAGTAAATTGTAAATAATATTGTTAAGTTAAAAAAATAAAACTTCATATGATCATATTTATAAGATAAATTTGAGATGATGAACTTCACGATTTTTGGTGTCTTCAACAAATTAAAGTTATTTTTTAAAACTTCATATGATCATATTTATAAGATAAATTTGAGATGATGAACTTCACGATTTTTGGTGTCTTCAACAAATTAAAGTTATTTTTATACCTTCTGCATATTAAATGTGGTGTGATCTGCATATTAATTTCTCTACTCACGGCTGCTCTTATATGTTCGTTTGTTGCAACCTTGCCCTTCAAGTTTCATAAACATCTTTTTTTATGAGTGTTCAAAATTTTGGTTTGGTTCCATTTTGTTTAAAAATTAGTTCACCTTGTCGATTTTGTATTTAATTGGTTTGGTTCGATTTGATTTATGCTAACTTAATTTTTTTATGTTTACATATATTAAACATAATGTTAACTTCTTTATATTTTGTACATTTATATGATATAAAAATAATAATATTGTAAGTGACATTTTTTGTTCAGACAATTCATAGTGTCAAATAAGGATCGCAAGGGTCGTTGCCTTGGAGGACTTGTCCTTATGTGAAGACCTAGGTGCCTACGTACCCTTGTGTAAGGATCAAAGTCCACATAGTTCGAAGGGGGAACGTCCATGGTGGCCATTAGGCATGAGTGTTACCTGTAGTGCCGTGTGCGGCTAGGACGTGAATGTATTCTCTAGGCGGGTGAGCCATTGGTTGGAGCCTTGGAGGTACCTCGCAGGTAGAGGGAGAGAGCAAGGGTCTCTGGATACTGCTTAGAGCAAGAGGATTTGTGTATCCTATCAATGGAGCGAGTATGGGCTGATGTCTGTGTAGGAAGACTTTCAGGTAATGATGGTCTCGTTGAATGTTTTTAGTGGCGTGAGCACTACTATGTTCGCTTCTGGGTTGCGCATTGTGTTGCTTATGGAATGTCCCTCTTTAGTCCCCCGGGTGAGGGGTATTTATACTCGAAGTAGGGGAGAACGTGGTCGACCCACGTTCTTGAGCCTTGAGCTCGATCCACGATTTGAAGAGTTAACCCACATCTTCAATGCGGGAGAGTATGCGGGTGATTGTGGGGAGATGCCACGTCTAGGCCCATCGAGCGGTGCCACGTGTCACTAATCTAAGGTCCGGTAAACCTTCTAGAAGCCAGTGCCACGTGTCCATAGGAGGACATATTATGGAATTAAAATATATATATATTGAATTGTAAATATTTCCCTAATTTTAAATGCTGTGAAAGTTGGCTTAAACTACCACGCATTAGTGAATTAAATCCATAAGAAATTAAGGTGTAGTTGAACGTGTATTGAATGATGAATTTACTTGGTCACCAACCATAGCATGTGCAATTTTTAATGCAAGCAGATAGGGAACAAAACCTTATAGGAGGAGGAGGAGAGGATTGAAGTTTATGAACTACGTGTTAGAAAAAAAAAATTGATGATTTTGGTAGTATAATCACTATCTTTGAGCCTTTATAAAGAAATTAAACCTCCATTATTTTGTTGTGGTTAGGTTGTTAAGGCAAATTGTCTCTAGGATTTTACAAAGTTTGATTTATAGTCAACAAATCTATAATATCTTAAAATAGATTTTAGGGTTTTAGAAAAAAAGAAGAAGAAGATAAATTTGAATTTCTATTTTGTTTTTATTTGGTGGAAGATACGAATTTTATAATTGAAATTCGAACCATCATGACCCTTCAATTATAGACTGTTAAATCATTCAAATTAATTAAATACCTAATAAAAAATATTTAATAAGTAATAAATATTAGTAATTCGGGTTACTAGATTTTAGGTCCATCTGTCCAATTTTGACTAATAGTTGTGGCATCCCGAGGCTCGGTACGCTTGGTGTTCGGCACCCACGTAACTCGGTTGACACTACATACCTTTGTCTCACTCATTGTCTTCTAGAAGACTATCCCTCTTAACCGTTTTGTGACCTAAGCGTATAGCAAACCACACTTACCCAACCTATATAAGGAGGGCCCTGAGCCTTCCTATATGAAGACAATCTTTTTATCCCTAGAGCATATGTTTGCACAAGGTGCATAGCACTATATTCTCATGCTCTCTACAACTTAGGAACACCTCGTAAACTATAAGGACGCTAATCTCCCACATTGAGTACGTACGTAGGCTCTCAGGTCTGAAGCCTGGGTCGAGTCCACTTTCTTCAAACCTCCATCATCTTTCAATTCCGGCCTCATCTAGGTCATTATAATATCAGTGGCATCCACCGTGGGGCTTTCCCTACATGATGTCTACCAACCTTCTAAGATATTTTATCGTAGGATTCAACGACACAACAACCAAACATGTAGACATGGAGCGGCTTTCAAGCAAGTCCTACAAAATCCAATGATGCTAGAGATGGTGTCAGCTCGCACAAGACACGCAGTTAGCGAGTATAGCAACCGCATCTAAAACCAGAACCCGAGAATCAACTGGAGATTCGACAACATTTTGAAATAGATGAACGAGTCAGAAGAACTGCATCTCCGTCTTCCAACAATTCGCAATGAGAGCGCAACGATTCATCAAGCCCCCAGCAATCCCGCCGTTGAGATAAGCAAGAACAGGATGAAGTCCAACACCTCTGGGAATAAGTACGTTACTTAACATGACAACTAACCAAAAGGAACCGACAAGACATACTAGAGGATGTAGCTTAAGTTGCCAGAGAAGAGGCCTTGGAGCACCTGGCTAGAATGACAAGACACCAAGTGGAGTGAGACAATGAACAAAGAACTCCAAGAAAATCCAAGAACTCAATTCTTGGAAAAACAATACTCGCAAAGGGAGGACATAAAAAAACCCCCAAGCTATCATCAAAGACCACTGAAGATGATGACAACATGGGCTGTCGTATCTATAGTTCGCAGGAATATAATATTAGCCAGCGTTGAACACGAACGTTCCCTAGGAGCAACCCTAGGGATTCTTTCTATACCAACCAAGATCACAAGCTATCCAAGTCCCATACACAAAAACTCAGGTACCTCATTACAGTTAATATTACAATTAATACTATCCTTACCAATATGCAGGAACTTACAGTTACGCACCTAACTACAGGTTTGTACCAAGCTATTTCCACGGTCATATTGCAGATATGACAGTTGATCAACCTCGTCCGACCGCTATCGATATGGGGAGATTCATCAAGAAAGAACACCATCCTTTCTTACCGCACGTCATGGAGATTCAATTCCCTATATATTGGTCACAAGATGCCCATGAAAATCGCCTCTTACAATAGGGAGGTTGACCCCCGATACCACCTCAACATGTTCAACTCGACCATGTCAATCATTAACGCTTCCAACCCAAAATAATGCCGACTATTCTCTTCTACTCTTACTGGCAAGGTAATCAAGATTGAGATTTTAGGTAGGATCGAGAGAGACATAAGATAGATTGAATCGTAAGATCGGATCGAGGATCGTAAGATCCTATCAATTTTAAAAAATAATTAATCTATACATTTAATAATATATAGTTTAAATAAATATATAAAATGATCACAATTTAATGATATTTTCATAAATTAGTTCATAAATCACCAAAGTGACAATATCTATACATCAATTCAATAAACAAAATATCAAAATTCATAGTCATAAATATCTAGGACTAAAGTTGCGTTTTGGGCGTATGTTTATTTTAAAATTAACTTATACGATCTTACAATCCTTTGTTACGATCTTACGATCAAGATCGCGATCCTATCTCGATCCTAGAATTTTTCGATCCTAAGCACGATCTAGATCGAAAGTGCGATACAAGATCGCGATCTTGATTAGCATGCTTACTGCCCCGGCACTTCCCGGGTACTCTATGTTACCAGGTAACTCGATCGACTGATTTAATGAACCCGCCGATCTCTTTTTTAAACATTTCACCACTAGCAAGAAGTGGAAAAAGACAGACGAAGACCTGCAAACATTGAAGATAGAAAAAAATGAGATGCTCCAACACTTTCTGCTACGGTTTAGCAGCTTAGCACTACAAATTCAAGATTTAGAAGACTCAGTGGCGATTCACACTATCAAGACAGCACTTAGGGGCAACCCTTTTATTATTCTTTCACAGTCAAAAAGCCAAAAACTATCATCAAACTCTTGGAAAGAGCAAACAAATTCATCGCAAGAGAAAACACATACTTCATCAAGAAAGGGGGTAAAATACCCAGAAGAAGAGAATGAAGACACAAGAAGAGTAAAGATGTATCATAGAAGGAGGGAGACAGGAAAAAGAGCAGTGATGTTCAAACGCCGACTCTGACCAACAAAAGCTTAAAAAGAAAATGCATCAAAACTTCGACCAGATTTAAAAAAAAAATTAATGAAGTTTGACTGACCCTCAGACGGGCTTCATGAAAAATTAAAAAAAAATGCAAATTCGTTTGATCCTATGACAGATTTGTACCATAATTATTCGTAGGGTCAAAAGAATTACTCATAATAAAGACAAAAGAGGGTCGTTTTGGCCTTTTGGGAATACTTTTTTTCGGGAAGGATTTTTTAGATTTGATATTATTTTTAGTATAATTTTAATTTGGTAAAATTGCCTTTTATTTTGATTGGAGAACCTTATAGTAAAAATATAATGAATTACATGCAAGTATCTTGTCCAAAGATATATCATATTATGAAATCTAAACTGATGTCAAAGTATTTTTAGTAATTTGAAAGAATACTTAATAGAAAAGGTTGACAAACCTTTTATGTTCCCAAATATTATACTAATTTTTATTTTGTCCCCTTTTTTGTAATTAATTTTGTTCCAAAAATTTTGTATTGAAATAAATTTCGTCTCAACACTTAACGCTGTCCAAATTAACAAAAAATGATATTGTTGTGGCATCATACATGTAATAGATTAGCTAACTCATAACTCGAAACGTTAACACTGCTTCTTCATATTATAAAGAAAAAGAACAATGTCAGTTTTGGTATGTCATAAAAATTATGAGTGATGACGAGTCATTCATGTTAGGATAAAAGTTAAGTACTATTAGAGTATTTAACTTCAGTACATCTCTTCGATCATTTAGACTATCTTTCAAAGTTTTAGGGAGGATGGAAGGAAGTGGTCATTAATGAAAACGAATGAAGAAATGAGAAGTGGAATGGAGTGGTTTGGATATAAATATTGTTCGGGAGTTTTAATGAGAAAAAAGAAATGAAATTGTGAGTAGAATAAGTAAAATATTATTTGTATGTTTATAATAAAATGGATGAAAGGGAATTTCCAATTAATTATTTTTTTCAATATTACCCTCTTCTCATAAATCTCATTCATGTCCAAAAATTGAACAAAAGAATTATGAAATTAGACCTAACATTTTTCTAAGTTGGCGTACATCCAACCATGAGATTGTTTTATAAGAAACAAAACTGTATAATATTTCTTATATTTTACCATTACATAAACGTTTTGCTGTCGGCCAAAATAAAACGTTTTACTGTGTATACTTCTACTTAAACTCTAATCTCCTTTTTCCTCGTGCTCTATAGCCAAGAAGAAATGCTTAACAAATTATAGCTAGTGTATTTATAAATTGGGTGAGTCTATGATGCAACTTGTTGCATGCATGCAATACAATTTCGGCCGATAGGATTATGACATGTGGGTAGAATGACTTGAGATGCAATGCAATTTCCCACATGTCACAATCCTATCGGCCGAAATTACATTGCATGCATGCAATACAATTTCGGTCAATAAGATTGTGACATGTAGATAGGATGATTTGAGATGTAATGCAATTTTCCACATGTCACAATCCTATCGATCGAATTTGTATTGCATGCATGCAACAAGTTGCATCATAGACTCATTAAATGTATATGTAGTATATTTTTAACATTGCCAAATCCAGAGGTTGCTCCTCACACATATTTGTCTTCATGTTTTGGTATGTACAGACTTTTAGTATGTACAGATTATTAATTTTAATCAAATATAAAGGGTAAAATTGTATTTTTATAATAATTAATAAATCATAGATTTTCATCCTCTAGAAGATGGAGCTTTTGAAAGGTTAAGGAGGGTTTGAGAGGGCCTCCCCTTCCATCCTCTTCCACATTTAAAAAAAAAATCTAAACATAGTGTAATTGTCATTTTTGGTTCAGACAATTCATAATGTAAACTAAGAACTGCAAGGGTCTGTAACCTTGGGGGACTTGTCCTTAGGTGATGACCTAGGTACCTACGTACCCTTGTTGAAGGATCAAAGTTCACGTAGTTCGATGAGGGGACGTTCATGAGAGCCGTTAGGCAGGAGTGTTACCTGTAATGGCCATGTGCGGCTAGGACGTGTGTGTTGCTCCGGGCGGGCGAGCCACCTATCGAAGGTACCTCGTATGCAGGGGGTGAGAGAGCGAGAGTCTCTAGGTGGTGCTTAGAGCAAGAGGATGTGTGAATCCTATGATGAAATGGGTATGTACTTATGTCTGTTGGGTAGACTTCAGGTATTGAGGATCTCGTGGTATGCTATTGCGTTGTGAGTATTGTCTTGTTCGCTTACCCCAAGTCCCCTAGATGAGGGATATTTATATTTCAGGTAGAGGAGAACGTGGTCGACCCACGTTCTTGTGCTTGGGGCTCGACCCACGATCTCTAATGCGAAAGAGTACGCGGGTGATTGTTGAGGAGAAGCCACGTTCAGGGCCACCGAGCGGTGCCACATGTCACTTATTCGTGGTTCGGTTAACCTTTCTAAAAGGCCAATGCCACATGTCCATAAGAGGGTATATTATAAATTTACATATAGTTTCAGTCTCTTTTAATCCTCCCCTTCCATTCTAAACCTCCCATCCAAACGTAGCCTTAGTCTTATTTTTCAGTTTAATAGGAACTCACACTGATAAAGACCAATCTTAAATAAATTAAGGACTAAATAATTGAAAATATATACTGATTTTAATGTTACGTGTGTAGTGCTATATATATTAATATTATAATCACCGTTAGTAATTTAGACCATATTAAATGTTGATCGATCGGAAATTAATGACAATTAGTAACTTTTAGAATAAATTTTTTTAAAAAAAAATTGCCCCTAATATGATTTGGATTTTTCAACCTCACATGGGGAAGGCTCTACTTGAGATAGGATTTTCTGAAGTAATTCTCTATATTTTTTGGTGGAGTTATGAGAGAGATAGAGAGAAGTAAAATATTTTTTTTCTTGAGTTTTTTCTCTCTTAATTTTTCTTCTCTCTATCTCTCTCATAACTCCACCAAAAAATGTAAAGAATTATTTTTGAGGATCTACTCTCGCTCTACTTTTGCTTGCATCGCGAGCCAAGAAACCACTACCCACTACATGTACAGCACCTCACCACCCTTTGAAATTTGAAGTCTTAATTTCTTTGGTCATTGGAACTTGTGAGTTGTGAGCTGTACACACAATGCTCCAAGGACCAGCCAGGTGTGTTAGTTTTGTAGAGTCTTCCTTTAATGGAGGCTCATAAATGTCTAAAGCTGCTCTTGAATTCGTTGGGAGTGTTCATAAGAAAATGGAAAGAAATTAAATAAGGACCTGTATTTGCTAAACTGCGGATTCGGTAGAGTGCGTAAATTGCACATTCTGAATGGTACGATGAGACGACTGTTACAGTATAAATACGAATTTTAATTTTCATCTGACTATTTGAATCATGCACATTGTAGTTTATACATGTGTACTTTACTTGATCCAAATCCTAAAAGAAAGACCATTGATACATATGAATCAATAATCGATCAGTTTCTCAAACACAAAAAGTGTTAGAATAGTTACTGATTAAGTTCTACATTAGATAAATCAATGATGAAAGCAGTATATATGAATGGTTAATGAACCATTTATAACAAAATAAATAAAATGATCTTGGATAGAAAAATTTAAGATTTTGGTGTGATCCTAATATATATAATATATTAGTCAAAGATTAGGCACTCGGGGCACTTGGGCTTAAAATTGGCAGTTCGTATAATTTTATTAATTATTAAATAAATTCATATTAATTAATTAATTTAAATGAGCACAACGTTCAAATATCAATGTTCACATGTGAAGGATCATGTCTATTCGGATTTTGTCTATAAATTCGCATCTTCCATCAAACAGAATTATAACAGAAAATCCGAAAATCATATTCTCTCTTTTCTGATTCCTAAAAAATCGTGTTCTGAGATATTATAAGGCTTGCTGATTATAATATCAAGCTTTGTATAATCTTAGAGAAAATCTGCCATAACAAACCGCCAACGGCCATAAATAGTGGGGTTTAAATTCTTTAAAGACAATGACTATACTATCAAAGTCATCAAATCTTTCTTACAAAAAGTCCAATCATCCTTGAATTTCACTTCCTCTTCTCCTGCACAGAAGCCAACGGCCAACCGCATACATATCTACTACATGTGTTTTTCTGCTATTTCTTCTTCATTTGACCATCCTTCTTCTCTTCTTTTCTCTTTCAATATTTTAATATTTAATTAGTACAGCAAATAAGTTTGAAAAAAGCAGATGTAATTTTTATATTTTTGTTAGCAGATTCTCTAGTAAAAAACCAATGCAAAAGTTGTATATAAGTAAGTCTACACCTAAATATTAAACATCACGTGATCAAAGTATCAAACACGTACGGTATCTCCCACTCCATAATAGCTGTAGATGCACCAAACTTGCAGTCATTAAAGGGTTTTTTGGAGCTGCAAGAAAACTAGGACAAAAGCTACACTTAAGACCAGTTTAGGGCCTTTTTAATTTTTTTTTTAAATGAAATTTGTCAAGAGTGAAATGCTGTGAGAAAAAAATAGTTTATATTTGATAAATTAAACTAAAAGATACTTTAATTAGTATCTCAAAAACTGTTTGTATTTGACAAATTTGTATAACAAAAATGTATTTTTTACTGTAAAATTACAAAGAAAGACGACGTATACAGATTTAGAGTGTTATTAATATTATTAAATAGATGAATAATATAAATATTTATTATAGTTAAGTTTTATGAAAAAAATAATATAAAATTTTAATTAGTTTATTAATTTAATAAATGTTAATGAAATAATTAATAATTTTAATTAATAAATTTTTATAAATTATCTATATTTATATGGCTCTGGGGTCTTTTAGTCATTGGACTCACAAAATATTTATTTCTTAATTAAAAAATACAATGAAAATGTGTGATGAGAGAATGTGGGAGAGATCAGAGAAAGTATATATGATGAGCGTAGTTACTATAAAAATAGAGAAATAAATAACTTTTCATAATTTAATTTATTATTTTAAAATATAATAATTATTTTATTTTAAAATTTTAAAAACTATCAAATAATTAATTTTTTTAAAAATAATTTATATTATATTATATTTTTTAACAAATTAAAAAATAAATTAAATGCATGATACGTGCATGCGAAGCCTCTAGTGATTATAATTTTTATTAATTAAATATTTATTAATTTTATCCAAATGAAAATTAATTTTAAAAATTAATTATTATTATTATTATTATGATAAACAACTATAATTATTATATCTTTATTAATTAAATAGATGGGTATATATAGTTTTGGAAATATAAATAAAAATATATTGAGAAATACAAAGTTTTAGTGAGGGTAGTTTGGCCAATTAGCACACTCAAAAACACTTTTAATAATTTTGTCAAACACCTTTAAAAAAAAGGTACTTTGAAAGAAAATAAGCGCTTCTGGATAGTCCAGAAGTTGTCCTAAACAAGCTCTTATTCCTTTTGCAAAACGCGTGCGATCATGAAGAACAAGGAAATTGATAAGAGACTAGGCAATCTATGCAATCGTGTGCGCTAATTGGTTGGTAGCACTGAGATGGCCCTAGGGAGACCTAGGGACTCCACTTATATAAACACAGAGAACAAGATTCGCCATGCAAGGTAGGGGGTAAGTTAATTAGTTAGAATAGCGGATCTCATGGAAGGGATTTTAGAAGGTGCAAAAGGGGTGTGGTCGGACAGCGCCGATTGCGTGATGTGCGTGGACCAAACGTCGGTCGTGCCATTGTTAATTCATTACTACATTATACATGTCATTACGAATATGATTCAATACTTGACTAGTTATGTAATCCGTTTTAGAGTTATCAGAACGAGTTCAAATCACAGGGTTGGCCCGTTTAACCCACTAAATAAGTAGTTGGGTTTGAAAATTTCAGCCCGTTTATGAACGGATTGGCAAAAATCCGATTCACCTAAATGCATGTGGGTTAGCTCATTTATATATATAAACCCTAACGACAAATGTTTCTTAATACATTCTGTATTTTAGTATTTGGATATTTTTTTCATGGATTGCATTTTAGGTGTTTAGAATTGGATGTAATATTTTAGTAATTCTGTATTTGGTTTATTTTTTTTTAATTTGGAACATGTATTTGGTTTGCATGTTTTTTAATGTTTAGATCTAGTTTAGATATTTCTTAAATTTGGTTTGCCTTTTAATATTTCAGTATTATTCTATATTTTAGTTTATTGAATGTATAAAAAATGAATCAAAATCTTTTCAAAAGAATTAAGAATTTTTTTTAAAAAAAATAGGTGGTTTAGGTGGGCCAACCTGACCGATCACCTTAGTGACGAGTTGAAAATTTTCAACTCATTTAAAAATCTAACCCGGGTGGGCCAACTCGTGTGGTTTGGGTTGGCCCACTTTGACAGCTCTGATCTGTTTAGAGTTTAGACAATAGTACTGCCTAGTATTTAGGAGATGGTGAAGAGAATGATGACCCCTGTAAGACCCCCTTATCCTACGGTCTATTTTAGTTGGTTAATAATATATATAATTTATAATAACATAAAATAAGTGTGTTACTACATTCCTTAGCTGAATAAATTTTAAAAAAACTTTTACCAAGGTATTACAAAATGATTTATTCGGGTTGGAACGTAAGTCTTGGGTTCTATACTGGTTATCACAGACAAAAAAAAATCCAAAATCAAGAAAGAAATTGTAAAACATTTACATGCACGCAAAACCTTTCTATGACATATATATAGAGAGAGAGTATGTGATAATATGATATAAAGTTAGTTAAACACGAGAATCCAAAGGCAACAATTTTGCCGCTCATGTTCTCCAAAAAGAATCATATCAATGATTAATAGCCAGTCAATAAACATAAGTACCAAAAAGTCTCGATATATCAAAATTCCTAATGTGAGCATCAAAATAACATGAAACTTATGGAGTCCGCCTCCACCAGCTACCTCGTCTCCCAGTCTTACAATTAACCTATTTATCTGATACATGTCAATAATCTAAGTTTAAAACTACTGGCCTGTAACATTGTACTTGTACGAAACATCATTTCATTCTTAATTATCATTAATAAACTCATGAAAATCTTTAACTAATGGATATAATCATTTAAATTTTGTTTTAACTTGTGTCATGCTTATCAAGCCATGACTAAACCATACATGTGTTATGCTTGCGAGAGTTATAAAGATAAGAGGGATATAGTAAATCCAATTAAAAAGTCAAAACATTTTACAAAACAATCATTTAACATGATCAAACTTTAAACATGTATGGAATTATGAAGAGAAACATATAATGACATAACAATGCCAAGCATAAAGAGAAAATAAGACTTGTTGAGAGCGCCGCCCAACGAACACCCCACATACCCCATACAGCACATCATGAATGAAATACCCTCTTAGTTGTAACTAACCACACGTCAACGTACTATCTGAGGTGTTTCTTAGTCGGATCCGAATACAACCGTCATAATTTTCATATAACAATGATCCTTACCCAATTTAGGATATTTGAGCCACATCCCTTATTGGTTCCTATTATGGGATCACTGTCTTATGGTAACACTATAACAAAACTTGAATTTACCCACGGAATATATTCCGTGGGAAAACGAAAGAAAATAAAATTTGTTTCTTCAAAATTTGCCATGGATTGGTTTCTGTGGCTAATCCGTGGATAAATGTTTATTATTTATATTTTAATTTTCAATTAAAAAAAATTATATTTCTCTCTTCTAAAATAATACATAATATTACTATTGTTCAAATATTATAATTTTATTAAAAGTAATAAAAGTATTCTTTCAAAAAATTATATTAATCATATTTTTATGTAGAAATTTTTATTTTAGAAAAAACAATAAAATAAAACTAACGGAATTGATATAAGCTAAATTGTATGTAATTTTAAAATTAAAATTTTAATATAAGTGAAAAACTAATTCTCTATTTTAAATTCTTCTCTATCTTATATTTTATATTGTATGATTTTAGCTAGGAACTAAATAATAAAAATAATCTCTAAACCATGTAGATGTATATATAAAAAATGTGTTATATTAATTAAACAACAAGTGAAAAATCGCCTAGTGGTAATTCTAAATATTACCATTTATGATATCCTCCGTTCAAATCCTCTACAGACCATTTTACAAAAATATAAAGTGGTCTAGTGGAGGTCGCCGGGAGGAGTTGCCGGCGGGCGATCGAGTATGTGAAATTTCCCACGAAATGAATTCGTGGGTAATTACCCACTGAATAATCTGTTTCTAAAATTAAAATTCCATAGTTATTTCCCCACGGATTTTCCACGGACCATCCATGGCTATTTTTCCTCACGGATGGGCCAGTGGGTAATTTTTTACCCACGAACTGTGTTCATGGGTAATTTCGTGGGGAAAATCATTTCCCCCACGGAATAACACAGATTTACCCACGTGATTGTCCGTGGGTAAATCTTTGTTTTGTTGTAGTGTAAGTTACATCAGTCCTGACGCATCGGGTTTATGGGATTCACTGCACTTCGCGGTGACAATCATGCCCATATCCCCCTGTGGAAGGTGTTTGCTTGACGAATATACGAAAACTCCCAGATACGTCCTAACATTTGATTCTGCGTACAACATTATCACCGTGTGAAGCAAACACAAGAGATTTTTCAATATTTTGAATTTAAGATAGATGTCATGACATTAATGGTCTATGTTAAACCGTTTTTGGGTTACGATAAAAATGTGGGACCACTAGAGATAGAGGTTTAGGGACTTGTCCTTCGGCAGTGCCTAAGTGCCTATGTATCCCATGGAGGATCAAAGTTCACGTAATTTGAAAGGTACACAGGGAGACCACAGAGCGTTAGAATTACCTTAAAGGTGTTGCCATTGAGTGGTTAGGATGTTAAGGGCGATTATAGATCGCTTATAAGGAGCTGGGGGCTTTGCAAGGCTACTAGTGGAAGGCTTGGCAGGGAGTACTCACGGTGGAGGGTTGGATCCCTTGATGGTGACTTGGGTCACGTTGGGGGACGTGACAGCGTAGTAGTTGAGCACTTCTAAGTAGAGTTAGAATGTGGGATAAATGATGGAGATAATAGAGCTAGCACTTCCGAGTGTGTTAGATGATATCCCTAGGGTTTTCTATGAACCCCATATTTATAGTAGGCGTCCTGGGCCATGGGCCGTAATATGACTTTTTAATGATCCATAATAATCTAAGTGTTAATTAGGTCAATTATTGCTGACTTAGCATGACGTCAGTATTCTGTCAATTATGACGTAACAGTCTACGTTGTGACGTTGGAGACTTCCTAAAAGCCTATGTCAAGAGGCATACGTCGCGACGTGTGAGTCCTATATCACAACGTCTGAACTAGTCTTGAGCTTTAACCTTTTGTTTTGACTCGAGATAGACCTGAACAAAATTGGATGTCTACGTGAACATTAAAAATTCTAACTTTTTATGACAATCTTATTAAATTTGTCACAAAAAAGTGAAATATGATAATTACTTTGAAAAGTGGTTAAAAAAAACTTTGAAAACAATCGTTTATTTTTTTGCCATTCTTTGAAAACAATCTTTAAAAGTAACATTTCTACAATGATTATATTTTTCTTATTAATATACAGAAAAAGGTTCACAAGTGGTAAATTTTAGTCCAATTTTTTCTTAAAAAATATTTATATTTAGTTCCTAGCAGTATTAAAACAAAATATTATTCGTGATAAATAATACTTGTAAAAAAAACCATAAACTTTGTTTCCACTATAGGTGAGTCAACTACATAAATTATGTGATGTTAATGTATTTTGTCTGAATTAATATCTTTTACTAGATATTTTATAATTTACAATTACAGCCATTATCATAATTTTTCGATGTTTTTGTCTAGTTGTATTTCTAATTATTATTGGACTAGCTACCTTCCATGTAACTAGCATTATATTTATAATAGACTTAAGAGAAAGTATACTAAAAGAGAAACAGTTTGTGTTTTGTAAATTAAGTATTATTACTAGTTTATAAATGATTTGTGTTTGAAAATTTTGTATATTAAAATACTTTTGACTGTAAAATTATCAAGAAGAACTTATATAAATTTATGGATGTTATTAATATTATTAAATAGACAAATGGTATAAATATTTATTATTGCAATGATTAGTAAACAAATAAATATCAAATTTATTGCTTCTACTTAAAATTAAAAAATTTGCTTCTGTTACAACTTAAAAATATTTTAAAAAACTTTGCCAACTAAACACCTCAAAATAAAAAGAAACAAGCACATTAAAAAAAATAAACATTTCTAGAGGCTCCAAAATCTTGGCTAAACGAGTCCTTAGTGGGAAATAATTGTAAGCAACTGTTACAAATAAATTTTATTTTTTGTTTAAAATAATTAAGGTAAGCAGTTATACAAAGACAAAAATTCTATTTTGGTATCTAGCGTTTAGCATCTTTTTTAATTTGGTCCCTGGCTTATGTTTGCTCAGTTTTAATTTGGTCCCTAACTTACGTTTGCTCAGTTTTAATTTGGTCCCTTCATTATATAAGTATTAAAATTACTTAACAAAATTGATGGGTAAAGAAGGAAACGCGAGGAACCAAATTAATACAAATCGCAAATGTTAGGGACTAATTTTTTTAAAAAAATTTAAATGTTCGGGAATAAAATAGGATTTTTAATTTGCCATTATGCAAATTTCACATGTGACAAATATTTTCAAAATGGGATTAGAGTATGATTTTACATATTTTGTATATAAAAATTAGTGTTAATTGCACTTTAGTGGCATGTGGTTTGACTTGATTTCAATTACTTACCCTGTGATTTCATTTTTGTCAATTAGGTACCCTGAGATTTGTATTACTAACAACTTAGTACCCCGTGGGCCGTGGTTTGTCGGGTTTAACAAAAATGCCCTATTTGCCATGTACATGGCCCCTTAAAGATCCTCAAATTCATCTATCTCTATTTTTTAGATTTAAAGTCTGAAGTCACAACATCTCACTCAAAATTTAACCTAACTTAATCTAAGAGGAACTCATAAAATCACAAATTCATCAATCATAGAACATTTTTTTGGATATAAATTGTTTTAAAATTTTTTTAACTGATTTCATTTAATATAATTTTATTTTGTATATTTATTTTAGACAAACAATAATATTTAATTTTTAGTTAATATTTACCAATGGGGTTTGGTCTAGCGGAAGCCGGAAGGGACTAGTCTCTCACAATGTGATAAACTCATGATTAAATCCCTGTTTGGTGATATATCCATATTTAGTACCTGACAGTGTCTCGAATATGATTGCCTTCAATAAGAGAATATCTGTTGGAAATATATAGAAAATAATTCATTAATAATATTTTAGTGAATCCTTGGGCCAGCTGTCCCACCCTTCGAGGTGCCTACAATTCAGCGAGGGGATTAATCACCATGCTCGATGGTGAATACCCTGGTCTAAACAAAAAATAACGTGAATGATAAATTTCCTTTGATTTTGTAAAACAAGATTGCCTTCAGTAAGAGAATAATATCTGTTGGAAAACAAGTTCTTTTAAAATTTTGGAAACTAATTAATTTATTTAATTTATTATTTTCATTTGATTATTTAATTTTTATTTAATTTATATTATTTTAAAAATTAGTTTCAAACAAATTTTAAAAAAATGGCTTTATTCTACAAAAAAATAAGGTGACAGTTAACTGATTTAATTAATTATTATTTGATTTGGTATTTTTAATTGATAAAAAATAATATTATTTAAAATCAATTTTTTAAATAATGAATAAGAAGGAATATTGGAGATTCACGTTAAATTTATGGATCGAGTCTCATCAATAATTAGAACTGAGAAAATAAAATAGAGGGGGAATTTTCACTTGTTCTTTGTGATACAGTGCCAACGATAATTATATAGACACGGAGAGACACAACCATTGAAGGAGGCATCTCATTGTAAAGTACGAATGTTACTGTCCAATGGTAATATGGTGCCAATCGGGACCGATCGGCATGAGCAAGGTATTACTTACTGTTGGATATATTGGGGTCTTCGGGACTAAATATCCGTCCATGTTGGAGTCCGATCGGGTCAAGTGAGAATCCGTTGGAAAGCTTGCAGAGAGACGAAGAGAACGAAACGAAAATGACTCTCATCGGAGGTCACACGAGCCCGTACTCGTGGCCCAAAGTGGGCTAGGTGATCATGATGGAAGTGAATATTTTGTTCACTTTCCAAGTCCCACATTGCTTGCGTCAATGATGGGAGCTCTCTCATCTTCCTATAAATAGGAGTGACTCCACCCCTTTCTAGTTGCTCATTCCATGTGTTGGAAAGGGGGGTCTCGTTTGGGAAACCCCACTCAGTATAAGTTTTCTCTTTCTCTTGAGTCCTCTTCCGCGCATCAGTCGTGGACATGTGGCTCTACCTCTCGTAGGTAGAGTCCTCCGTTTGGTGCGGCCCTTTTCGGTGTTCGTCGATTGGAGGTCAGCCCTGGGGGAGCAGAGGCACTGGCAAGATCCAAGGTTTTAGCAATGGCGTCCAAGTTAGTAGCTTCCGCAATATTTATTTTTGCCTGGATTTATTTTCGGTTTTTCATTTAGGTCCCTGGGTCGGGTCGGGTCATGTGGATCCGGGCCTTTCCCTACACTTACTATTGCACGTGTCTCTCTGTAACGCTCCGACCGTTACCGACAGTAACAACTTTAAGACGCATCTTGCTACCGACCGCAAAAATGATAAGATGCATCTCCTTATTTAAGTTTGGAAGCGTTTCAAATTTGATTGCCTCGATTTGAACGTTTTATCGATAACATTTTAAAGATAGATAATTTAGATAAAATAATTTACCGATAACAAATTAAAATAAGTGGCAAAAAATACTTTTATAAAAGGCTCGTCATCATGTCTATTTAGCGATTTTCTTTTTCTTAACTAGTTGTTGTGTACTCGAGATGTATCTCTATTTATATTCCCTATTACACAATTTATTATATATTTATTTGGATCTCCTTTACTCTAAACAATACGTAACTTTATTAGACACATATAATGGACTAAATGCATAACCAGGAGTAACTTTTTTTCCTCGTTTCATGTTCTAAAAAAAAATAAGGTTGAGTAGTTCTTATATAAAGTAAGAGAAAATAGTTTTTTTTCTTTTAATTTTAGAAAAATATGGGACAGTTATCTTATATAGATATAGATTTACTCATATTGGACATGAGTCTAATCATTAATCAATACCTAACCAAATCATGACGCATTTTAACTTTTCTATTTGATGCAATCTTGAGCTATATTGAAAAATATAAATAAAATAAAGGCTAAAAAAATTATCTTGAGCCTATCAGTTTTAGGTCATAAGCATATATACTTTTTGAGTTTTAGAATTTTACAGACATCAATTTGAGGTACCTGGCATTCTTCTGTCAGACTTTCATTCACAATCAGTCTTTATCTGTCACGTAAGCACATTTTGTAAGGGTATTGTAGTCGTTATATGTCACGTAAGCACATTTTGTGAGGATATTTTAGCAGTTATCTAGTTTTTAAGCATATTTTATAAAAATATTTTAATTATTATAATGTTATTTTAATCATTCAGTTTGAAGCTGTTAAACTATAAAATAATTAAAATATTCTTACAAAATATACTTACGTGATAAATAACAGCCGTGAAGAGAAATTTATGTCATCTCAAATATCCTTTTCATTTTTCACCCCGGCCCCAATAGAGTATTATTAAATATCCATGTCCCAATCTTGCGGGGATTTTGTCAACTTGACATATCCCATCTGATCAAAAACATACATTTTGTAATTATTTGAAATAAGGATATTTTAAATATATTTTTATACACATTATTAAACCGCAAATAAATTAAATACTATAAGTAGAAATTGTGGGATACATATATGTGTATTCAACAAAGTCTCCAGATTCACACTGAAAACATGAATCATTAAAAATAACAAAGGAGGAAATGCATAAATTAAATTAAATGGGGGAAAAATCATATATAAATGCAATGGAGCTACTCTATTATTTTTAAATAATGTCTCAGGTTTGAATTTAATTTGTGTATGAAAAATTTTTTGATACCAGAATTTTATTTTTATTATGAAACTTCAGGTAGTTTAAGCTAAATTAGTCAGAGTTTAATGAATTTCTGGATATCAATAGTTTTGACAAAAAAAAAATCATTGAAATATATTGTGCAATTTATTAATTAAGTATTTTAAGAAAAAGTGGTTAACTGTCTTGCATAATGCACATGATGAACAGAGCCTATAAAGCCAAAAAGGTTTTGAAAGATTCAAGCGTTTTGTAGGAATTATTAACAGTTTATAAATTCACTCACAAAAAACATATGAAGTATATATATATATATATATATATATATATATATATGTGTGTGTGTGTTTTTTATAGTACTTTTCTATGTGCAGGGTGTAAATTCATATAAATATTTATGTGGTGGATTTGTATTGGTCCAGTTACAAAAATATAATTTTTTCAAAAAATATTTTTACAATTAGACTTATATATACAAACGCGTCACGCAAGCATTTGCATGAATTTAGACTTTAAGTAATTTGCACCGGACCCTTTTTTATATACATGTTAATGGACCGGGTTTAAGTTGACATACTTCGTCTTAGATATATATGTAGTGCATGTTAGTAATTATTAAAAGAGGTAAAAGCATCGCCGAAGGAGGGGTTTAGGGTTTAGGGTTTAAGGGTGTCAGATGATACTAATATGCATGTAATATATGATAAAAAAATTTTATTGGTTTCTTTGGATAAAAAATTATGGTCCCTTTATAGAAAAAAATAAAGAAACACAAAAGTCAAATATCATGCTCTACTATTTTTAAAGATGTGATAGATTTTAAAGCTATTCTATATTAGGAACATAAAAAGTTAAGAGATAAAATTTTTAAATTTTAGTTTTTAATTACAATAAATGAATAAAGAGTACCGAATATATAATTTTTTAAGTATGACGAAGTAGTTCTATTTAACATTATTATCAAACTTTCAATCAATATTTTTATTTCAATTTATCATTTGTAATTAATTTATAAATCAATGCATTGTATATTAAAATAATATTATGATAAATATTGAATAATTTATGTAACATTATATAAATAAAGATAATATTGTGTGCCCTACGGACACTATTAATTTATTTAATTGAATTTATGTAACAAGACATAAATAGAAATAATGATTTATTATTATATATATTTACATTTTATAAAAATAAATAATATTTTTAAAAAAAAATTATCATATATTATAATTAATTTTATCTCGACCCCCTTGAAAAAATTTCTTGGCTCTGCCCCTGGGTAAAAGTACTTTTTAATTCTTGAATTATTGATCAAAATATTATTTAATCTCCGAATTTTAGAAAAAAACTATTTAGGCTATGTTTGATAAGGATGTAATTTAAGGGAAGAGATCAATAAACTTTACATTATATTTTTTACATACCAAACACACTTCTTATCATATTTTTTACATTCCCAACACATTTTTCTCTACAACAGTACTCTCATTTACTCTACAGTACTTTACATATCTTTTCTTTTTATCTGTGCATTTCTACCAACCATAGTCTTATTCTGCGATTTTGCAACTATGTCAACTATTTAGTCCCCTGGACGTTACCCGTTAGATAGCGGATTGACATGGCTGTTAATTGTTAACGATGACGATGTGGGTGCTGCTGTCAATGTAGGAAAGGGTATTGTCGTAAGGACAAGGCATGATGTGCCACTATTATAACCTACACATTGATCAAGCGAAGCTTAGCTCTAGGAACATGGGAAGGGGTCATCGACCTAGTTTTCAACAACGTGGGAGGAGGAACGAGGAGAGGAGTCTTGACACATCAACATTTAATGGCCATGTCACTTGATTATCTAATAGGTAACGTTTAAGGACTAAATAGTTGACAAAGTTATAAATTTAGAAATCAAATACTTTTTTTTCAAAATTCGAGGACTAAATAGTAATTTTAACGAAAATTTTAAAATTAAAAAGTAGAAGAAAAAGACCACTCCAATTAAGAATTTTATTTTTCTTGTTATATATATATAGGTAGGAAAATATAGCATATTGACAATACTAATTATAATATATATATATATATATATACACACACATAATAAACATATCAAGAAAGAGTTCTATTAAAAAATAAATAAACATATTAAGAATACTTATTACTTACCACTCTAATAAATTACTTAGCTTATTAGTTATTATCCTTGATTTTTTTCACTAACTTTAATTTTGCATGAATTTAAATTGAGTTAACGTCCTTGTTTTTTTTTTTGGCCATTCAGTTAACCTACTTCTTTAATCTTAAAGATTAGCAATTTAAAGATTTAATTCCGGGGAGTTCATAATACAAGTTTTATTCTATGAAATATCATGACGGTCAACTCGTAAATTATTGAGCTATTAGTCATTAACAATTCTATGTAACGTGGATTGTTAAATGATGATGGCATTGTGCCATTAAGTATTTTGTTAAACGTCAAATAACTTTGCCTTCATGAAAAAAAAAAGTCATTTAATTTGAGAGTGCCCACCTCATAAACCTTTTCTATATCATGTTAAGTATTTTATTTGATGCTAAATTTGAGAAAAGTTTATGATATCGCGCGTTAAGATTGCATTTTTTTTATACAAACAAACTTATTTTATATTCGATAAAGTATTTAACGATGCCATGTCATTATATAACGATCCACATTACTTAAGGCATTAACCGTTAATAACTCAATAACGAGTTCACCGTTGTACACTTATATCTTTCACATAGACCAAAGAGTAATTTTACTCCTTATAAATTATTTTGTGATGATCTAACCAGAATTATTTTCTTCTCTAAAAAATCACTTATTTATATTATTTGATATGTTCTGAATTATTATATATATATATATATATACATATATTAGGCAATTCTTGTCTTCTTTTTCGGGTCCAAGTGAAATGTCGGAACATGAAAGAGCAATCAAAAGGTTTGATAGAATCACATGCATGCATTGTGAATCCATGATTGTGAAATTAAAATCCTTTAGTAGGTGGAAAAGAGCTGTTATGTATTGTGGTGCTGGTTGTGGGGTAGATTTTTCAATGTCATCACCATGCATGTTACATTCAAGTTTTTGACTTTTCATTTAATTTCCCCATTCAATTAAATAATTATTTCACCACTTCTTGTCTTGCTCATCATCTGGATTTCGAGAGGATGTTCAGTGGTACGCTAGTACTGAACTTCAGTATATTCCTTCAATCAGTTGGTCTCTAATCCATTCAATTAATAATTATTTCACCACTTCTTGTATTGCTCATCATCTAGATTTCGAGGGGATGTTCAGTGGTACGGTAGTACTGAACTTCAGTACATTCCTCCAATCAGTTGGTCCCTAATCCATTCAAGGTGGGTCCTAAATAATGTGAATTTTTATTAATGTTAACAAATGGCACTGTATGATCAGAGGGATACACTGAAATTCAGTAATACGATAGTACTAAACTTTTATCTGTAGATTTCAATGAAAATTTATTGTTTTTCATTAATCTTGAAGAAAGTTTTAACTTAAATTTTATCTCATTGTTTAAATTTTATTCTATATCTTTGATGGTTAATTAATTAGTACAATTTCTTTTAATCATTAAATATTGTCCATTATATGTAGAGTTTAAGTGAATTTCTTCTAGTTAAAATATAGATAATTAAAACTTAGATAAAGTCAAAATAATTTTAAGACCTTTTGGAATTCTCTATTTGAACCTATGAAACCTAAATTAAAATATGAGAATGTTTCTAAGGCTTAATTTAAATATGTTTGAATTTAAAATAGATTTTTTTAGTTTTTCTTTTAAAAAAAACAAGATTTTTGCATCCAAATATGGCGATTTTCTTTTTATATAAATGAATCTAGCTAGAAGCTCTTGAAATTTTAATAGTGGAATTATACGATTTTTATTGTTCAACTACTAATTTGCTAAAGTCATTGACAAATAGAATCCCCAATTCGTCGTCAACAATGGCGAATTGGAAGTGTCAATCCCCGGTTCATCATCATTATTATTAGTGAATTGAAAATATTTTATGTGTGACTTATCAGCTCAAGCGATGAATATGACTGAAGCATACAGAAAATTTGGTAGGCATATATATATATGTTGAACAGAAAACAAGATAAACAAAAAAGATAAGAGGATACGACAAGCAAGCTAAAATCTAGTTTAGCTTTAACTGCAGTAGCTTCATCAACAAGCAATGCAACCTTAAAAATACTAAGCAAAAGCAATCAACTCAAAGTCCTAGCTGCTCTGAATGTTTGGTAGAAATATACGGATGGGAAGGGAAGGAATGTAAATAAAAGAAAAGTAAAAATAAAAATTGTGTTTGGTACGTAAAAATGTGATGTAAAGTTTGTAAAGTAAAACAGTAGAAAAGATTAAAATGTCCTTACTTTATAATTAAAGTGTTTTTTGGTAGGTGGGAAAGTAATTAAAAGAGAGAATAATTATAAGAGGAGCATTTTAGACATTTCTCCTTCAATCAAATTCAAAGAAAAAATCAAAAGGTAAATAATATTTTACATGTAAAATATATCAAACAATGTAAACTTTCAAGATCCGTAATTTTTCATCTCTTCCGAATCCCTTCCCTTGATTTTTGTTTATACTAAACACAGACTCTAGTCAATGAGATTATCTTCAAACAAAAGCTCAAAAAATCAGGGCTTAGATGAGAGAATAATTATGTAACATAAAGGAACAACAAAAAGAATTGGACTTTTCTATAGTGTAAATAGCTTAGCTAGGGTACAGACTCATACAAACGCGTCACGTAAGCATTTGTATGGATTTGCGCCCTAAGTCGTTTGTACTCTAGAATGACCCGCTATAATTACCCTGGATTTTCACTGATATGATAGTCAAATAGTTTTACAATTTTTTGGCTAAATCAAATTACAATCTTGTGATTTTGGTTCAATTGACATGATACATCACTATCACGTCACCCCAGATGATGATGATAATAATGTTGATGAAGGAGAGAAGATGATGATGTGGCAATCTGGGGTGACGTAGCAGTGATCTATCATGCCACGTCATTAAAATATGACATATAGGAGAGATAGCGTGCCATATAAGCATGCCACGTCATCATTTAACGGTAAAAAGTTAACGGTGTTACGTTCGAGGACCAAAATCGACAAAAAAAAACTTTGAGGACCAACATTAAACTTTTAAAACATTGAGGACCAATATTAAACTTCATGCAAACATTGAGGACCAAAATAGACCTTTAGCCTAAATTAAATAACCTAATTAATTATCAAGACGTGTAAAGAAACTAACCATCCGGTGTTTTGAAGTGTATGTGCATCTACGAATTGCTATAATGAGTTAATCATTTCAAAGCAAAAACTAAGAACACAAAATTTCTATAACAAAGTAGAAAAGGCCATTCCGTGACTCAACACAACATTGAAGGCATGGATAAATGTCTTAGGAACTTGTGTGTGTGTGTATATATATATATATGCATTCATACAAATTAAGAGAATTTTTTTTTTCAATTTACCAATATAATGATGAATTAGTGGCAATTGTTTTCCCAATTCACTAAGGACAATAGCAAATGAATTGGTGAATACACAGTAAAAATAGTATAATTCGTGATTAAATTTTAAAAGTTGCTAGATTCATTTTATATAAAAAAAAAATCACCTATTTCCGCATATTGTTTTCAACTTAAAAATTGGAATACGCATGTGTTTGAGAAATAAAAATCACAAAACAAATTTTCAATTTTAATTTCTTAAAACAAAAGAAATAAATAAGTGTTTTTATTAATGATGTATGCATAAATATATGAAAACAATCCTAACATATATCATTTGAACTGATTTTATAAAAAAAAATTAAAAAATGAAAAAAAAAAGTGTCTTTAAGATATATGTTAAAGTTTTTTCTTATTAGTTGATGGACTATTTAATGACTTAAAATTTATAAAAAAATAATAAAAAATAATTTTTTATTTAAAAATTATCAACTAATGAGAGAAAACATTGGCTAAATTATTATAATATAATTTTAAAAAAATTAATTATTAAAGTACAACAAAATAATTCTTATTTCCCAACATACTACAATTTCAAACAAATTTTTTTTAACATTTTCTATCCCATGTGTTTTGGGACAAATGCACTGACAACAAGGGGTATATATATATATATATATATATATTTATATATTATTATATATATATTTATTATATATATATATTTATTATATTTATATTATAAATATAATAAATATATATATAATAATATTTTATGATTTGAAAGTGGTGCGGTGATTTAAAACTTTTAATCTTTAATTAGAACTTTAATAAATAAAAATTTTAAAATAAATTGCATATTATATATTATTTAATTTATTTTAACCTACTTATTTCTTATTGTTGTTTATTGATTATATAAGGATAGTATTAAAATGTTTATCACAATTACCATATAATTTGTATAAATTATTTTATCTATCTCACTTTATACCAGTGTTGTATGAACCGGACCGGACGGTCCGATCGGTCCAACGCTAACTGGACATAAATTAAAGGCGAATCGATTTGACCCAAAAAATAATTTTCTTAGTTGGACCGGGTTCAACCAGGTTAGACCGTCTAACCGTCGGTCCAATTTTTTTATTAAAAAAATAAATATTAAAAATAACATCAGAAAAGAAATTAGAAAAATTTTGAAAATTAAAATATAAAAAGTCTTGAAAATTAAAACTTAAGAAGTCATGATTATCAAGAATTTAGTGTTTGGTTTGATAAAATTCTTTAAGAGTTTTACAAGTCTTGAAAACTTAAATTTGAGAAGTCATGTAATTTAAAACTTCAAAATTATGTATGTTGAAACCTAAAACTTGAGTGATGTCATTTTATATATTAAGAATAGTTCAAATTTATTATTTATTGCATCATTCGTTTCGACTAGTTAAACTGATCAGACCATGAACCGAACACTTGTCCAAGTCTTTGTCCGATTCGATTCTTACAATATTACTTTATACTAATCTAATAATAAAAACTCAAACTCACTATCTTTAAAGTTACTCATCAAGAACTAAAATATTATTTTTTTATAGATAAAATATTTTATATATATATATATATATATATATATATATATATATATATATATATATTATTTATATAATATATATAATATATGATATTATATTTATATAATATATATATATGGTCCATCATATATGTGATATATATATATAGGCTAAGGGGGCCCTTTGTTGTCAGTGCATTCACCGCACTTTAGGACGAATACATTGACACATGGGATAGAAAAAATTAAAAAAAAATTATTTAAAATTATAGTATGTTGAGAAATAAAAATTATTTTATTGTACTTTAATAATTAATTTTTTTAAAAATTATATTATAATAATTTACGAAAACATAAACATATCTCTAAGGGCAAACGTGAAATAAGACATTTACAATAGTGCCCTTACTCATCCTTCTCTTACATATTTCTGTCATCTTCTCCCTTGGGACAATAAACTTATATTAGGTTTCTTATGGTATTAGAGGAGTGATCGATCCTCAATAAGACAATAATGAAGAATTAAGCTTGGACTCAGGCATCAAGATTAATAAGTCAGAGACCTCAATGGAATCTGATTAATAGAAAAGATCTACTGTCTTCATTCCTCTAACAATCCTGGTGTAGAATTGGTGTTGAATTTACTTATTCCTATAAAAACTCAAGGCAACTTGGGGAACCCACCTTCAAAAGCTAGTTCGTAAAGAGGAAGAAACAAGTTCCTTAAGTACTCAATTGAGTATCTTATCTTATTAAATGTAGGACTTAATATTTATCTCTAATAATTACACTCAACAATTATTTCACCTAGAAGAGTAGATCAATTATAATTGCCTTGAAGACCAAGAATAAACTTGGGGTCATCTCGAAACCTTTAAGAAGCTTGAAGACACATCTTCGGATGAGTACATACGAGGGAGCCTCGTACATGCATGCACTCAATGACACTATTTTAAGAGTCGGATCGGACTGGGCAGTCTGACCAGTTTGAACCGGTAACATATATCAAGTGTCCAATCTAATTTTAACCAAAGACCCAGATTTCTGGTCGGGCCGGTTTGGACCGAATAGAACCGGTCAAAGA
The DNA here is from genome assembly GCA_014851425.1 of Senna tora. Lineage (NCBI taxonomy): Eukaryota > Viridiplantae > Streptophyta > Magnoliopsida > Fabales > Fabaceae > Senna > Senna tora. Next base: position 23,322,952 of record CM026260.1, on the reverse strand, counting down.
GTTAGGTATTTTCTTTGAAATTGAATTCATGATAGCATCATGACCGAAGTCAGAGAGTTAATTAGAAGTCCAACTCTGATGTCTTTAATAATAATGTTGCTGAAGCTGTTAACAGTTTGGTACAAGGTCAATACTGATGGTTCCTACTGGTATCAATAAGAAGCTTGGAAATTATTAGAGATATAAAATTCTGCATCTGATAGAATGAGATACAGACTGACTCCCATCTTGTGGCTCAGTTCATGAAGAATGCATTGTGAGGTTTCCAACCTTCAGTTGGAGATTTCATAAAGAGATTAAAGATCTGCTATCCAGGAATTGGAATGTCAGAATTAACTTAATTTCAAGAGATGGGAATAAAGTGGCTTATATATATATATATATATATATATATATGTTTAGCAATCCTCCTGAGAGTTGTAAGTTTATAAAAAGGACCTGAATAGGGTGAATTTTGCCCATAGGGTTGTTGGCTAATTTTCGGCCTTCTTGTTGTATTTTATTACAAAAAAAAAAAAGTTAAAAACTTACCAAATATGTAATTTTTTATGGGTTTATCTAACAAGTACTCTAGGGCACTTGTTAAGGTTTTTTTTATTGGTGGAGAGGAAATAATATTTTTTGAAGTTAGTGAAAAGTCAATCAACATATTTTTTAAAACCCTCTCATTAGTTGAAATGAAACCTTAAAGAGTGCCTTAAGTTTTTTATTAATTTAAATTATTATTATATTATATTTCTCAAAATTAGTGAAAAAAATTATATTCATATATGTATATGTCAAGTATCTAATATATAATATGCTAGATGCTTCACATGTACGTATGTGTATGTCATGTTTTTTGTTTAATTTTTTTTTTTAAAAAAATATATATATATATATATATAATTATTTTTTATAGGAAAATTATTATTGATTTTTAAAGAAATAAATTGAAAATTAGAAAGTTATTCTCTCTATCATTAATTCTTTTGATAATTACTACCATTATTTCATTTTTAAAATAAAAATAAATTATCATCATGCATTATTCTTACTTTATCTCTCTCATTATCTTTTCACATGATCACATATTTGTATTTTTTTAATTATTTAAATGACTATTTTGAGAGACCAATAATTAGATGATGCCCTTGTTTAACGTTAGGGCATACCTCCTAGTTCATAGAGCATTTATTGAAGACTTATCGATAGGCTTATAATTAAACAAGTTGAACCGAGTCAAACCTTGACATGATTAAGTTCGACTTATTTAAATAAAGCGAACCTGAACTTTAAATCAAACAAAAATTAATGATAAGTTCAACTCATTTAATGTATCAAATTGTTCAAGAACTTCACAGGGCTAAGCCAAGTAGCTTGTGAACTAATAAAAATATTATATATATATATATATATATATATATATAAACAATTTAGGTGCTTCAAAATATATTTGAGATGGATACATTTTGGAGTTCAAGTTGTTTAAATTTGAGAAATGACAAATTTCTCTAAAATATGAGATAGATACAAATAAAAGGGCAGTCCTTAAACCATTCACGGTTGGTCCCGATTAATGTAGGGTATTCAATTTTTTTATTTATATAATTCTCATACTTTTGAGAAACGATAAATTAGAGGCACTTAAAACTTTTAATTCTAAAAAAAAATTAAAATATAATATTTTAATCTAATAACAAAAAAGACAGAGGACCCATTCTCATTCATTTATGTACGCATATAAAAAGTAAACTAAATAAATTTTCAACATTCATATAATATAAATGTATATATGAAAATTGTATAATCTATATTAATATGATTGTTGGGTCTTTTGGTCATTACACTCACAAAATATCTATTTCTTAATTAAAAATAAAATTAAAATGTATGATAGGAAGATGTGATAGAGAGAAAATATATATGGTGAGTAGTTATTGTACAAGTGGAGAACCACGTAACTTTCTATGTTTTAATTTATTATTTTAATTTTTTTTAAATATTAAGTTTTTAATATTTTATTATTTTAAAATATAATAATAATAATTTTATGTTATATTGTATTTTTTAAAAATTTAAAAATAAATTGCATGCACAGTATGTGCATGCGAAGCCTTTAGTATAATATAGGTATTACATGAAAAAATTAATTTATATGTTACATTAATATATATATATATATATATATATATATATATATATATATATATATATATATATATATATATATTTGTTTTTTCATATTATTTATTGACTAAAGGATATTTGTATATATAAATATAACAAATTCAATATATATATATATATTTAAAAGGAGTGTTCATTATATATTTAAATATAATTATACATGTAAAATTATGAAAAAATATTTTTATATTATTTTATTTTTAAATGAATTCATAAACTAAACGAGCTTATTTTTATATGCAAGATCATTTGTTTAATAATTGAATCGAGTCTAGCCAAATTATAATGCAAGCTGAGCCTGAAGTCCTGAACTGTTCATGAACAACTCATTTTATTTACAAGCTCGTTCATTTATCAATGAAAAATCACTTGAATAAATAAAAGTTTAGTACTACGGGAGTATTGAATTCTTAGTACATTCCTCCATTTATTTAATATTATTTGTCAATATTAGAAGGACTCACAATAATAGGAGCCCATCCTAAAAGAATTAGGAAACAAATTTGTATTAATATTAACAAATGACAAGTGATGAATAGAAGAAATACCAAATTTTCAGTGCTCTTGTAATACTAAGGTGGCGTTGGTAAAAGGTGAGTGTCTTGGTGGAAAAATGAAGTGGAAATGAAAATGGAAGTAAATGATAAGTTTGGTATGAGGAAAAGAAAAGTAGAAGTAAGAAAACAAAGTTGTTTGGTATAATGAAAATAAGATAAAAAAATTTAAAAATAAAAGTGTAAAATGTCATATTTGCCTTTATTTTTTATATGAGTGTTTGAAAGTTTAAGAATAAAATTAAGTTAAAATGTTTTTATCTAATACTTTAATTACTCTGTCAATTAAATGATATCATAAACACAATAATTTTTCTAATTAAAATTAATGAAATTAAGAATGAAAACTAACTAAACTAAGAAAATTAATAGAAACCACATTAATTTCTAAAATATTCTTTAAAAAATATTTTAAAATTATTTAAAATAAAAAATTATAAAATTTACAGTTTAAAATAAAATTATGCTGAAGAATTTTTATCAAATAAATTAATTACTTTGTTAATTGATATGTCTTAGATATAATCACAATAAAGATAAATTATTATGGGCAAATAAGTCTTTTATAGTCACTTCCCAGGTACCAAAATCAACTTCCCTCCTATATGAGATGGCACCTTCGTGGCTTCCTCCCCACCTTAGATGGAACCTTCCTTATCTAAGAAGTCTCCTCACCATCTACCAAACACAATATAAATGGTGAGAAAACTTTCCTACTCATAACTTCCCTTATACCAAACGAGGCATAAACATCCTCTTTATTTGAATTCAAATATAACCGAACAATTGTCACGGATAAAATGCAATTCAATGTTAGTTTCTTAGTAATATTTATCTAAATTTGCTAACCATTGTCCTAGTTAAGAATGTATTTACTGTTGTAAATTAGTCAAAAAATTTATAGAATTCCTAACTTACATTAAATGAGTCTACGTACTTTTTTAAAAGACATAAATATCTGAACTAATTTATTTAGTATTTACCATTATTTATTTAGTATTAAACTTTCCTCTATCTCTATATATATATATATTATGAATTATTTGTAATTTATTATTATAAATATTTTTTTATAAAATATATTGTTTTTAAATATATCATTATTGAGCTAGTTTTATAGTATTATAAAAAGTAAAATTTAAATTCATGTTAAATTTTAATATTAACTAGATTCTGTATATTGGTATATTATGTATAAAATATTACGAAAATTAATAAATTTACTAAATAAAAAATTTCCTTATATAATAATTAAATAACATGAAAATTTAGGGCACGTTGATTAGGCAGAAATAGAAATGGAAATGGAAACAAAATGCATTTGATGTGTTTAGTAGTAAAAGTTTGATAATGAAAATGAAAAAAGAATGTATTAAAATGACAATTTTACCCCTTATATTAAAAAAAGTTATAATTGTGTCAAATCATGTCAAATCAGAGGGGTATAATAGATATTTTGTATTTTTTTTCTTTTTTTAAGTTAATGAAAATGAAAAAGTAAAAAAGTAAGTAGGGCTCGATGAATCCCACTATTTCCATTTCCATTTCCATTTCTATTTTCTTGGACATTTTTTGTAAAAGAACATGCCCTTATGATTTTATATATTAACTGTGATAGAGGTTGAGTCATACATTTAAAAAACTGAAGAATTTATTTTTTATATTTGAATAATTTAGCTAATTCCAGTTGAGCAAACTTTAAAAAAATATATATGCGTGTGCATAAAATAAAAATATTTATTAGATTTGATAAGAATATTAAATAATAAGGATATGGGTCACGAAGTTATAAAAAAAAAGGTTACGGGTATAAAAGTCTTTTAAAAAAGTATGTAGACTCGTTTAATGCTAATTACTCTGGTTCATAATATTTGCTTTTTACGGTAGGTGTGCATGTGCACATAATAAAGAAATCATTAATTCAATTAAAAAGTAGAGAAAAATGAGATAAAAAGACCTCATGCTCCTTACTAATGAATTACTCCTACTTACTTTTATTCTATTAATCTTATCTTGGGAATAAGTATTAAGTAGGGATAAAATTGTAAAAAAATAATTAATGTTCTCTTGATTTTGTAAAATAATAAATATTTTGAAAAAAACTAAAATTTTCAACAAAGTAAATATTGTGAAACGGAGTTAGTAAACTCTTAATATATAAGAAACCCGTCGGTGCTATCTCAATTTACTTTTTTAAAGATAAAATGTTTCAATTTAGCTTTTAAAATATTAATTTCTTTTTTTTTGATAGGATTAAAATATTAATTTCTAATCGTTCTAAGAAAATATTAAATTTTAATTAATTTAGTTATTTAACAACTCAATTTTGAAACTCTTTCTTTTTTTAAGATATTCCCAGCTCGACAGGTCAATGATTAATTCTCTGCGGATCTGAGCTCCATTTAAGAGTTTGCCGCTGGCCAATTGGTTGCTGCATACACAAGGTGGGATTCGAACCCCCAACACTTGCTTAAGTGACCTAGTGAGCTAACCACTAGACCAACCAAACTTGGTTAATTTTGAAACTCTTTCAAATTGAAAGTTTTGAGATAGTTTGTATTGTTTATATTATTTAATTTCATTTTAAACCATTTTCTTTTGTATTTTTATTTATTCATTATAAGGATAATATAAAAATTTTGACCTCCACCACCCTCTTCATTTTTTAAAACTCTCATTTAGAATGATTTGTTTAAATCGTTTTCTCTACCCCATTCTCTTCAAAACTCTTAACCAAGCCCTCAAGCTAATCTATAAATTATCTGCATTTTTTTATAACTTATCTCTTGTAAAAAATTCAAAATACATTGTTCGATTCTTTTAGTTGAATAGAATTTGATTCCAGCAATATAATATGATAACACGATAAAGAGTACGAGTTCTTTTAATCATTGTCTTCTAATTATTTGGTCCTTGAAGAGATGAAAGCAGAAGGGAGGATTGCTCTAACAATGAGTTTCGTAGAACTTGAATAATTAGTTATCAAATCCAATAGATATTCTAGTTCCAAAAAAAAAATTATAAATTTAATTAAGTTTAATACTAGTGTCAATACACTTTTATTCATTCCATATTAACCACAAAATCAAACTTTTTTTTTTTTTTTGAGTCGAACAAATACAAAATAAAACAAAAAGGACTTAAAGGCGCAAGAAACAAATCTTTGCTAATGAGAAAGGAGATAATAAGAGAGAGCATGAGGCCAGTCCTCCCAAATAATGAGTTTTGAGTTACTCTCATCATCCAATTTATACTAAAACAATTTATATTTTAAGTTATGGATATCTACATAAATACACCGATTTTTTTTTTTTTAAATTAAGTCCAAATGAGCATTGTTTTGGGTTGCGGTGAAATTGTGGAACCGCTGGTAAAATCAAGATTTTATGAAATTTTATCTGATTTTACTGATTCTACTGCGATTTTGCATAAACACGATTTTGTACAAGATTAACAAGATTTCATCTAAGATTTTAAGATTTAAATTTAGATTTTAGCAACTATGGATGTAAGAGTAACAACTCTGTTGACAACACCAATGACTATGAGATTTTTCATCCTAAAGAAATAGGATCAGCTGCTTACACTTTGTTTACTTAGGGCTTTGTTGGAAGGATGATTTGAGAGCGGTGTGGGGTGATTTGAATTTATAAACCCTTGGTTGGATGTTTAAGTGAGTAATGGACTGAAATGTTTAGGATAATTTGAAAACCCTTCCAAATCATCCAACACCTCAATTTTCAAAGCCCTCCAAATTGGGGGTTTTATGATTGTTTGCATTGTTTATAATATTTAATTCTATTATTAATAATTTTTTTTTATTTTATTCATTAATTATAAGGGTAATATTGTCCATCATCCTTTTAATTTTTTTAAAATTCCCAATCAATAGAATTCACCCGATTCCGCACTACTCTATTAATAACCATCCCACTTCATTATCTTTAAAACTCTCAGCCTAGCTCTTAGTTCAATGTTGGAGTTTTTTAAATTATGATAAATGTCGTTTAACTTTCTTTTACAATATATAATAGAGATTTAATAATTTTTATAAAAAAATTAAGGAGTAGTTTAAACTAACATAAAATTTTTACGTATTAAATCAATAATTTATTCTAATTTATACAAACTCCTTAATTTATTCTAATTTACATAAACTCCATTGCTCAAAATCAATAAATTTTTTTTTTTTCAAATGACATGTTTGGCAGGGTGTGAGTACATAGGTGAGGTGAGATTTTGATATGTTTAGTAAGTGGTGAGGTGAGTGGGAAAGAGAAGAAACTTTTTTAATGAGAGGTGAATAAAGTTGTTTGCATGTGAGGAGGGAAGTTGCAGCGATGTGTAGCTTTTAAAAAAATAAGAGCAAAAAATATTTCATATTTTTATCTTTTATTTTCCTATCAGATTCTCATCATATCAAATAATATTACTTTTATATTTTACTTTTATTTTTTAGATACCAAACATATTTTTTATCAGATTAATCCTATGGTACCAAAAGTGAGCAAACAAGTTCCATAAAAATACAATGATAAATTGATAAGTAGGCGCATGAATTAAGGGTAATTGAATTAGTTTAGTGTGTACTGTATAGTTGAGATTTGAGAATCCCCAAGAGGGGGGAGCCCCATGGATCTGAAGCGAAGGGTCTATCATTGAGACTTCGTTGTCTGGTATCTCCCCCCAAAAAGTTAATAAAAAGGCATATTGTAATTTTCACAGTCATTCACAGGCTTTTTTTTAAGGACTCATCAGAGAGAAAGAGTCGATTGGTTAGTGTGGTAGATACTTCATTTCTTTTAAATAATATCAAGTTTGAGATTTATGTATCAAAAAATATTTATTAAAAAAATTTTATCTTTATTATAAAATTTTAAATAATTCAAACAAAATTATTTTCAATAAAGAGATACACTTGAAAAATCAAAATGAAAAAGAAAAGAAAACACGAAGAGAGAGGAAAGAGAAAGTGACGAGAGTGTAAAGAGTCAACCGACCCTTTTTGGATGCATATGATGTATTGTAAAATTGTAAGGCTTCGATGACTCCACATGTTTCGTTTTATCTTCCATCTCTTTTTTTCTCCCTCTCTCTCTCTCTACTGTGTGCAAATCTATAAGCCTAGTCTCACTTTTTTAATTTTTTCTTTATTTAATTATTTAATGTAATATATATATATACCTTTATTTCCCCTTCCTCTCTCTCCTTCTTCAGGCATGCATAGATAGAACGAGATAACACACACACTCACTCATTGTGTGAAGACTAGGGTTCTTATTATTCTGGAGGAAGAGAGCTTATAAGCTAGCTGTAATAATAAGGGGTTTGGTTTCTTTTTTTTTTTTTTCTTTTCTTGCTTGCCTTCTTTCTCTTTCTTTTCTCTCCCAATAATGGAAAGAAAATTAATTAATTAATTTTATTTTCCTCTCTGTGACTGTGAGAGAGGTGAGACATCTTGGGGCTTTATCCTTTTGTCTTCTTTATCCCCTGCCTCTATATTTCCGGAGCTTGAAGCCTCCTAGTCTTCTTCTTCTTCTTCTCTCAAGTAGTAGTACACACAAAATACACTCTCACACACACAAATTATATACAAATATATATATAAATATCTTCTCTCACACACACAAGGTCGATTCCGATTTCCGATTTCCGATTTTCCGATTTCCAATTTCCGAAAAAAGTAGAAAAGAATTTCCGTTTCGAAACTTCTGGGGTTGTGAATTTGCATCGAGTCTCTCATGGACGAGAGTTAGGAATTTGTGAGGAGAAGGGTCGTATAGAGAGAGAGAGAGAGAGAGAGGAGGATTGGGTAATTTTTGCCTGAAGGGGAAGGAAAAAAAAGTGGCTTCTTTGATGAGTTTTGGGGGCTTTCTAGACAACAACTGGGGCAGTGGCGGAGGAGGTGGTGGTGGTGGTAACGGCGGCGGAGGGGCGAGAATCGTCGGCGATATTTACAGCAACGGTGGCGGCGGCGACAATAGAATGCTGTCGAGTGGTACGATACAGCCGCGTCTCGTGACGTCGCCCGCTACGATGGCGAAATCCATGTTCAACAACTCCCCTGGGCTGTCTCTCGCACTAGTGAGATCTCGAAGAAAACCATGATCTAACAACTTCTGAGTACTACTTTTGTTGTACGATAATGGTTTTTTTGTTTGTTTGTTTATTTTACTTATTGCTTTGGTTTGCTCTTCTTTTCTTTTCTTCCGAAACAGCAAACAAATCTTGACGAACAAGGAGGCGGAGGTGGAGGAGATGGGAACAATAGATTAATGGCTGAGATTAATTACGAGCCCAATAGTATTAGTAATGTTGGTGGGAGAAGGAGCAGGGAAGAAGAGCACGAAAGCAGATCTGGCAGCGATAATATGGACGGCGGCGCTTCCGGCGACGATCAGGACGCCGCCGACAACCACCCTCCGAGGAAGAAGCGGTATCACCGACACACCCCTCAGCAAATACAAGAGCTCGAAGCGTACGTACATACACACACACAATATCCTTAATTCTTAATCTAAATTCTAACCCACTTTTCTGAAATTCTATCCCAAATTTCAGTCTCTTCAAGGAGTGTCCACACCCGGATGAGAAGCAAAGGCTAGAACTCAGCAGGAGACTGTGCTTGGAAACCAGACAAGTGAAATTCTGGTTTCAAAATCGAAGGACTCAGATGAAAGTATGTCCTTCATTTTTTTTTTTTTTATTACTCAATGCCCTCTCCTTGTTTCTTAACCAACTGAGTCTAATTTTTTCTTTTTTCCTCAGACACAATTGGAGCGCCATGAGAACACATTGCTGAGGCAAGAGAACGACAAGCTTAGAGCGGAGAACATGTCCATACGAGACGCCATGAGGAACCCCATATGCTCCAACTGCGGCGGCCCGGCCATCATCGGCGACATTTCGCTCGAAGAGCAGCATCTCCGGATCGAAAACGCCCGGTTGAAGGACGAGCTGGACCGGGTTTGTGCTCTCGCGGGCAAGTTCCTGGGCCGGCCCATTTCCTCGCTCACCGGCCCGATGGGCCCGCCATTGCCGAACTCCAGCCTGGAGCTCGGCGTTGGCGGCGGCGGCGGTTTCGGCACGACCACGCCGCTCCCTTTGGGGCCGGATTTCGGGATCGCGATTTCGAGCCCCTTAGCCATGGTGTCTCCTACGGCCGCGGCGACCACGGCGGCGATGACCAGACCATCGGCGGGTGGTGGGCCCGTGGTGGGTGGGCTAGACAGGTCCATCGAGAGGTCCATGTTTCTGGAGCTTGCTTTGGCTGCCATGGAAGAGTTGGTGAAGATGGTGCACACGGACGAGCCTCTTTGGGTGAGGAGTTTAGAGGAAATAGGAGGAGGAGGAAGAGAGATTTTGAACCATGATGAGTACATGAGAACGTTCAGTACTCCTTGCATTGGATTGAGACCCAATGGGTTCGTTTCCGAGTCCTCTAGAGAGACCGGAATGGTCATCATAAACAGCTTAGCTCTCGTGGAGACTCTAATGGATTCCGTAAGCTTTTTTTCTTTCTTTCATTTCGAGAAATTTTGGAGACTCTAATTTCATCAACCGAATTAAATCTATCCTCTTAATTCCTTTATGTAGAATCGATGGGCAGAAATGTTTCCTTGTTTGATTGCGAGAACCGCCACCACCGAGGTGGTGTCCAGTGGAATAAACGGAACGAGAAATGGAGCACTCCAACTCGTAAGATAAAAAAACAAAAACTACCTTAATTTTTTTTTCTTGTGTTTTTAAATTACCTCAATTTTTTTTGTGTTTTTTGTTTAACCAAAAAATTACGAAAACACACACAGATGCATGCTGAGCTACAAGTACTGTCTCCTTTGGTTCCGGTTCGGGAAGTGAATTTCCTTCGGTTTTGCAAGCAGCACGCAGAGGGAGTGTGGGCTGTGGTAGATGTGTCCATAGACAGCATCCGAGAAACTTCTTCTGGAGCACCCACTTTTGTGAACTGTAGGAGGCTTCCTTCTGGCTGTGTGGTTCAAGATATGCCTAATGGTTACTCCAAGGTAAAAATACATACATTCATACATTTATTTTATTTATTTACCCTTTGTCCTTTTCCGCCAAATCTCACTTCTCTAGTCTCATACGTATATATCTCTCTTGTTAGAAACCCAATTTTTTGAAACTAGTATAAATCATTTGCATTTCTTCTAATTAAACTAACTTACATTTCTCCAAGGTAAAAATATACATGTATAACTATAATCTATGGTTATGAACCACTCTATTTGAAAAACGGACCCCTTATCTTGTTTAATATGTGTCATATCGTCACATATGACATAATGTACTACTACTTGTGAGTTGTGACACGTACCATTGCCTGAAAAATTTGTTAATAATATTGATCTATTTATTCATATAAAAATTAAATAAATATTATTGGCCAATCTTATTATTGCATTACACTTGCAAATTTTGGCATTACTAAGCTTATCGAACTGTATTGAAATTTTAACCTGGGATTTATTATTTGTTTATGTTTCTTTCTCCTATGTGTTTGTGTGTCTTTTTTCTTTGGGTCTTAAATGACCTGGGATCGAAGCTTTTGAGCATATAATTTTATAAGGTGAAGTGAAACAAAACACCAAGGAATCATGGATTGTGGCTTTTGATTTTCCAAGCTAAGTATTTAAGAAGCTCATAGTTCGAAGTGACTTAAATAGCTTGGTTTTGTCTAGTGACTACTCACCACATAACCACTCTGTCAGTGCTAATTCCCAAATAAATATTTTTTATTTATCCTCTCAAAGCATCTGCACTTGGGTAGGATGCTTCTTCTTGTCTCAATTATATTCCAAACTTGAGTTTTTAACAATTAATTTTGATCCCCATTTAATATACATATATATATATATATATATATATATATATATATATATATATATTTGAAAGATACGACCCCCATGTGGCATAAAATCGAGGTTTAATTAATTTAATCCATTATTTTTTTTTTAAATTCACGGAAACCCTGATCCCTTTACTTAAATTTCTGTACCTTGAGCACGTACATTATTATTTAAGTATGTTAAAATTTCTCATCCCTTTGTAGAGCAATGTGCCTCGTAATCTTGTGACCTACTTTTTGATTCCATAAAAACAATGTATATGATGTTTCTATTCCAGTCTCTGATGTCGTTTTAGTAGACAATAGTATTCCCCAAGCAATATTTTATTATAATACACAGGCCTATAGCCTACTGTTGTGTATAAAAATATTCAATATTGTAAGACCCTTTTAAGTCAAAATCCAAGATTTGCTTTTTTTAATTTTGTTTATTTCTTGAGCTATTATGGCAAATCTCGAAGTTCATTTCTCTCCTCTGAAGCCTCTATGCATGACTTCGTGAAGAAGCATTATTTTATGTACATCCTCCTCATAAACAAATCTCTTATTCAAGATTATTATTGTGTGTCGTCTTCTTCTTCATACATGGTGACGGCTTTAAGCAAATATTGGGGAGAAATAGTCTTCTAGGTTGCTTAGGAGATAGAGACTTGGTTATGGGCAGACTTTGATATACCTTAAAAAAAGAAAATCTTTTTTCCTTCATTGAGAGCGATGAATAATTCTCAACTTTATAATCCCCCCATCCTTCTATTATTGATGCTTTTACCTGTGAGACTAGCTAAAATTTACTTGGTGTAGTTGATCATAAGTACCCATGTGAATTTTATTGTACGTACAAGATCATGAAGTTGAAGCTATAGAAAATGAAGAAAAAAAAGTAAGTGCAGTTTTATACTATCGTAATTCTGGAGGGGGTGATTATTAGAGATATACAAAAGTCTCACATTTTGCTAGTTCACTTTAGCTTTTGAGAGTGGCTTTAATGATTTTACGTGAATTTGCAGGTGACTTGGGTGGAGCATGCAGAATATGACGATAGCCAAGTCCACCAGCTGTACAGACCCTTATTGAGCTCAGGCATGGGCTTCGGTGCGCAACGCTGGGTCGCCACCCTTCAACGCCAATGCGAGTGCCTAGCCATCTTAATGTCCTCCTCCGTACCTTCTCGAGACCACTCTGGTATATTTCAATATTCTCATACATTACAGTGTGTATATATATAGTCGTGTTTTTGGGTGGTGTTGAACGATGTGGGGTTTTATTTGGGTTGCAGCCATCACGGCGGGTGGGCGTCGAAGCATGCTGAAGCTAGCACAGCGTATGACCAACAACTTCTGTGCCGGAGTCTGCGCCTCCACGGTGCACAAATGGAACAAGCTCAACGCCGGCAATGTCGACGAGGACGTGAGGGTGATGACACGGAAGAGCGTGGATGATCCCGGCGAGCCGCCGGGGATCGTGTTGAGCGCGGCGACGTCGGTTTGGCTTCCGGTTTCGCCTCAGAGGCTGTTTGATTTCCTCCGGGACGAGCGACTCCGCAGCGAATGGGACATACTATCAAACGGTGGGCCCATGCAGGAGATGGCCCACATCGCCAAGGGCCAAGACCACGGCAATTGCGTTTCCCTCCTAAGAGCCAGCGTACGTTCTTTTCTTCTCTCTCTCTGTTTCTTGTAATTTTGCAACGCTGGATTGGTTAATGACGAAACTGTCCTTGGGGAGTAAGAAAGGTCAATCGGGGCTTTTTTTGTCGCGTAACATTGAGATAAAAAAAGAAAATAAAGTTGAATTGAGAAGGACAGGTTTGGAAATTTGGAAGTATCTATGTGGACAAGGTGTTGCAGAAATAGGGCAGCGTTTGTTTCAGAGTAAACTTTTATAAAAAGTCAAAATATAGGACGGTTGTCAACTTTCTGGATTTCTGAGTAATTCTGACCTCATTTTTAAACAATAAAAAAAACTTTAAACAATAAAAAAATTATGAATTGGTCCCGGCGTTTGACTAGCTTACTGTAAAATTTTTTTTTTGCAGGCTATGAATGCAAACCAGAGTAGCATGCTGATACTGCAGGAGACGTGCATAGACGCGGCGGGTTCGCTTGTGGTGTACGCGCCGGTCGACATCCCGGCGATGCACGTCGTGATGAACGGCGGCGATTCGGCTTACGTGGCGCTGCTGCCGTCGGGTTTCGCGATCGTTCCGGACGGGCCGTCGCGCGGGTCCCAATCCACGGCGGCGAACGGCGGAGGCGGTCATCAGAAAGTGAGTGGGTCCCTCCTGACGGTGGCGTTTCAGATCCTCGTGAACAGCCTCCCCACGGCCAAGCTCACGGTGGAGTCGGTGGAGACGGTGAACAACCTCATCTCGTGCACCGTCCAGAAAATAAAGGCCGCGCTTCACTGCGAAAGCTGACCTGCTGTCTCACGTGACTCGTCGCGGGTCACGTGATGCACGCACGCAAGCACCAGAAAAAGGCATTTCTCCTTTATGTCTTGTTGTTTCTTCTTCTTCTGCTGCGGCTTTTTACTTTTCTTCTGCCTTTAGTAATTGTATTTTGAAAAAATTCATCAACCTAGTTATGACGTGGTAGGTGGCGCGTGTGAAAGACGCCGTAGCGAGTGGGACTTTGTGGATTTTAGAGGCGTAGGGGTGTCGAGTCAAGAACGAACCGCACACGGAAAAAAAAAAAATACTCTCCTTGCGTGGTGGTAAAGATCCGGAACTCTCTAACGGGTATGGGTCATTAACACAAAGCAAGGACGGTGGTTCGGGTATTGACTCGGGTCAACCCGCGCCTTCTCATTTAGCTGAAGAACAAAAACCGGAAAAGGAATTTAAAAAAAAAAGGAAATATTGGAAATGGATTTTTTTTTCCTTTTTTTTGTTTGAGTTTTTGAAATTCGATATAAGTTTATTTTTGTGTTGCTTTTGTTGGTAATGCACGCGCCTTCGGGCGAGTGAGGGTGAGTATGCATGTAAATTTGATGTGTCTGCAAATGAATTTAATGAGGGAGCAGAAAGTGTGGGGAGAAGCGTTGCCATCATTTAATGCTACGAGTTTGGCGCTGTCTCCGGTTACGTCAGGTGGCCAATGAAATCCCGCCACGTGGAGGAGCGTTATTGGATAGACTAACGACGCCTTTGGGTAATGAGAATAGGCAAACCCTGGTTTGGTCTGAACTGATGATATCATTATTATAAACTGAGATCAAATATCAATTGTGTGATGAGAATTTGTTAAATGCATTAACTGTATTATTTCAGTCGTCGAAAAAAATTAGATTTGTATTTACTTTGTAATAATTCCATTTAGCGGTTTACACGATATATATTATTTTTAGTTGTTTGTTCGGTCTTTGAAATTTTTTCTCAGATTAATTCGGATTTAATTATAACTCGTATCATATATTTAATTTTGGTGGGAAAGTCTTTTAATATGAATAATTGAATTCACAATATTTTGAATTCAAAATATTGTTTAAGCATATAAATTTACTTGCTTTTTGAATTACTCTCTCGTTAGTAGATGATTTATTTCCTAGAGACATTAGTGGATTCATGGCACAACTTGGACTCTTATGTAGTGTTTGGTATTCAGTGAGTATTTTAGTGGGAAATGAACGTGGAATGGAAGTAAGTGATAAAAAATATGTTTGGTATGTAGGAAAATAAAAGTGAAATATAAAAGTAATATTGTTTGTTATGGTGAGAAGAAAATAGAAAAATGGAAATTAAAAGTATGAAATACTTATTTTGTCGATTATTTTTTTAAAAGTCACAAAATTTTTAAGGGCATTTTGGTCTTTAAACCTCATGTTACTTCACTTTCCCTCCACATCAAGGAAACTTCCCTCTGTAAAAGGAACCTTAATCTCACCTTCCCTGTATAGCTATCATATCAAATGTGCAACTGTTGTCATTCACTTCATCTTCTCTACTGGTAAGAGTTAAGACATACCTAACAGAGAGGATGAAGATTCAGAATTTTCCTTGTTTTAAAGAAAGATCAGTATAGAATTAGTGTAAGTTTTGGCTCATAAGTTCTTATTTTATTTTTAAAATTTAAGATGATACAAATATTTAGACAAATCCAATATTTGAAAATTGGTGAACTAAAGTTCACCATAACTCCAAATTTTAATTACTGTGTTTGACTATAAATATTTAATTTAAATAAAAAAAAAGTAGTACCTAGTTTTGATTTTTGAATTGAATTCTGTCCATTTAAATAAAATAATATGATATATATAGTTTCATTTTTAAATAATGGTTGTGAAAGTATATATAATTTTTATTATTATCTGAGATAAAGAAAGTACAATATTATATATATATCCATTAATAATTGATGTTATTTAAGACAACATCAAACCAAATCAAATATTCCAAAAGGTCATGTTGAACCCTTAATTGTATAAGATTTAAAAAAGAAGAATATTCTCTCAAAAAAAAAAAGAAGAAGAATAAGTTCCAAAATGTATCCGAAAGTAATAATTAAAAAAAGGTAAAAGAGACAATAACATATAATAGTAATCTTTTTGAAATTGGTTAGTCCAAAATTTTTGGTTAAAGCAGTTTGATCGATGTCGTTGATTTTGACTGATTTTAGGGACAAACAGTTTCATGAAAGGATCGAACTGGCTTGACCTATATATATGCATGATATATATACACATGATAATTTTCTTTTCATGCAATGAATTTAGGATATTTTTTTCAGAAAAGAAAAAAATGGAGAAAGAAAAAATAAAATAAATTAAGAAAAGTCTACATCATGAAATCAATAAATGAGTTAAAAGTTACAACTGGATAAGCTAATAAGAGGATATTTTCCAGCAAGTTCCATGTAGATAGATGAACTTATTGAATGTGGCCAACAGTATCAATTTTGGAAGATAATACAGAGTGACTCTTAACAAGGAAAGTGACTCTAGAGTCTAGACACAATATAATGGCACCCAGGATCAATAAATAAATTAAAAAAAAAAATTAAGTAAAATTTTGAGATAAAGTTATTTAATTATATATTTTATTTATGCACTCTCTTTTGTTATTGGTCATATAAAAGATAATTTTTTTTATATTTTTTTTCTTTGTTATGACTGGTAATGCAAACAACTTTTTTTGTTGTGTGTTTTCTTTATATCGAAGAACTTTGTATCAAAAATATAAAGAAACTTATTTAAGTTTAGTTTATATATAGATTAACTATATTGGTCAATATATTGATGATGCGGATATGTGGAATTCTTTGTGGTTAAAAAAAAAAGAAAAAAATTAAGTTAAAGTTGCTTAGGTTTTTACCTTAGTTTAAGATGGTATATTTCTTTGTAATAAAAGAGTGATAAACAAGATTGTGGGAGAACTCTACCCCAAGACCTTAGTTAGCTCAAATAAAATTATCTCTAATAAAAAGATATATGTAAAAAACTAATAAAAAAGAAGAAGAGAGATAAAAAAAATTATTGGCCTCTAATACATTTATAATGAGTTTCTATTAGTGTTTACTCCCATATTTTTTTGTGTGTGGATCCTTTATCTTTGGATCTTTTTCTGTATTATGCTATAACATTCAGTGGCTAATATTTTCAGTGAAATTAAAAAAAAAAAATCTCATGCAAAAACACTTCAAGGCGATGGAGTTGCAAGATTTTTTTAAAAATGTTTATTGAAAATGAGAGCTAAAGATATATCACAGAAGGACCAATGATTCCAGCAGTGGAGGGTCTATTTTTTTCCCTATAAAACGTTATTTTAGTCCCTCACAGATATTTCTTTTGATAATTTAGTTTTTTACAAATCAAAATGTTATCAATTTGATCTTTCACAGATTCGCATTGTCAATTTAGTCTCGCACAGCTTCACATTGTCGATTTGGTCCCTCACAAATCACAACGTTGCAAACGTAGTCCCTCAGTTGACCAACAATTTAAATACTTAACAAAGTCAATGATGTGTGTAGTTAACTCTTAAGTAATTAAGTAAATTAATTCAATTTTTATATTATTTTTATTTTATGAAAATTTCAGCTTAGTACAATGAAATAAATTTTATAAAGATACTACAATATTTGTAAAAATTTGTTTAATCAGAAATTAACTATACACATAAATTCTGTTATGTATTTAAACGGTTGGTTAACAGAGGGACCAAATTGATGATATTTTAATATGTCAGAGAACAAATTCACAACGTGAATCTGTGAGGCACGGCACCAAATTAATAATGAGTCTGTGATTGTGAGGGACCAAAATGACACAAAAAAAGCATTTCTGTAGATAATGAATTTATTGAGGGTCCAAAATTGACACATACCTAAAAACTTTCGATTACCCAATAATGTCAATAATAGATTTGAATGTGTGGGTAAAACGCAAGCTTTGGCCATTTCACAATAGACACACAAGTACCAGCTCATTCACATCACGCATCAAATCTGAGAATGGATTCAGTGTTTAGCTCTTTTATGTATTAGTATGCCAGGTCAATTTTTTTTTCATAGTTTTCTTATTTTTTTTATTTAAATTTAAAATTTTATAAATTTTCTCTAAAGAATATCTAAAGTATGAAAGATATAGACACAAAAAAATTAAAAACTTCACATAAATCGAGATTTACTATTAATGGATTAGGAACTAACTTTTTAGTCCCTTATAAAGGTGGTCCCTAAACCATTCACGGTAGGTTCTTATTTGTGTGTAATTTTTTATTTTTTTGTGTCTATAACTCTTATTCTTTAGAAAAAGTTTACAAAATTTCAAATTTAAATAAAAAAAGTGAAGAAAACTATAAAAAAAATATCGGCCTAGCATATTAATGCATAGAAGAGCCAAACACTGGATCCATTCTCGGGATGTATCTGTATTTCTTTAATTATTATTTTCCAAGTTCGATCCCTCCCTGGAGGAGGGATGGAAAAGGAGCGTCATCCCACTGGGACTAGAAGGGTCGCTCCCACAGTAGTATTTGATGAATTAGTAATCAAGCCCGCTCTGATGGACACTCTGGTCACATCTCACAATAATATTTCTTATTCAATTAGTCGGTTTTCCATTGACAGTGTTAATGTTTCTACTCCAATATGAATGAATGAATGAATGGCTTACACTTGACACACATTTCCATTACTATTAGAGACAATGCATCATGATCCCACCATAATCCACGTTTGGGTCCCTCCCTTCATAAAGCTTTCAGATCTGCTTTTTGGACTTTAAATCCTAACATCTGCTGAATCAAAGAATTAAGGGAGAAAAAGAGGGAATTTGAAAGAAATTTCCAATCATTGGAAGCATCTATCTATATATATATTTAGATATTTATATGAAAATTATAAAAAAGTGAATTTAAAGTATTATTAATTAGGATCTTTTAATTAATCAATATATAGTTCGGTTACCATTTTCAGTATATTTAACTAAATCGATTGATACTAACGGGTGATTAGTTAAAATGGTAGGTACTCCATTCCCTTTAAGTATTGTTTTGAGTTTGAGTCTTGTGTATAAAAAAATTTTTGAAAAAAAAAACTAAATCAATTGAGTTGCTTTATGGTCTACTTCAATATTTATTTTAATTTGAATTTCTAAAATTAAAGTTTGTTAATTTAATTTATTCTTTCGACCAACATGATTATTAAAAGATTAAATCACTAATTTATATTTTTTTTTAAAAAAAAGAAATATTATAATGGTTAAGTCAACACAGTTTAAATTTTGAGATTCTATTGAAAAAGAATTAATTAGAGATCTCAAAATTAATTTACTCAAATCTTAATCATATAAATTATAAAGGATATGCTAATCATTATTATTTAATACAATATAAACATAGCTTTTTGAATTGAAATGATCGATATGATTAATTAATGATTGCCCATTATATCGATCTATTTTGAAACGATTATTGGAGTATCACATAAAAGAAAATGAAAAAGTTCCCATAAATGTATGTATCACATAAGGTTTTATATATAATAGATTGATGGGTTTAAAACAAATCAGTCACTCAGGCATGCTTGTCAGGGATAAAAGTTCAATGATACTGTATCATTGAAGTTTAGTACATTTTTTTAATTATGTAGAGTCATTTGTTAATATTAATATAAATTTATATTAATAAGGACTCACCTTGAATGGTTTATGAATAAATTGATTGAAATGATGTACTGAAGTTCAATACTACCGTACCACTAAATATCTAGTCACTTGTCCGAACAAAGCGTTAGAAAAGAATTTAAAACGGAAGAATAATTCTAGATTTTGAGGTATGATAATTAATTATTTGAAAGAGATTATATATATATATATATATATATATATATATATAACTCTTAATAATACAACCAAATTCTCATGAACTTTTATAAATTTAATACATTTGAATATATAAAAGATACACCAATTTTTTTTTTGGTAAGAAAAGATACATCTATTTATAATATAAGATTAGACATATACACACTTCAAACATGCATAATTTTTTGTTTGAACAAATATTTCCTTTAATTATACTTTTTGTTTGAATATCTGATTGAACATTTTACCCCAACCAGAATCTCCAATTCCAATTCCAAGTCTTCTTTATTTAATTAATTGTACTAGTTCAAATTCTACTAATATACAAGGAAGTGTGTCTTTTCTTTTATTCAATGTGAGATTTTTTTGTCACATCTTTATATATTATAAGTTATTTCAACACCAAGTCTCCATATTAAGCGAGGATGGCTTAGAGGCAAATGGACAAATCCAAAGATCTAAGGGCACGTTCTTTACACAAAAATAGAAATGGAAACAGAAACGGAAATGGAAACGAAATGTGTTTTCTGTGTTTAGTAGTAAAAGTTTGGTAATGGGAATGGAAAGGGAATGTATTAAAATGACCATTTTACCCCTTATATTAAAATAATATAAAGAAAAGAGGGTTATAATTGTGTCAAATCATGTCAAATCAGAGGGGTATAATAGGTATTTTGTATTTTTTTTTTCTTTTTTTTAAAAGTTGATGAAAATGAAAAAGCGAAAAAATAAGTGGGGCCCAATTTCCATTTCTATTTCTATTTCTATTGGGGATTCTTGCAAAAGAACATGCCCTTAGGGCTCATTTGGTTAGTAGAATGTTTGGGGAAATGAGAATGAGAAAAAGAATGTTGAGGGAATGAAAATTTGATGTGACTGTGATGTAAATGGAATAAAAGTAGGTAAAATGATTATTTTACCCTTATATTAAAAGTGAGAATGAAATAAAATAGGTAAAAAAGTATGGGCAAAAATATAATTTCATCACATTATAAAAAGTAAATTATGTTTGGTTGAAAGAATGTTATTAAAGAGCATATTAGATTACACTTACGATTACATTGACGATTCAAGTAACCAGACGGCCCCTTAAACTCATTCGGGATCTATGGAGAGGTGAACATGTATTTAATTATAGAGAAAGAGAAGACGACATAATTGTCGCAGAAAGGGACTTCTGTAGACTACAATGCCAGACATCAAGATAGAACAATGCTCAGGAGACGTAGACGTAAGTTAGGCATGGACCACCTAAAGATGTTGACTACCGACCGACTGACCCAACATAGAAAAACGTCACTCATTATACAATGTTTAAAAAAATCATCAAATATTCAATTTATTATTATACTAAAATACAATGTAAAAAATAAAGAAAAAAAAAACTTACATGCCAATGTGTGGATACCAAACTTGTTGAGTATACATATAATTATACATAATGTCGGCTGCATATAGTAATAATGCACTTGAAAAGTTGACGAACGTCCCACACATAATTTGTAAGTTTCCTCCTTTTCCCTTTTATTGGACACATAAGAACAGATTTGGATTTTTTGGGTGAAAAACAGGATTTGATTTTACAACACACTATCCAATGCTTCAATTCTGACCTATGTACGTATGTGTATATATATATATATATATATCTTTCTCTTTCATGAAGCTAATAATTCTGATATGAATTATATATGATGGGTCATCCAGTACTGGGTATGCTAGATATACATTAACGTGAGTGTTGAAAAATTTGGCAATGTTTTGAAAACTCAGTTTGATCAATGATTTCATAGAGATAGTGTAGTGTCGGACACCAGTGGGATTTGTATCAGTTGAAGTCATTTCAGAAAAGATATAATTTTAGTGAAATGAATCAATGGTTCGGATTGCAAGTTAAAATACAGTTTAATTGATTCGGATTCAATCGGAGTTCCAATCGAAGATATATCGATTTGTCAAGTTTCAGAATAAAATGATAACAAAAATGGTGTGCTTAAGGTAATTCTCTGCAAAATTTGAAAGATGAAGGACACGTTTGGTATAATACCAAACAGTGCATTACATGCAATCTCACGATTCTCAAAAAAATTTTACATTATATTGTATATATACCAAACACATTTTTTATCATACTTTTTCTCTCTCATAATTTTTCTCTCTATCTCTCTCCTTACTTTTTTCTACAGTACTTTACTCTACAGTACTTTCTTTACAGTACTTTACATCTGTACATTTATACCAAGCGTACCCAAAGGGTTAGGCGTGCCATTTTTTGCCATCATTTTGCTTTGAAACTTGGCGAATCAATACATTTTCTACAACGGAAAAAGTTTCTCCCTAATACCGGTATCACGCCACGTAAGTCACAACATTTATTTATTTTAACTACGTTAGTGAAAAAGAGTACGATTGCTCGAAAAATAAAACGTTGAGAGCATAATTGACCGCAATCAAATAGAGAGATAAATAGGGTAATCCCAAATAGAGAGATAAGCTCATCATCTGTCAACGGTTGGATCTATCTTGAGATTTGTGTCAAAATATTTTTTTCTTTTTAAAATTTTAAAAGATACAGATCTCGAAACAAATCCAATGGGTTACAAGTTAACAATTGGTGAGCTCTAGATATATATCTATAGCTCCACATAGTTACCTATATAAATAAGACATTGACAAAAAGTGTTTAAATGACCAATCATAGTAGAGAGAAAATATAAAAAATCACATTTTACTTTTCTAATTTTAATTGATTTTGAACGCCCTATTGAAATGTTTCAAATTTGTGACTTATAATAATTTGAGAGAAAATAGGTACATTATACGTGACTATGTAATTAAACTATATATACAAAAAATATTCCAATTGAAACTATTATATTTCCTTCAAACTTATATAAGATATATGTTTTTTCAAAGTCAATAAAATTTTGATAAACTTTAATAGTATTTAAATAGATCGTTTAGGAGAATAATCAAATGAGATTGGGATATCCTAATAATTAAAAAAAAATTTATCTGATAAAATTAGAAGAAAGATATATACCAAAAGTATGATTCATAAACCATACCAGGGTCCTATTTAATTATTTTAAAGGTTCCATCTAAACTCCTTGTGCCTATTTCTCTGGCCGACTTTACAGTGTAAATAATTTATTTGAAAAATTTAGGGAATCTAGCCATTCTAATGGATGAAAAAGATAATTTTAATGTTGGCTTATGATAATTATTTATATTGGTGTCAAATTAAATAGGAATAATGAAGACTAGGGGTAGGTGGCACCTAACGTTCATATTGCATGAATTGATGGGTATATAATTTATCTCTTTTATAATAAATTCATTTTAAAAAAATTTTCATATGCTTTACTTTATTGGAAAAACTTACAATAAATATATAAAGTAATGCATATAAATTAAAGTAATAGATCCCTTTTATAGTTAGGGATAAAAGTTCAATGGTATCGTACTACTGAACTTCAGTGCATCCCTCCAATAATGTAGTGCCATTTGTTAATATTAATAAAAACTCACATTAATTAGGGCCCACCTAGAATGGTTTAGGGACCAACTGATTGGAGGGATGTACTGAAGTTCAGTACTACCGTACCACTGAACATTTACTCGTTGGTTAGATGGGTGGGAGAGAGAAAATTACTTGCCTTTGTTATTGTGTTTGAAGGGAGATAGAGAAGTTTTGTTGCTTATGAATAGGGAAGGTTTGTTGCATGTGGTGAAAAAGAGAATGTGAGTGAGGTGTAGGGAGGAAATGAAGATAAAATATCTATTATGCTCTTGACAAATTATCAAAAATAACATTTTTTAAGTGATAAAAGATAAGAGTGACATTTTCAATTTTATTTTTCATTTGGCTACATATCTAACATACTTTTTTAAATCCATTTTCCTCTAACATTCTACCACTTTCCTTTCATACTAAAACAACTTTGCCACCTAATTATTTCATTTATTCTTCATAATATGTGTTAGAAGTTTCTTCTCATGGGTCTTGTCCTGTACTCCTTTTGAATGACACTCTCATTGTATGTTGGGCTTTCAAGTTTTCTTGCTCTTCTTAGGCTAGGTTGGGTGCATATTTGAATTTCACACATATTACTAGACAAATGGTTAGTAATTTGGCCATAACTTCTTCAATATAAAGTTTTATTGATGAACCATTTTTTGTTTTTGTTTTTTTTTTTTTGCAATACAAAGACAACAAGAGATTTAGGAAGACTACAAAAAAAAATCAATTTTTGTGACGGATATTTTGTGTCGACCAGAAAAAACCGTCCCAAAATCCAGTTATTATGACAGTTGTTTGGCCTGTAACAAAATTTAGAGGTTTAACAAAGGTCCATAAGAGAACTTAATGGTGGTTAAATTTGAAATGTTGTTATATAAAGGTTGTTAAATATAAAACGTCGTTATTTAACGGTAGTTATCGTAATCGTCGTTAAATAATGACTGTTATCTGTAATTGAAGTTGTTATTATCATATTTGGCTCTGGCATGTGCCAAACACATAACCCACTTACACCACTAGGGAACTTCTCCTTAAAGGGCCCACGACCTATTAACTCATTAACCTCACTATAAATACTACCTCCACAGGAAACCCTAGGACCATCTCACTCATTTTTTTAACCAACTCGTAGAGTTGATTCTTGTAGCCTCTTAGAGATATTCTCTCCCATATTCTTGGCCTCCATCCCTCCACAAGTCACATAACCCTACGTGACTCTTCCACCTCAAGGATCATGACCTGAGTGTTCCCTTCATCCAAGGCACCTCGGCTGCCTCTTTAGAGCCACCATTTGCTTCTCCCATCGGTGAGTTGCTCACCATACCATCCTTGGCCTACAGCCTCTTTATCACAAGTAATCCCTCGACCATTACGGTACCTCTTACTTGAACTACATGGACTTTGATACTTATATAGGGAATGTAAGCACCTTAGGTCCATACCTAATGACAATTCCCCTAAGATTAAGACCCTCTATAATCCTTCATCATACTATAAATCCTCTAAACTAAAATTGGATTTAACATTGGTGCCCTCCGCGGTCCTACCTGGCTGCGAACGACCCGCTCACAGCGTGAGCAAAGCCGATAGGTGGCACACTTCTTTCGGGGGTCAGGGAGTATAATTATTTATCCTTTCCAACTCTACGAAAGAATACTAAAGAATCGGTCTTTATCACAGCAAACCAAATGGTAGATCCTCGGGTACGTCAACGTGGAGTGCTACAGGTAAAAGGTTGCTAATAACTAGATGACCATCTAGGTTCATGTTGTCGTCTTCTTGGCCCTGGTTACCTTTATTGTTGTCAAGGTCCAATCGGTCATAGATCATGAAGGGAAGGGGGTAGAACCCGAGGTCATTTTTCTTGGGCTTGACTCTGGCCAAGGTGTAGATATCTAGCACCAGGTGAGGGAAAATGATGCACTGGCGCTTGTAGGTTGATCGCACTTAAAATCAACCTAACTTTAGGATGCAAAATGGTTATTTAAATATATAAAAATATTTGAATTTGCATTAATTAGGTTAATAATCCTGACATAGGGACTAAACTAGGAATATAGCTAATTTTGGATTTTCAACATAAAATATATTCATTCTAATTATTCCTGAATTTTCGTAATATCTATTGAATATTAGAAAGGTAGGTTAATAATCCTGACATAGGGACTAGACTAGGAATATAGCTAATTTTCGTAATTAACACTTGGCAATTAATGACTTTACCCAAGGATAAGAAGGCCACTGGATGTAGGTGGGGTTTGAAAACCAAACTTAATCCAGATGGTTCAGTTGAAAGACATAAAGCTAGGCTTGTTGCCAAGGGCTTTAATCCAGTGGAGGGGATTGATTATGTTGATAGCTTCAGTCCAGTAGCCAATAGTGTCATTGTTCGATTGTTTTTGGCATTTGCTTCCATCAAAGGCTGGCCTTTACATCAACTTGATGTAAATAATGCCTTCTCGCACAGATATTTGCAAGAAGATGTTTAATTATATGAAGCCCCCTACAGGTTATAAGGTGGAGAATGGAGTTGTTTGCAAACTTACTAGAAGCTTGTATGGCTTGAAACAAGCTTTTAGACAATGGAATATTGAGCTTACCAAGTTGCTTCAACTCATTGGATTTCAGCACTCTGAAAATGATAATTGCCTTTTTATTAGGCATAAAGAGGAAGGTTTCCTTGATCACTCAGGTGAAATAGGTTCTTCATGAGAAGTTTACCATTAAGGACCTTGGTGCAGCAAGATATTTTTTAGGGTTGGAGATTGCTAGATCTCCAAGAGGCACTTATATAAATCAGAGGAAATATGCCTTGGATCTCATACAAGAAGTTGGTCTTTTGGGAGCTAAATCTGTTGAAGTTCCTATGGTTAAGACTCAAAAGTTGGTGATTGAAGGGGGAAAAAAGTTCCTAATTAAATGTAACACAAATATTCTAAAGAAGATCTCATGCTGCGACCTCATAAAAATTTAGGGAAATAGAGGCAAAGTTGTTAAACAGATTATTACAATTAGATGTAAACTAACACCTGTAGGGAGGGTTCAGCCATATCTGATCATAATCAACGATTCTCAATATGATCAATTCCAGACAATGTTTAATACAGTTGAGTTCAGAAATTAAATGAAGAACCCCTCCTTTTCTTGTTCTCAAAAGAATTAGACCCTATTCATCACTAGCAAGCAAATAAGTCAAACCACTGTTTCACACACTTTTAATCAATCTTTAATTTCTCCCATCAAAGAAGTATGTCAAATATCATTACATATATTGGAATTGGAACGTGGATCCTCTG
Source organism: Senna tora (assembly GCA_014851425.1). Classification (NCBI taxonomy): domain Eukaryota; kingdom Viridiplantae; phylum Streptophyta; class Magnoliopsida; order Fabales; family Fabaceae; genus Senna; species Senna tora. Next base: position 23,296,240 of record CM026260.1, on the reverse strand, counting down.
CTATTTAGGTTTACGCATGTTGCCTCGATTAACTACAATATCAAATAACCGTGTGACTAAATTTTCAATTATAATATCAAATAATTGATGAGCGTGGCAACTGCATTTAAACTAGGGACGCTCTAAATAGAGACGAACGACAGCATATATAGACAAAGAATAGCGAAACAAATGACGGACCAACGGACGACGACACAGACGAGGCAGTCTTGAGGTTAGTTGGCGGCCTAGCGAGTCTAAGTTACGCTTTTAAAAACTGCTTATTTTTAAATGTCTTTTTTCAAATAACAATATGCTAGTGATCACTTTTCACAAAATCAAACTTTTTCTGTGTATTTTCATTTCTCTTTACGAGCAAAGATAAATCTATGATGTGAATCTCATATAAAGTTGGATTATGCATCAATAAGTGGTTTCTTTTCACACATTATTGATTGTATCTCTCAAAAATTGTGCGGTGGTCATTCCTTACCATTTTCTAAGTACAATAGGCACTACTATTGTCCAATTTTTAAACGAATTATATAACTAGTTAAGTGTTGATTCTTGTTCGTTGTGTCATGTATAATGTATTAATGAAATAACAAAAAAGATATATTTATATAAAAAAATTAGTAAAATGCAAGTTTAGTGAGATTTTTTTGTTTATTTGTACAACAAATATATATTAAAAATAAATTAATGTGAGCGTACTTAAAATCCTGACTCTAATAACTTAATAAAGCATGATGCTAGATCCCATGCATGCATGAAGTTTTCAAATTCAAACTAATTTTGGACAAATAGGTACCAACAAATCTTGGAAAGTTCAATTCTATATTCTACACAGTAATTACAAATAAGACTCCATCATCTATGCAAAAATAATTCATATAATTATTGGACACCAAATTAAATAATGTAACAAGTTTGAAAATAAAAGAATGCCAACACAATCCATCATTTAGGAATGGAAGGAAAAAATGTGATAACATAACGATTGGCCTTATAAGTATTGAGCTTGAGGACATATGATCTTAAAGAAATGAGCAAACACCGTAAGCTTTCTTTTGTTGGAGTTAGCATACTCCCCAATACAATAATATCCATTCGATTTTGCAGCCAAACAAATACTCTTGTATCCCATCATCTTGACGTTGCACTGCACTGCCAACATCGGCAAGCTAAGCAACAGACATCGTCTAGGTCAACCTCATCATAGGACATCACTCCACAACCCACACAGCCACCCACTAGCTTCATGGACACATTGGAGATTGAAGTTGTCCACTAAACTAATGTCATAGAAGTTTAAGGTAGATTATTATTGCATTTACCTTACACAAATTATACTATCTTAAGGACTTAATTGTAATATAGTGAAGATTTTTTAAGGACTAATATTTTATATAATCTTTTAGGGACTATGTTAGTTAATAATTAACGGTTTTGTATTGGCAGTTAACGATGACACGTAGTCAGTAACAGTCCATGTAAGCATTTCTATTAACAACATCATATGGATGGACTAACATGTATAGTGTTTTAATCTTTTAGAGACTATAATTTGTATAGTCATCATTTTTTAGGGACTAAACTGTCAATAAATATATCTTTCAAGAACTAAAATAACAATTTACTCTTTTAATTTACATAACTATTAACTTTGAAGGGTTGGCATTGTCACTAATGTGTGGTTTGTCTTTGAAACCTGAATCTCAAACTCTTCGAGTCTTATTGCATAATCTCTATTTCATTTGCTTGTTTGTTTATTTTTATTTAGTCAAATACTCATTTTGATCCTCTATGTTTCACCCAAATTTTAAATTGGTCATTTATCTTTCAAAAGTTTTATATTGGTCCTTTATGTTTTCCAAAAGTTTTATATTTGTCCTTTAGGTTTCATTCAAGTTCTATATTGATCCTTTATGTTTCATTCAAGTTCTATATTGGTCCTTTATGTTTCATTGAAGTTTTATATTAGTCCTTTATATTTCATTAGAGTTTCATATTGGTCATCTCAGTATGATTTTATTTTTGGCTTAAACGACGCCGTTTTGGTGTTTTTGGTGTGTCTAAGGCCACGTCAGCTATCTGATACACGTAGGAGAGATTATGTGTCCATCTCGACACGCCACGTCAGTCGTTAACTTAAGAAATTGACGGATTTGGATGTAAGGACCGATTTAATTAGAACTTCTGCAAAATATAAAGTACTAATTTAAAACTTCTGAAACATAAATGACTAATTTAAAAGTTGAGTAAAATATATAGGACTAAAATGAACCTTTGACCTTTTTATTTTTATTTTTTTGGTTATGTAACAGATTAATTTTTTCTTTTCTTAAGGCATGCAAATTAAAGGTCAAAGGTTCATTTTGGTCCTCTATGTTTCACTCAAGTTTCAAATTAGTCCTTTATGTTTCAAAAAGTTTAAATTAGTCCTTTATGTTTCCCAGAAATTCTAAATTGGTCCTTCCGTCCAAATCCGTCAATTTCTTAAGTTAACTGCTGACGTTACATGCCGAGATGGACACATAATCTCTCATACGTTTATTAGATAGCTGAGGTGGCCTTAGACATACAAAAAATAACCAAACGGCGTCGTTTAAGCCAATAATAAAATCATGCTGAGAGGACTAAATATGAAACTCTAATGAAACATAAAGGACTAATATAAAACTTCAATGAAACATAAAGGACCAATATGGAACTTCAATGAAACATAAAGGACCAATATAGAACTTGAATGAAACATAAAGGACCAATATAGAACTTTAATGAAACCAGAAGGATAAATATAAAACGTTTGGAAAACATAAAGGACCAATATAAAACTTCTGAAAGATAAAGGATCAATTTAAAACTTGAATAAAACATAGAGGACCAAAATGAGTATTTGACCCAAATTAAATTTTTTTAATGTATTCTTCTAAAATAAAAGTACTCCCCTATTATATTAACTACTCGTGCTTGTTTAGTATCTATACAAATTTAATTTTCTAAATGTCCCAAGCCCATATGAAAATGCACTTTTAAAAATCTAAGAATTAATTGATCCATAGAAACTGACCAAAGACACTAATTTGGTATAATGATATACTTTTCTAGATTTTTTTTTCAAAAACAACGCATTTCTCCCTTATTCATCATGCCTAATTCATTCAACATAAGTCTCTAATATTTTTTCTTCTTTCTATTTTTTCCATATAACAAAAAAATTATCATAGGGAATAATAATAAATACTATAGATTCAAAATCTTTAATTTCATGAGACACTGAGGATTTTCTTTACTAGAGTTGTTTGTGTTTGACAGAAAGAGAAAGATACAGAGGTGGGAGTAGATCTCACCCGTGTCTCTCTCTCTCTGTACGTACTAAGCATGAATAACGCGTAGCACTGTATTTAAGTTCTGTATATCCTCACGCAAAGGAAAACAAATCTCTTTTAATTTGAATTTGGTTAATTTGTATACAAATTAATGTGTAATGATAGTTTTTATATACATTAATTCGCGTACAAATTGTCGCAATAAAATAGCTAATTATAAGGTCTCGTTTGGTATGCTTGCTACAGGGAAACTAAGAGGGAAGGTCATACAGAAGCATGTTTGGTATGGTTTGAGAAGTGGTGAGGTGAGTTTCAGTTTTCCTGTGAAGAGAGAGGCTTTCTTCCCTCATGATAGGGAGGGAAGGTGAAGTTTAAAGACCAAAATGCCCTTAAAAAATTTGTGGCTTTTAAAAAAGTAAGGACAAAAAAGGTTTTTCATCCTTTTTATCTTCTATTTCTCTATCTTCTTCCCACCATACCAAACAACATTACTTTCACATTCCACTTCTATTTCCCTGCATACCAAACATACTTTTTATCACTTACTTCGATCCACTTCCCACTAAAATATTCATCCGATACCAAACGCCACCTAAGAATTTCATTGGATTTGAACTATAGAGAATTTGGATACTACAGAAAGAGACACACGTGAGGATTGGGAGTCAGAGGTATATATATATATATATATAAAGCAATGAATGAATCTGTGAAATGCCAATAGCATAGCAGGTAGCTAGCAGGTGTGGACGAAGGCAATAAAGTCAAGAAAATGAAAGGCTATCCGAAAGAGGGGAATGGCAGTTGTCCATCATATGCTTTCATCTTATGGCCCTCTTTCCATCCATCCATCCTTTCATTTCTCTCTCTCTCTCTCTCAATCTTCTTCTTCCTCCTCTCCTCAAACACATGCTGGTGGGTTCCATGCTTCCCCACATCTTTGAAAACAAATTTCCATGAAAAAGATTGCAACTTTTGGAGCTACATCATCCTCTTAAAGGGCATGTTCACTGATAAGAAATCAATTTCATGAAAATCAAAAAGTAGGTGGGATCGATCTACTAGATCCTACTTATTTTTCACTTTTTTTATTTTCATCAACTTTAAAAAAGAATATATATATAAAATATTTATTATACCATTTTGATTTGACATGATTTGATACAATTATAATATTCTTTTCTTTTTATTATTTTAATATAAAGGGTAAAATAGTTATTTTAATGCATTCTCATTCCATTTCTATTATCAAATTTTTACTATTAAACACATCAAATGTATTCCGTTTCCATTTCCATTTCCATTTCCATTTCTATTTCTATCTAATAAACGTGCCCTATCAATTTTCTTTTTTCTTTTCATAAAATAATATTTGTTTATTGTAATTTTATAAAAAAATTTGATGTAAAATGTTATTCTGTTTAATTAAAAAGTATATATTAATTTGGGTGTAAGTATCTGAAAGAATTATACTCGAAAAATTAGCTGAACAGTAGCGTCCTGACGACTACACTTTGACTTGATTGCACTTAGCATCACTCTCGATCACATCAATCCCTCCGCTGAATAGGAGTTTGGTTATTGATGTGAGATATAGATCTAAGAAAAAAAGAGTTCTAGTTATCTCCAGAAACCAAACGAACAAAATGTTGAATTGAATCGTACCAATATCTATTGAGGATCTTACAAGTTACAATTTTGTAGAGACCTGTGTTTTTTATAAACAATTGCTCGGACCTAGTCTAAAACCTTTTGTTGATAGTCCTTTCTCACCAGGTGGCCCACAATACAATTTGATACAAATAGAGTTGTTGAGAGAACCAAATTCCAAAAATTATCTATTGAAGTTAAACAAACCAATATCTAATAAGGCTTTTATTTAAAAATAAAATCTTTTATGTGAGACCCGTAATATATATATTTATATTAATATGGCTGTGGGGTCTTTCCGTCAACGGTCTCCTAAAACAGTCAATTAGTTAATTAAAAAAGAAAATAAAAATATGATGTGAAAAAATCATGGGTAAGAAAAAATAAGAATAGTGATAACTTTCCAAGATTACATTTATTATTTTAAATACGATAATCATTTTATTTTATATTTTTGAATTTTAAAATAATTTAATATTTTATTTTTTATTAATTTAAAGGATAATAATCATAATTTTATAATATATTTTTTAAAAATGAAAGAAATTAAATTACATGCACCATTAAATTAATATATATATATATATATATATATATATATATATATATATATATATATTCATATTTGGCACCATTAAATTAATAGGACTTGAGACGGCTGAGAAAATTATTGCAAATCCCTTATATGTGTGTGTGTGTGTGTGTGTGAGGTGACTCTGATGGGATTGTTCTAAAACTACAACTAGAAAGCTTTATCCATTAATTATGATGGCCTTTTTTGGTGGTCCATTAATTAATTAAAGTAAACCGAACAAGAAACAAGTTTTGCTCTACACTTTTCAAGGAAAAGGCCTAAATTCATCTTTTAATAAGTTAAAAATTTTACAGGCCAAAAAAAATTAAAATTTTTATTTTTCTGTACATATAACTACGATTCTACGAATCCAATCAACTTATTTTATTTTATTTTTTTTCAAAAAATAAAAAGAGAAAAAAGATTTTGATTAGGGAAAGCAAAGAAACCTACCACTCACAATCTTTTGGTTTTGTGTTCTATTTAGGAGTTCAGGTGGTATGTTAGTTCCGACCATTATTGAGCATGGGCTGCTTTACATAAAAGTCTAACATTACATGTAGTACTAAATTTTCCTATATTTTATTTATTTATTTAATATTATTTATTAATATTAATATAAATACATATTAATGATTAAATGAATGCGAGATTAATTTTTTATTAATATTAATAAATAATAAATAAATGTATCAAATTTCAGTATTTTTAGAGTACGGAATATCCTTATCTATATATATATATGGTTTTAAAATTTTTAGTGTCACACAAGAAAAGTGTGATACCAAAAAAATAACTTTTCCACTAAAAAAATTAAATTATAATATTTTAATATTTAAATTATAATAATAATAATTTTATCTTATATATTTTTTTAAAAAAATTAAAACAATTTACATGCAAGGTAAGTGCATGCAAAGCTTCTAGTATCTATATTTATATGGTTCTGAACCCTTCCGGTCAACGGTCTCTAGGGATGGCAATCTTACCCGGACTCAACGGGTACCCAGAAAATTTACCCATTGGGTCCAGGTCTAGTATTGAAAAAATGGGTCTGGGTCCGGGTCTGGGAATTTTAACAGGTAAAAGTACGGGTCCGGATCCGGGGACGGGTAAGGGTGTATTCACCTCGGACCCGGACCCGAACCCGGTGGTATAATATATATAAAAATATTTTATATAAAAATATATTATATATTATATATCATATCAAATTGTGTGTTTGAAGTTTGTTTATCTTAAACTTGGAAATAATTAAATTTATGAATGTGTGTTCAATACTTGTGATTAAAGTACTTGTGATGAAAGTAGTAAATTTTGTAGAAAAAATAGTAAATTTTTCGGGTCTGGGGCCGGGTCTGGGGATCTAAGTATTCGATGGGTCCGGGGACGGGTATCAAATTTCATACCCGGTCGGGGACGGGTCCGGAGATGGGGAAAATATTGACTACCGAAGCCGGGTACGGGGAATGCAATATCCTACCCAGACCCTATCCATTGCCACCCCTAACGGTCTCCCAAAATAGATATTTAATAATTTATTAAATAAAAAAAATGATGGGAAGATGTGGGAGTGGGAGAGAGAAAGTAAACATGGTGAGTAGTTAGTGCTGAAACAAATAACTTCTCATAATTCAATTTATTATTTTAAAATATAATAATAATAGTTTTATATTATATTTTTTAAAAAATAAATTACATGCACGGTACGTACATGCGAAGCCTCTAGTTATATATATTGTTCTATGCTTCTTTTAAATGGATCACAATAACATATAAAGAGGAGTCACTGCATGACTCTCTCATCAAATAGGTAGGATCTGTAAAAATTATAGGGTAAAGTAGCTTCTTTCCTTCCAATTTTTGTTGTAATATTTATTCTTATTTTTAAACTTTTTTTCGTTCATACCTATTTAAACTTTTAGTTTTGTTCATGCATGCCTTTTTTGCTAACACCGTTAGCTTGCTTGACAGAATTTGCTAACGCGTGGACGATGAATGTGCATCTCTTTTGCCACGTCATTTTCCACCTCACATTTAAGTTTTTACTTTTATTAAAATAAAATTAACCTAATCTAAATAAAAATTAAAAAACAAACTTTTACCCTAAATTTTTTTTATTGGATTAGGTTAATTTTTTTAAATAAAAGTAAACAGTTAAATGTGAGGTGGACAATGACGTGGCAAAAAATTACACATTGATCGTCCACGTCGACAAATTCCGTCAAACAAGTTAATGGTGTTAGCAAAAAGAACATGCATGAACAAAATTGAAAGTTTAGGGGTAGACATAAACCAAAAAAAAGTTTGGGGGCAAGAATGAACATTGTAACAAAATTTGAAGACAACAAAGATACTTTACCCAAAAATATATATATGCGATTTAATCCGGACAAACAGTGAGGATATTTCTAGACCTTAAAATGGTGACATCTAAATCACATAAGAGCAATCTCTAAGATCATATAACACAATACCTAGGGATGATCAAAATACTCATACCCAATGAGTACCCTGAAATTAAATTTACCCTATGAGTCTGGGTATGGGTCCGGGTACAAAGTCAACGGGTCCGGGTCTGGGTAAAGAGGTACCCTACCCATACCCTACCCGCAATAGTAATTATATATATATATATATATATATATATATATATATATATATATATATATATATATATATATATAAAGTATTATTTTTAAATTTTTTTGTGTTAGGAAAATATATAATTCTAAGAAAAAATGTTAAATATCATATAGATATTAAAGTAATTTAATTGTACATTTATATTTATGATTTAATTTTTTTATTTTTTGTGATTATAGATGAAAAAAATTGATAAAAATAAATTTTATATTAATAAAATAATAATTTATTTCAAATTTTTATGGGTCTGGGTTCGGGTATGGGGATTTAACTACCCGTAGGGTCTGGGTATGTGAATTGATTTTGATACTCATTCAAGTCCGGGTACGGGTCTGGGGGATTATAGTACCCTACCCATGATCATCCCTAACAATACCACACTAAAATTATAGGCCGTTTGGTTACTAATTTTAATTTAGGTAATCCATTATGTAATCTAACATTTCCTCAAACATTAATCCTATCAAACATGCTTTACTTTTTGCAATGTGATGAAATTATGTTTTTGTCCTTATTTTTTGACCCACTTTTAATATAAGGGTAAAATAGTCATTTTACCCATTTTTATTCCATTAACATCACTTTCACATTACTATTGTCATTCTCTCCTGCATTCTCATTCTCACTCCCATTCTCATTACATCCAACATTTACGTAACCAGTCGTGCCCATAATGTGTACAAAAAGGATATATAATTGGAGCACATATACACTACAAAAAATGTGACATTCGGTCTAAATAGTCACCACTAAAAATCTTCGGTGACGACTTTTAGGTCGCCACAAGGCCACCACCTATAACTCCGTTGCCGAAAGTTTCGGTGGCGACTAAATATGATCGCCACCAAATATAAATAATGCCTTGACATATCTTTCCATAGCAACCAAAGTGTTTTAACTTTTAAGGCAAGAGTTTAAATAATCAATGTAGATAGAACTTACATATATAGAAGTGTTTTAACTTTTAAGGCAATGGTTTAAATAATCAAACAACGTGACAACGATAAAATATACTCTCCTACGCGTTATATTTTAATGACGTGGCATAATACATCACTGCCACGTCATCCTACATTGGGGAGATGATGATGATAATGATGAAGGAGAGAAATGATGATGTGGCAATGTGAGGTGACGTGGCAGTGATGTGTCATGACACGCCATTAAAATCTGACACGTAGGAGAGAGAATGTGCCACATAAGCATGCCACGTCATTATTTAACGGCAAAAGTTAACGATGTTACGCTCGAGGACCAAAATCGAACAAAAAAAAAACTTTGAGGACCAACATTAAACTTTTAAAATATTGAGGACCAACATTAAACTTCATGCAAACATTGAGGACCAAAATAATACTTTAGCCTAAATTTTTTTTCTAATCATATATTATCTTCATTTGAATAAAAAGTGTACACTACATAAATTCAACATAGAGTATACATTATACAAAGAAAAGAAAATGTATATACTACGTGTCGTAGACAATTTGGTAACTTATAAGTAAAGTTTTCGTTTTGCATATATATTTTTATTGGAGATAATCTTGTTTGAAGTACTATTGAACACTAAATGTAGACACATCTCTTATAATGAATTCAATCCTGAGTTTAATGATTAGTTTCTCACTAAACCTAATCTGATTCAGTAATTGTAAATAGAGTTAATCACATTAGAGAAAATGATGTGTATATAAAATATATTTATGTGTGTGTGTGTTATATGATCTTCTAGTTAATGATCTTCAAATTGTATATTTTAAATATTAATAAATAATATAAAAAATGTGATGTATAAGGGAGAAGAGAAAAAACAGGGATAACACATAATTAATGGAGAAGTAAATAATTTTATATTATTTAATTTATTAATTTAAAATATAATAATAATAATATAATTTTATATCACATTTTAAAAATTAAAGAAAGAATTACATGTTTGTGCATGCAAAACCTCTAGTTTATATATATATATATATATATATATATATATATCGGTAATGAAAAATGATAGTGAATATATAGAGGCACTCTCATGAGTATTCAAGAAGGCGCTAGTAATATGTTAGGGAGACTAACATAAATCCTACTCAAAAGATTACTATAAAGACTTAATTAGCCATTGCAAACAAAAATTTAATCGTAACTACTCAATTAGCTATTAGATACCATGAGATTTCTTTAGAGAAGGATATCTAAGCGAGATTTCGAATGCCTTATAAAGATTAAAAAATTATATTAAATTATATTGAAACAGGCGTCTTAAGGTGTATTTAGGAGTAAAGATAGGAAGGGAAGAGAATGGAGGAAAAAAAAGGAGAAAAAGTGAAGATTAATTAATGATTTCTCTCTCATTTATTTGGACGGTTAAAATAAACAAAGAAAAACAGAGGGAATGTTAATAATCAAACGTGATATATTTTTATTTGGTCAGATGTCTATTTTGGTCCTCTATGTTTTATACAAGTTTTAAATTGGTCCTTTATCTTTCAAAAGATCTATATTAGTCCTTTATGTTTCCTAAAAGTTTTATATTTGTCTTTCAGGTTTCATTGAAGTTCTATATTGGTCCTTTATGTTTCATTGAAGTTCTATATTGGTCCTTTATGTTTCATTGAAGTTCTATATTAGTCCTTTATGTTTCATTGAAGTTCTATATTGGTCCTTTATGTTTCATTGAAGTTTTATATTAGTCCTTTATGTTTCATTAAAGTTTCATATTGGTCCTCTCAGCATGATTTTATTTTTGGCTTAAACGACGTCGTTTGAGTGTTTTTAGTGTATCTAAGGCCACGTCAGCTATCTGATACACTTATGAGAGATTATGTGTTCACCTCGGCACGTCACGTTAGCAGTTAACTTAAAAAATTGACGAAAGTGGATGGAAGGATCAATTTGGAACTTCTTGCAAACATAAAGGACCAATTTAAACTTTTTGAAACATAAAGGACCAATATGAAACTTCGTGCAAACATAAGGGACCAATTTGGAGTTTTGACCTTTTTATTTTAATTATCTCCACAACAAAAGTTTTTTTTATGTAGTTAGGTTCCCCTATTTGAAAGAATTAAATTTTTTTTTTTAAAAAAGAGGAGATTTAACAAGAATTAATACAAAATCTTTTAATTTTTCATTGAAACTTTTAACAGTTTCATTCCCAAATAATACACCTTTAACAGGCCAAAAAAAAAAAATTAAATAAATACATGTATCTAAGTAAAACTGAGAATTATAAAAGTAAACGTGTGTCTCAAGATATTTTGTATTAAGTTGAACAATAATTTTGATGTACGGTCAACATTGACGTCATCTTGACCGTGGATAATTATATTTGCACTTAGTGTTAATTGTTTAGGGAAAATTAGGGACTGAATCCTTCGTCATTATTTTTCTCTGTCATTTTTTATTATTAGCTTAAAATAATATTTTTTAATAGTTTTTTTTACAATAAAATAATTTAGGTGCTTCAAAATATATTTGAGATGAATAAATTTTGGAGTTCAAGTCGTCTAAATTTGAGAAATGACAAACTTTTCTAAAATATGAAATAGATACAAATAAAAGTGTAGTTCCTAAACCATTCATGGTTGGTCCTAATTAATGTAGGGTATTCAATTTTTTTATTTATATAACTCTCATACTTTTAAGAAATAATAAATTTGAGGCACTCAAAACTTTTAATTGTACAAAAAAAAATATTAAAATATAATCTTTTAAACGAATGGTAGAGAATGACAGAGGATCCATTCTCAAAAAATTACGGTGAATGTGTAACATTGCTTAAAAATTAAAAATTTAAAGGTACAATTAATAACAAATAAAATTTGAGATAAAATTCAATGTAATTATGGTAATCAAGATCCCGATTTAGATTGTAAGATTGTTTAAGATCACGATCTTGTATCGTATTTTCGATCTGAATCGTGCTTAAGATCGAAAAATTATAAGATCAGGATAAGATCGCGATCTTGATCATAAGATCGTAAGATCGTATAATTTAATTTTCTTTAAAAAAACAGAGACCCAAAATGCAGCTTTAGTCCTAAATATTTATGTCTATGAATTTTGATATTTAGTTTGTTGAATTGATATATAGATATTGTCACTTTGGTGACTTATGAACTAATTTATGAAAATATCATGAAATTGTGACCATTTTATATATTTATTTAAAATATATATTACTAAATATATAGATTAATTATTTTTTAAAATTGATAGGATCTTATGATCCTCAATCTGATCTTACGATTCTATCTCTCCCCATCCTACTTAAAATGTCGAACTTGAACCTTGAATGCAACTATAATTTGGGATTAAAAATATATTGTGTATTCAGGCCAAAAAAAAATATATATATATTGTGTATAAAAAAAAATAGAGTTTTGTTTTGGGCCAAAAAGTATTGGTAATGATATAAAATTGAATCCATTAATGAACGCAAGCCCGTACAACAAACTTTAAAAACAAGTTGGGCTTTGAATTCAAGTCCATTTTTTTTCCTTCTTAAAATTGGACTCGTATATCATGATCAAGTTTTCCAATAGTCTTCGTCAATTTCACTTTTCTATTACAAAATCATTACAGACCAAAAAAAATAAATAAATTACAAAATCATTATTGGGGGTTTGTTGCATGAATGGTAGATGTAATCGTAAACGTAATCTAATATTTTTTTAACATTCTTCCTATCAAACAAATCGTATTTTTAGTAATATGATGAAATTATATTTTTGCCTTACTTTTTTATTCACTTTATTCCATTCTCACTTTTAATATAGGTATAAAATGGTCATTTTATCCGCTTTTATTCCATTCAAATCACATCACATCCCATTCCCATTCCATTCAACATTCCTATTTCCATTACCATTTCCATTTTCTCAAACACTCTAAAATGATCATTTTATCCGCTTTTATTTCATTCAAATACATCACATCATATTCCCATTTCATTCAACATTCTTATTTCCATTACCATTTCCATTTTCTCAAACACTCCACAGACCAAACATACCATATGTTCAACTCAAATATAAAATTGATAAAAAAGTTATAGAGAAATTAAAAAACCTCCGTTGCCACTCTAATGCATTGCAATGAAAAGGGCAATAGAGAGGTGACAAAAAGTAAAGATGGTAAAAAGTTATGATTGTGAGGAATTAAAGAATCTCTTATTTAATTTATTTTTTAAAAATATAGTTATTATTATATTTTAAAATTAAATTTTTTTTTTAAAAAATAACATTCAATTTGGTATATGCTAAAATTTGTAATAAATAATTATGCATTCGAGTCTTTATCAATGTTTAAAAACTCCAATCGATTAAAGACTCGGATCATTGGTTCAATCGTAAGATCATTGGGTCAATAGTTGAACCAGTAAAAAATTTTAAAAAATATATTATATACATATATACTACTAAGTAAAAATTAAATTATAAATGAGAAAAATAAATAAACTAAAATAAAAAATATATTATTATATTAACTAGCTTGTGACCCGTGCGATGCACGGGATTTATCTAAGAGAATAACTATTATTAAATTAGTATGTATCAAATTATCTTAAAAGGTATCAAAGCAACAAACGTCTATTTGCTTATAAATTTTAAAAGTATGCAACTATTTCTTAATGCACACCCTTACAATTTTTGATACATCTCCAAAATCTGAATAAATATCTATGACAATGTATAAGTGATTAGCTTCTTTGCAATAGTTGACCACGTACATATTATCCGAAGATTTGAAATTAGAAAGCTTTGGTAAGTAATCGACCCGTGCGATGTACGAAATATGTTTAAGGATGTTTATAATAAAAAACGTGAACATATTCAGGCAAAAAAATGGATATACAAATAATGATTATAATAAAAAAAATAAAAAATTTATGAGAAGCCAAACTAATCAATAGGGGTGTGCACGGGTTGGGTTGAATTGGATTGAGGTGACGAGTGGAACCAATCCTTTGGCGGGTGGGATTGGTTCGAATTGAGAGAGAATAAAATTTTAAACCCTAACCAATTCAACCCGCTTTATTTTCTTTTTTAGTTTTAATATTTGCATTAGTCATCTTGTAACTTTTAAGCCAAACATTGTATACAATACAAAATTATATTAGATAATTGTTCTTATTAATTGATTATAATATATTTTAAACAAAAACATGTAAAAGAAATATAGTTAAAGTTCTAATTTAATTTTATACAATAAAAAAATCTCAAAAACACATTAATGATTAGTTAAGCATTCATTGTGTTTTATTCATAAATTAAACAAAAAAAAAAGGCATCTCACTCCTTATAAGCAAATAATTAATTAGAGAATAAAAATTAATTTTAATATCATTTAAAACAATATATGATGTAAGAATTAACCAATAAGTATATATGGAGTGCCATTGATGGCTTCATAAATATTTTTGTGGGTCATACAAATATATATATATTTTTTGGAAGTGATGTAGTCTAATTTATTTTTCTGAAAATGTCACACATTCTAGTTTTAGATTATGGTTGAGTTCTAAATTTGGAGTAAAAAGTGTTTATTTGTTAATATATAAGACTAAAATGCATCAAATAATTTTGAGTCAATGGCATATACATTCCTGAGTTTTAATCTCGCAGACATACCTCTTGACATTTTATATTTTGTCGGATATCTTTTTTAGTCATTTTATATTTTAGCGGCTTCAAATTGAATGTTTAAAATGGTTAAAATAACATTATACTGATTAAAATATCCTCACAAAATATACTTATATAACATATAACGGCTAAAAAACTCTCACAAAATGTGTTTACATGGCAGATAGACCTGCTCATGGGCTGGGTAGCCCATGAGACTACCTAAGCCAAAGCCCATGGGTCAGCTACCAAACATTAAGAATTGGGTATGGGTAGTACTTGAGCCTTACCCATCAAATACCCATTTTATTAAAAATACCTGGGCCAAAACTTGGGTAGTATCTGGGCCCTGCCCATCACTTACCACCATTCATTACCTACTACCACTACCCACCATCGCCACCGCCACCCACCACCCACCAACAACACCATGCACCACCCGCCACCACCACCTACCAACTACCACCACGAACCGCCCACCATGGACCACCGCCAACCGCCACCATGCACCACTACTAGTCACCACACCCACCACCACCACCACCTACCAACCACCAATACGAACCACCCATCATGCACCACCGCCAACCACCACCTACCCATCACCACTCACCACCCACCACCACCCACCACAAACCGCCGATTAACCACCATAGCGTACTGCCACCGCCACCAACACCCACCAGAAATGTGTGCATGAATCTTCTTACTCCCAAAATATCTATGTAAGAATATTTTGAACTTTCATAAATCTCATTTTTCAAGAACTGTAATGTTTAATTATTCAAATTAATTACAATTAAGTTTCTTTATACATAAATTAATATATTATAGTATAAGTTTATCTAAGATAGATGTGTCTTTAGAGCACAATAAATATTTAATCAGATTGATTAACTGATAAATTTTGAATATGAAAAAAATTAGTATTTTAGTTTTTTAATACGTTTCATAATTTTCAAATCATTGAAATAATGCTTTATTAAACAATATTCAAATACAATTTTAATTAGTGTCTTAATTAACAGTATTGATTTTGAACGGACCGACCATAGATAAGATTTTTGCATTGAATAGAACCGAACACTTGATCGATTATCGGTCAGATCGATCTGATTCTTAAAACAATGGTTCTAAGCAAACAAAAACAAAATTTAAAGTAATATATATATATAAGTATTTATACTAATGGGCTAAGCCCGGGCTTAACCCATGTACTTGGGTAAATACCTAGCCCATTGTAATGGATAGTAAAACATAGGCTTGGGCTCAAGCCCAAACACATATATGTGAAGCCCAAGCCCAACCCATGAACAGGTCTAATGGCAAATAACGACTATAATACCCTCTTTCAATATTACATGGCAGATAATGATTGAATTTGGACGGAAGTCTAACGTAAGGGTGCTAGCTAGGAGTCCTAAATTGAAAGTTCAGGGGTTTGTTCACAAGGTTTTGAAATTCATGAAGTGTATGTAACCATAGCCAAAAACTCAGCAGTCTTAATGCATTTTAGCCAAAATATAATTAACTACAAAATTTTAAAAATAAGATCAGTTCATTTCACTTTATTTTCTTATTTTTATCCCATTCGTTAATCAAAACATATTAATGCATAAATAAATTTTAAAATGAAGGTCAAATAAAGACCAACCGCTATAGAGAATTCAAAATCCAAGAAGGAGTAAAACATCATTTTGGTCCTTTTTAGATAGCACATTTTTCAATTTGGTCCTTTTTAGATGGCCTTTTTCAATTTAGTCCTTTTTAGATTAATCCATTATCAATTTGGTCCTTACCGTTAAAATTACTAACGGAATTAGCTGAAGTGGATAGTTTGGGGTAAATTTATAATTTTAAATAATAGTAGGGCTTTTAATGTAATTATTTTGGGGCAATTTTGTAATTTTCACAAATTGAAAAAAAACATGGTACCATTTTCAATTTGGGAAAATTATAAAATTTCCCAAAATAATTACATTAAAAAACCCTCTTAATATTTTAAAAATTATAAAGTTACCCCAAATTATCCACATCAATTAACTCCGTTAGTAATTTTAACGGTAAGGACCAAATTGATAACTGATTAATCTAAAAAGGATTAAATTGAGAAAGGCCATCTAAGAAGGACCAAATTGAGAAAAGTGCTATCTAAAAAGGACCAAAATAATATTTTACTCATCCAAGAAGTATAAAGTAAGAGAATCAAAAGTATATAAATTTTGGTATTAAATTATGGACTAAACTGAGGTAAAGTTACTTAGGTGCTTGCTATAAAGTTCACCAATATAATTGAAACACGTGGCAAAAATTTTTTGTATAACCAATCATGGTAGAGAGAGAAAATGAAAAGCAATAAATTACATAACCAATCAAATTGGAGAGAGAATATAAATAAGGTTTATGATTGGTGAACTTTATAGCAAGTACCTAAGCAACTTTACCTTAGTTTTTTCCTTAAATTATTCCAACCCTTGATAATTAGTTGAGGTGGCCGTTGCTAATTAGTTCAAGTGGGGTGCAGTCGATATTTAGTATAAACAATTGACCTTGAAAATTCCAAATTATTCATTGGCCTATAAATATTACTTCAGTTTTTTGGTTTAAAATTTAACATGATGAATTCTCATGGATAAATATAAATTATATCCATGAGAATTCATCAGATATCGAAATGGAGCCTACCATGAAAAAGGAGAAGAATAAACTTTAATGTCATTGGAGATAACTAACAAATGGATAAAATAATTACCCAATATACTGCAAATAAAACAATGATAAGAATTAAGAAGCAATAACCTCGGCTTAAAGAGAAAATAATTGCAACTGAACCAACTCTTTCCTCCTCCCTTCAACCTATAGAATCGCTTCAATCTTTTTTATTTCAATTTTGGAAAATATAATATCACAATAAATTTTTTATAATATATATTATTTAATGTATAAGTTCAAAGTTCTAAAATTAAATGCATCTTATTATCATCAAGTAATTTATATTTTAATATATACTGTTTAATAAATAATTGAAATGTCAAAATCAAATATTGATTATCATATTTGAAAATTTGGTTACCTAAATAAGTCGTAATTATTCTAAAAAAGTCATAATTTAAGGTATTCTTAAATACATAATTGAGGTTTAGTTAATAAACATTTATATAATAATAAAATTTGATTATATCTTAATTATGAAATTTGAAAATTTTGTTTCCCTAAAATTATATAACAGAAATTAGGCAAATTAGTTGTAACTTAATCAAAATTCAATATCAATAATATTTAATATGCTAATAATTAGGCAAATTTGTTGTAAGCTAATCAAAATTCAATTTCAATAATATTTAATATGCTAATAATTAGGCAAATTTCTTGTACCCTAATAATCACTTTAAGACCAAAACTCAGTTTATCATCATAATTAAAATTCTTAATGATATATCATAAAATACTCAAATTTAAAAAAAAGAATTAAATAGTATTAATATATGATCAGAATTAAATAGTATTAATAATTAGGCAAATTTGTTGAAACCTAATCAAAATTCAATATCAATAATATTTAATATGCTAATATTTAGGAAAATTTCTTGTACCCTAATAATCACTTTTAGACCAAAACTCAGTTTACCATCATAATTAAAATTCTTAATGATATATCATAAAATACTCAAATTTGAAAAAAAAAAATTAAATAGTATTAATATATGATCAGTAACCTTGATAATGAGTAACTGAGATATTTGACGGATAAAAGTTCAGTAGTATTGTAACTACTAAACTTCAATGCATCCCTCAAATCATATAGTACTATTTATTAATATTAATAAAAAATCACATTAATTAGGACTCACCTAAAATAGATTAGGGACCAACTGATCGGAGAGATGTACTGTCGTTCAGTACTACCGTACTATTGGACATCTACTCATACTTGATATATGGATAGTTGAGATAGATAAAAGTTTTAAACTTTTAGAGTTATACCTGTCAAATTAATTCTATGTTAAATTATGATGATAGATAATAAATATTTTCATAAATTCAAAGGACAAATTAACTTGATCTGCATATACACAAATAAAGTTTTGATTGTATATTTTAAGCATTCAATTCACATGAGTGTGCCTATAAACAATTCAATTATAAGATAATTATATAAACATGCCTAATAGCAACCACATTATGTTCTAAGTTGACATGTACATTGATATAAGCAAACTTAAATATGTAAATTAGTAGACATGATAAGCATGAAATCACTGAAACCCCAAGTACTTTCACATGCATGAAATTGGTGCTGTGTATTTTTGCACTAAACGAAATAAATTAATTATACGCATTATAAAACTTGAAGAAAACTTGATAAAGAGAGAAATATCAGTACAATCTGTAAAAAAGACAGAGAACCAAAAAGATTGAAGAATGCAAACTTGTTTCTTTGTTATAAATTATGTCTACGCGATATACGGTAGCCATTTAAGAATCATAAATGGCCCAGTTTTTACACCTTAAAGTACCAACTTGCAATGCTTAAGTACCTACCAAGTTCTTTCTTACAAAATTGTTTATTGTCCCAAGCCACTCTGTCTACAGTTATCTGGTATAACTTCTTGTTGAAGTCCCACATTGCTTAGTTAAATAGCTAATAAGCTGTATATATAGGCTAAGGTAATCCTCTCCCTTTGAGAGCTCTTTTGGAGTGAGTTAGGCCTCTTAAGATGGTATCAGATTGATGTTGGGTATGTGTGGATGGATGAGCCTTACTATGGGCTGCCCTGGGGATAACCTGTTGGCTTCACGCTCCTATGTCGGGCGTGAGGAGGGCGTGTTGAAGTCCCACATTGCTTAGTTAAATAGCTAATAAGCTGTATATATAGACTAAGGTAATCCTCTCTCTTTGAAAGCTCTTTTGGGATGAGTTAGGCCTCTTAAGACTTCTATATTAATATTAAAAATTCAAACTTTTCATTAGCATCAACCACAACTTAAAAACATGATCTCATAATCATTGAAAAAATGTTCATGATACTGTTGGCTGAAGTTAATTTACCTACAATTACTTGTCCAAGTTTTCACTTCTGAGTTCTCCCATTTTATTATGGCCATAGGATAAAGGTATGCTACGTATTATTAACATAAAACTCTAGCTTCAGGTTGAAATCCACATGCTAGTTGCCAAGACGTTATTCTCTCAAACACTGCTAGAAACTGATAGAAAGGAACCACATTATTCAACTTGTTGAAAAACTTTTATTGAGTAAGTTGTTTATTTCAGAGCAGCACAAGTGGCCATGCAAGTGCACTTCACCATAATTCACAAGCACCTCAGCAAATAATAACGTTGCGTTTGGTTCAAAAAAAATTATGGAATTGGAATTGGATTGTAATTGAAATTGGTGAGATGGAATTGAAATTGAATTATTTTGTATTGAGAAGTGTGTTTAGTATGAAAAGATGGAATTGAAAGTTTGTAAAAGAATGTGAGGTAAAAAAACTAATTTGCCCCTCAATAAATATTAAATAATTATTTTTCTTTTACTTTTATTTTTTTGGGTATATAATTATTTTTTATATTCATTATAAAAAAATTAATAAATAATTACAAAAAATAAAACATAAAAAACACTATGGGCAACATTAAATTGAGAAATTGTTTTTAAAAATTTTAAAAATATATTTGTGTTTTTAAAAATTAAAAAAATGCTGTTCCAAAAAAAAATAAAAAAATATTTTTTTTTACTTATGTTTTTATTTTTTTCTTTAAAAATATAAAGATAATGGAAGCCACCAATGAATGATGATGGAGGACGGAGGATAAAGAGCATGAACTTTCCAAAGCAGGCAGAAGACGTGAGACAGAGAGAGAGGACGAGACTCGAGAGAGCAGCAGGGACAAAATTGTCATTTTCTCTCAATTCCACAAAACTTATCCCAATTTCGTCTAAAAAATATAGAATTCAATTCCAAAATTTTAACACATTCAATTCCAATTCTACACTTGCCCAACCAAACTAAATAATTTATGGGGATATTTACAATTCTACATAGAAAAGAGATAATAAACCGAAATTGAATGTGTATGTGAGTAAAATATACCTCTTGATAATGTCATTGCAAGGCTTATAGAGCTTTGGCTTGGTATCACAGAATTTTCAATGGCCCATGTGAATGATGTTCGGCCATCCACTGTCATAATCATGATTTGAGATTATACCAAAAACCCAAGGGAGCAGACATTAATTTTGTGGAACAGATATTAAAACAATAGAGTAGACTTAAAAGGTAAGGAATTAAAGATGGAGAATAAACTCACACTTTTGATCGACCTACGTTGCTGATGATATAAATTGGTATGACAATGTTGTATTATTCTCTGTTATTTTATAGTCTGAGTAAATTAATGTGATTGAGTTCAAATGTAAAATCTGAATAGAATGATTTGATCATGGCATTAAATACAAATTATGATTTTACCATAACAATCACATGAATGTCGTCCAGCTCTTAACTATAGTTAAATGGTTTGATAAATAGTCAACTTGTGCCATACTTAATATTGACATATGCAATTCTCTATTCAGGCCAAGATATTGGAATTGTTCTTACTGTGCATTTAGTGAGGGCATTAATTGCTCGTAACCACACTGTATGAGAGTGGATCCTCTGCAATTATTTTTCTCTGGCATTCTCTACTATTAGCTTAAAATAATACTTTTTAATAGTTTTTTTTTACAATAAAACAATTTAGGTGCTTCAAAATATATTTGAGATGAATAAATTTTGGAGTTCAAGTCGTCTAAATTTGAGAAATGACAAATTTTTCTAAATAATGAAATAGATACAAATAAAAGTGTAGTCCCTAAACCATTCATGGTTGGTCCTAATTAATGTACGGTATTCAATTTTTTTTATTTATATATATAACTCTCATACTTTTGAGAAATGATAAATTTGAGGCACTCAAAACTTTTAATTGTACAAAAAAATATTAAAATATAATATTTTAGATTAATGGTAGAGAATGACAGAGGATCTATTCTCGGCTAGTAATAGCCTCATGTACCTTCTTTTATATTAATTAATTAATAGATTAATAGATCCTTATTATAATGAAAAAACTCTAATATTAACTTGAAGTGCAAATCTAAGGCAATCCCACTAATTAATTTATCCATGGATTTGGACGGAAGGACCAATTTAGAACTTCTGGGAAACATAAAAGACTAATTTAAAACTTCTGAAACATAAAAGACTAATTTCAAACTCGAGTGAGACACAGAGGACCAAAATGAACCTTTGACCTAAAATTAATAATAGATAGATTAATAGATCCTTATTATAATGAAAAAACTCTAATATTAACTTGAAGTGCAAATCTAAGGCAATCTAATCCCACTAATTAACTTATCCATGGATGGCAAATATTATAGCGCAGGCTATATTTATCGCGCATACATGGTTGACTTTCCGTAATACGCCAATAGCACTCAAGGCAATCCTCTCTCACAGCGTCGTATATATCAAACCTGTGAGTCACCCCTGGCCACTGAAACGTACAATGGAATAGTGTCGTGAAGAAGAAATCCACTTTGAAACTGAACTCGAAGAATCCACCGGGACGAACGACGAGCGTTCCGATGTCGTCGTCGGAGGATTTGCAATGAACGGTCAGGATATTGCCGTGATCTAGCCCGTTGTACACTCTCACGTGCGTTTTGGCATGAACGACGACATTGGAGGATTCGGATGCCAAGAGAAGCAGCACCGTGAGTGTTGTTGGTAAGAGGGTGGTGATTCTGAAGGATTGAGACATTGTTTTGAAGGTCGGTCTATAGTGTTTACTGCTTATTTCCTCATCAATATATATAGGTCGTTTTCTGTAAAACGACAGTTTTGGTTTTTGTTGGAGGATGTAAATTGTAATTGTAATGAATTATGTGAACGTTTGTTTGTATTTTTTAATTGAATGAGTAAATAGACATTCATTAGTTAACATACGTAGTGTTTTAAAGCTCTTTAAATTTTTTAAAAGAAGAGCATTAAATTCGTATTAATTTAGATGAAACCAAACAATTAAACTCCAATATCCAAATTAAGTGCTCATCAATATTGGTAAAATAATATGCACGCATAAAAAAATATTAGAATTGACTCTAACTCAACATTTTCTATTAAGTTAAAAATATTAAGAATTATATGTTGAAACACACACTCATATACTGGTCATGCTAAAATACATGTGATATTACGGTGATCTGAAGGTAAGTTGGAGCGAGGGAAATAGGAGAGAGGATGGACTCGAGTTGAAGTCGTCCGACGCCTACGTACCCTTAAGTGGGATCAAAGTCCATGTAGTTCGCTCGATGGTAGATAGTCCAAGTCTCGAGGTTGTGAGAGCAAGCTAGAGTGTTAGGCACAGCACTAGGGAGACAAGCTTGCTTGTGTGAATTTATTTATTTTCGAATGCATAAGGGTCTTGGAGAGGGGAACTCATGTAGATTTATAGGCTCCTTCGAGGTGGTTACGAAGTTGGGCCTGTAGATTATGCGGTAAGCCGACTCGGTTCGAGGGTGCCAGCTCCTGTAGTACCATATAAGTCCGCCAAGACTAAGAGTTTCCATGAAGCTCTTGGGCTTTAGTTGTTTTGAGAAGGCGACTCGGCATCTCTGAGGCTCGATCACGAGGAAGATCTACCGTTGCTTATGCTTTTGCGTTAAAACGCCAGCGTTTCTTCAGAGTGTCTCTCCGTTTTGCTTTGGCGTGGATACTGGGCTTGTCAAAGGATTGGACCTCACTTTTCACGGCACATGGCTTATGCTTCAGTTATAGCTGCCAGCTATACCTCAATAAGCCGTTTTCTCAAAGTAGGGGGACTAAGGGTATTTTCGTAATTCCCATCCTTCGATTGGCCTAGCAGTTATGGGTCATTATAACTACCTCTTCTTTGTTTTTATCCTCACCTTTTGCTTGCTTTCCTCCTGGTCTTCGCCTTTGCTTCCACAAGTCCTTCAATTTCCTTGTGCTTTCGCTAATTTTCCTTGTAATGGCTCGCACCTCTCGTCGTCGCATTGCTTCCTGCCGTGCCTCCCTTCGAGGCCAATCTCCATGTGAACTTGTATCTTCACCTTATGCTTTTACTTCCCTTAATTCTAGGGTTTTGGCCACTAATAGCCCTATGGCTATCGATAGGGGTTCCCTTAGAACTTTCATAGATAATTGTCCCACGGTTGATCTCGAGTTGGTTACTTATGAGAGTGTTGTTTATCACCTCGAGGAAGGGGATCAAGCGTTGTGGATTCATTATGGTGAGGGCATTGTGATTCATGATCTTCTTGATAGGATTTGGAATGCTAGGTGTAGAATCGCTGATACTTCTGCTTTGACCTTTGTTGCCTATATTTTTATCGAAAATACTTCCAAGTTTGCTTTCTGTGTTGCTAGTCATCCTTTTACGATGTATTTGCTAGGTCACGATGAGGTAGAGTTCCTGTTTTTTACCTATGTTGCTAGGGTGATGGGAGTGATTCCTCCTTTTTCTAACTTTGTAATGTCTTTCTTGAATTGTATCAACGTTTGCCCTATCCAGTTGGTACCAAATGTCTGGGTCCATTTGCGAGGCTTTGAGGAATCCTATATTAGTTGGGAGGGGTTTACCCTATTTGCGTCTTTTCTTCTACTTTTTTCATGTCCACTATCACGAGGCCGACGGGTATGTCTTTATCTGCCATGTGACCTCTTCTGCTACTTTTCTAATTGGTTTTTCTCGCAATGTCCGTGATTGGGATGACGAGTTTCTGTGTATCACTGCCATATTTGGGTCACGCCCCTTCTGGCTTTAGGCGTCGGATCATCGCCCCTTGTTTCCACTTATATAGTCAGTCTTCCGTCCTGTTACCACGATCGACCTATCTAGTTTGAGTGACTCTGAACGGGATGTCATGGCTCTCCTGTCTCAACACCAGCAAGACATGGGAAACTTAGATGGTAAGGCTTTTCACTTATTCTTTTCATGTTATTCCTTTATTGCCTATATCACTTTGCGATTGACTTATTTTTCTTTTGCCCTTTTCAGCAAGCTGGACTTATGTACAGCATATAGCCACGTGTGATGTCGTCGTTATTCCATCAAACTCGTTAGTTCTAGCAAGGCCCTGGGAGCTTCGGCTGGTGGTTTCGAAGCATCCCCCTCGGTTTCAAGTCCATGACACCCATCTTTTCCTGCTCTGGTCGTCGCCTTGGCTCTTATTAGTGAGCCTATTGCTAATAATTTGCCTTCTCATCGGCCAGGGAAATAGCTTGTCGAGGAAGATACAAGGCCTTAAGACCGAACTCGATCGTCTCCTCACTTGGGCATTAATAACTTACCCTATTCTGATCTAGTTGAGGGGATTCTTTCTGTTGATTGAGTGAACCAGGTCTGGAGGGAGGCGTCGCACGAGGGGCTGTCGCTTACTATCAAGCTTGACGCGAAACTTCTGTATAAAGCCTTGTTGGGTCTTCATGGATTGAGCGTCGTCTCTCCTTCTTCAAAGGTATGTTCTTCTTTATATTGCATGTTTGTTGCTACCCTATTTTCTATTTTTGGAATATGATATTTGTTTATTTCAGCGGGAATTGGTTTCACTGCGTGCCGAGTCCACCCGGCTTCAAGAAGAGCTTGTTGCTGCTTGGCAAACTATCCAACAGTTGGATGATGTATTGGCTGTGAAGAGTGCCACCATGACCGAGATGATTCACACAGGCTTCAATCACATTGATCTAGCCGAGCCCAGCAGTGTGAAGAAAGAGCATGTTTCTCCTTCGGTTCGGGGCCGCCTCCTGGTTTTGGACCTCATACTAGCGGAGACAGAGAAGATGGCAATAATAGAGATGATGATAAAAATGATGGGGCTTGACCCCGAAATTTGAAAATGCATTTTTTATTTTTTGAAGGATATTTGGCCCTGTTGGCCTAGACGTTTATAGCTTTCCTGATTTAGGAGATGCCTTTTCCCTTTTAGGTGAGGACTTTTTAGTAGAGTGTCTCTTGCCGAGGGCTTTTGATAAGGTGCGTTTAGCCATTTAGGTGGGGTGCCCCTTGGTGAGGGCTTTTTGGTATGGTGCCTCTTGCCGAGGGCTTTTGCCTCTTGTCGAGGGTTTTGATTAGGTGCCTTTGGACTTTTAGGCGAGGACTTTTAGATGAGGTGCCTTTTGATAAGGACTTTTGATAGGATGCCTTTAGCCTTATAAGCGAGGACTTTTAATTAAGGGCATTTTTTGTGGTGCCTTTAACCTTTTAGGCTAAGACTTTTGATTAGAGTGCTTCTTGGTGAGGGCTATTTATTAGTATCTTTTGAGGCTGGTTGCATTCCACGAGCTCGGGAGCGGGTTGCCTTCCAAGGTAGTGAGTCGGTATGCCCCATTTGGCAAGACTTTTGTTATCATGTAAGGGCCTTCCCAATTTTGGGCCAGCTTTACTTGTGCCGAGTCATTCCTTTTTTTTATTGTAGTCCGAAGCACCAGGTCTCCTTCTTCGAAGTACCTAGATTTTACTTTTAAGTTAGGGTGTTGGGCCATCCTCTGTCTATAGGCCCTGATCTGTGCCTCATCTTTTTTTATCTTCTATTGTGTCGAAATCTGTTGATGTTGATTCCATATTTCTTGGATCTAATAGTTAGAAACTCTGAGTGTGGGTATTTCTAACTCAGCGGGTGACATGGCTTCACTTCCGTATGTGAGTGCATAGGGAGTTTACCCTATTGTCGTTTGTGGTGTGCTTCTGTACGACCATAATACTGAGGGTACTTCTTTGGCCCATTTTCCCTCAACGGTGTCTAGACGTTTCTTGAGTCCTATTAGTATAATCCTATTGGCCAGTTCAGTTTGTCTGTTGGTGGCTGGTTGCTCCACTGAGGTCCTTTTTCAGCTTGATGTGCTAGTCTTCGCAATAACTTTTAAATGTTTCACTGATGAACTATCTCTCGTCATCTAAGATTAAGATGTGCGGGGGCCCAAATTGGCTTATGACGTTTTGCCATAAGAACTTTTGGCATTGCAATGATGTGGTTGTTGCTACTGGTTCTGCTTTTATCCACTTTGTGAAGTAGTCCACTGCGATTATTAAATATTTGACTTGTCCTACGGTGATGAGATGATTTGTTGTTCATTTGCCGATATGTGCGTGTAATTGCCGTGTCTTTGACAATTTTCACAATGTTTTACTAACTTCTCGGCATCGACCGTAATTGTAGGCCAGTAGTATCCCGCAATTAAGGTTTTTCGTCGGAAGGCCATGGCTACCTTGTCACTTCTGCACCATCTTGCATGCATGTCTTGTAAAATGGTTTTACCTTCTTGGGGGTGACGCATTTTAAATGAGATTTGGATACTCCTTTTCGATATAAATCATTCCCCCATATGAAGTATATGGCGGCCTGGCAGATGATCTTATGAGCTTCTTGTTTGTCTTACGGTATTATTCTCTCTTTGAGGTAAGCCACGATAGTTGTCATCCAACTGTCCTCCTCGTTTAATGGCAGCACTTCTTGTCATTCTATACTAGGTTTCTCTAGCTACTTTCAAATGACTAATTTGAAACCTCTTGCCATCTTGGTGTTCTTCAGCTTTGAGAGTGTGTCTGCCTTTCATTCTTATCTCGTGGGATCCTGCTGGTCCTCACTTCTTGAAAAGTTTTTAGTATGCTTTGAATTAACTGTACCTACCTTTTTATGACCGCTTCCTTTATTTGCTTCGTATTTTGCCTGGTTGTTCGACGTTTTGAAGGCGAATCTGATAGCCTATTCAACAGTGACTTTGGATGGACTTTCTACAATTATACTTGCACCGCAAGTGGCTCCTGCCGAGCCATCAACATATATGGTCCAATATGGTTCTTCATTTGTATTTATTTGTATTTTATTAGGAAATGTCATCTCAGCTATAAAAGTCTGCAAGTGCTTGGCCCTTGATGGCCCGTCGTGGCTCGTACATAATTTCAAATTCAGATAATTCTATTGCCCATGTTGTGAGTTGGCTTGCCAGGTCTGGCTTCAATAGAATTTTTCTTAGGGGTTGGTCAGTTCTTAATATAATAGCGTGTTGTTGGAAATACGGTCTTAGTCTTCTAGCCAACGTTACTAATGTGTATGGCAACTTTTATATGCTTTGGTACTGAGCCTTGGCTCCCTGCAATACCCTACTCGTGAAGTATAACGGGTGTTGTCCTACGGAGCCTTCCCCAAAGAGAGCCGAATTAATCGATTGTTGTGTCGCGACTAGGTAAATGTACAATGTTTTCCTTTAATTTTATGCATGCTTGTTCACACTCGTCTGTTCATTGGAAAGGGTTGGGGCCCTTAGGGTCATAAACAAGGGTAGGCATTTGTCTGCAAACAGAGACAAAAATTGAGACAGTGCTACCAATCTACCAACTAGTCTTTGTACCTCGTTTACTGTTTTAGGCGATTCCATTTCTAACACAGCCTGGCATTTTTCCGAATTTGCCTCTATCCCTTTCTGGGTTATCGTAAAACCTAGGAATTTTCTTGCCGAGACCCCGAAGGCACATTTGGTTAGATTCAGTTTCATATTCTTACGCCTTAATTCATCGAATACTTTTCTTAAGTCTCGAAGTTGCTGATCCTCCTCAATAGATTTTACGACCATGTCATCTACATACACTTTTAAGTTTTTGCCGATTTGATTTTTAAAGACTCTTTCCATTATTCTTTGATATGTGACCCCGACATTTTTAAGGCCAAAGGGCATAACGTTATAACATAAGACTCCTTTTTCGGTGATGAACGATGTTTGTCTGATCCTCTGGGTTCACCTTAATTTGATTATATACTGATAACGCATCTAAAAAGCTTAATAGCTTATGACTAGATGTCCCATCGACTAGCTTATCTATGTTTAGTAGAGGGTATGCGTCCTTTGGACAAGCCTTATTTAGATATGTAAAATCTACACGCATTTGCCATTTTCCATTGGCTTTCTTTACTCGAACCACATTGGATAACCATTATGGCTACTTACTCTCCCTTATGAACCCGGCATTGAGCAATTTTTGAACCTCTTCATCTAATACTTTTTGTGTTTCTTCCCTGAATTTCCTTTTCTTTTGGATGACGGGTGGTCTATTGTTTATATTTAATGAATGGAAGATAAGTGTGGGGTCAATATATGCCCAACATATCTACTGGGACCCATGCGAAGATGTCCCTATATTATTTTAACAAGTTTTTAAAGGTTTATTAACAGGCTCTTGAAGCCGAGATCCTATTTGTATTTCTTTAGAATCTTGATAGTCATAGATTCCAATGGGTATCAAATCTTCCAAGGGTTTGGGGCGAGTTCCCGGTATCTTGTCCTGAAGGTCAATTATATCCAAAGTGTTATATGATTTCTTATCTTTACTACCCTTTAGTTGTGTGTCCCGTTGTTCTTCCTATTTGAGAGAATTAAAATTAAAAAAGGAGAGCTACTGAGAATTAGGGCACATTTGATTGCTTAAAAAGAAGGATGTAATCTTTCTTGTAATTTAACATTCATTCCAACGTTATTCCTACCAAATATATATAACTTTTTACAACGTGATGAATTTATGTTTTTGCCATTATTTTTTTTTACCCACCTTTCATACAAGGATAAAAAGATTATATTATTTTATCCACTTTTATTCTATTCAAATAACTTTTACATTTCTATTTTCAATCCCTCAAACATTCCCATTCCCATTCTTATTACATCCAACATTCACGTCCTCAACGTTTGCACGAAGTTTAATATTGGTCCTCAATGTTTCAAAAAGTTATTTTAGGTCCTCAACGTTTTTTTTGGGTCAAAATTGGTCCTCTAGCGTAACATCCGTCAGGTTTTGCCATTAAATGCTGACGTGGAAGGCTTATGTGGCACATCCTCTCTCATACGTGTCATATTTAAATGACATGGCACCCTCTCTCACTCCAACTCAGCAAAACGACGCCGTTTTGATTCAAAACAGAACATTTAAATGAATCAAAATGGTGTCGTTTTGCTGAGTTTGAGTGAGAGAGGGTGTCATGTTATTTAAATATGACACGTAGGAGAGAAGATGTGCCACATAAGCCTTCCACATCAATATTTAATGACAAAACCAAACAGATGTTACGCTAGAGGACCAATTTTGACAAAAAAAAAAAACGTTGAAGACCTAAAATAACTTTTTGAAACATTGAGGACCAATATTAAACTTCGTAGAAACATTGAGGACCAAAAGAATAATTTGACAATTTATTTATGTTCACTCTCTATTTGTCCACTCCCAAACACGTAAACTTGTGTCCTAAGACATTTGTATTAAGTTGAAGAAAAGTTTTGTTTTGGGCAAAAAAAGTTTTGGTTATGATACAAACGAGTCTCATTTATGAGCGCAAGCCCGTACAAAAGCTACGAAAGCAAGTCTTGCTCGGGTTATTCTGAATCTAGTCCTAACACTTCTAGGCTCCAGCTAAGTTTCAACTTAAGTATAAACTTTGAAAACAAGTTGAGCTTTGGATTCAACTCAATTTTTTTTGTTCTTTCTTAAAATTGTACTCCAGTAACGTGATCAAGTTTACTTATCCTCTTTGATTTTTTAGGGAATATGAATGAGATTGAAAATGTTTAAGATTACTTTTACTATGATATAAAAAAGATGAGAAAAAGAACGTAAAAATAATAGAATGACCACTTTATCCTTGTAATTAAATTTTAGTGATAATAGTTGGGGGCAAAATGGTAAAAGACCAAAAGAACGAAGTTTTGCCATAACCTTCAACCCCTCCTTCAAGACTTCAACCAAATATGGGTGTTACCCAAACTCTCCTTCTAATTAACCCTAAACCAATCAAACCATATGTTCAACTAAAATATAATATTCAACCAGCAAAGGTTCAAATTTTATAATTGAGAATTTTATTTATGGGTGATATGTAAATTTTCTCATAAACTTTCAATAAGATTAAGAGGTATTTCCTAGCTTTGTTGAGAGGGATCAACCCTTACCTAAACTTTTGTTCAAAAAAAAAAAATCAAAAAATAATTGAAAAAAATTACCTCCGTTGCCACTCTAATTCATTGAATTGAAAAGGACTTTGTTTGTGGTTCTATTGTTAAACCCTTTATGATTAGAAAGGTGAAAAAAAAAAGTAAAGATGGTAAAAAGTTATGATTGTGTGGAATTAATTTTCAAAATAACATACAATTTTGTATAAGGGAAAATTTTAATATATCTAATAACGCATTTGAGTCTTTATATATTGTCTTCCATAAAAAGAAAGTCTTTTTATATTGTTATTCTCATACAACCTTATAATATAAAATGAAATAGAAGATGTGATGAGAAAAGGAGAGAGGAGTGATAGACAATAATTATTTTATATTAATTGCAAAAAGTAAAATAAATTAAAATAACATGCATTCTTAGGCAAATCCTAAGAATATATGCTGAATATTGTACTAATTGCGAAAACTAAAATAAAATAACATGCATCTTTATTTGGTCAACAGAATTTTCAAACATAAAAATTTATTTTCTCTAACCGAATCTTCACATATTTCGAATCGATCAATCAAGTGAAACCCTAACAAACACTCACACAACACAGATATAAACCCTAGGAATCAACTTTTCCATGGATAGCAAATATCATACTTCATACTATCATCATTATTATTACGCCTGCATGGTTTACTCGGTGCAATATGCCAATAGCAGTCGAGGCAATCGTCTCTGACGGCATCGTATATATCGAACCTGTGCAGCACCCCCGGCCACTGAAACGTGCAATGGAACAGTGTCTTGTAAAAGAATTGCACGTTGAAACTGAACTCGAAGAATTCACCGGGACGAACGACGAGCAATCCGATGTCGTCGTCGGAGGATTTGCAATGAACGGTTAGGGTATTGCCGTTATTTAACCAGTTGTACACTCTCACGTGCGTTCTGGCATGAACGACATTGGATTGTGAAGCCAAGAGAAACAACACCGTGAGTGTTAATAGAAAGGTGATTCTGAAGAATTGAGACATTGTTTGGAAGGTCTAGTTTCTTACTGCTTATTTCTTTTTTTTGTGTTACGTAGTACTGAATCTCGTTAATATATATAGGGTGATGGAGAGAAATAAATTGTAATGAAAATTATATGTAGGTTTAATTTGTTTATATTTTTTTAATTGATTGACTAATTAGACATTAATTCATTTAACGTACGTGTCTTTAAAGCTTTTAAAGATTTTTAAAAGCAGAGCATTAAAACCCTATTAATTTAGGGATAAAAGTTCAGTACTATTATTGTACTACTGAACTTCAGTACATCTCTCTAATTATATAGTGAAATGTACTGAATGAATTAGGGATCAATTGATTGGTGAGATGTACTGAAGTTCAATACTACTACGAATATCTATTTTTTATTTAGATAAAAACGTGATGGCCAAATAGCACTTTTGTCTCTAGACTTTAAGTTTCAGTTTTGTCTCTTAATATTGATTAATTTTAGGGTAAACTATAGTTTGCCCCCTGTGATTTGGCCTAAATTCAGTTTGTCTCCCTGTGGTTTAAAATTCGACACTTAACTACCATGTGGTTTGGCTTAAAATTAATGTGCACCCTGTGGTTTACAGTGTGACACTTGACCCCGCTGTGGTTTGTTATGTTATCACTTAACTACATTCACATATCTTCTATCCAAATTTTAGTCAAATTAATCATTATTTAATACTTTTAATGTTTAAAATTTGTCATTCAACACTCTAGAATTATAAAATGATTCAAAAAAATTATAATTAATATAAAGATAAAATTATAATTTTAAAAAATCAAAAAAATAATTTAATATTTATATTTAGTTATTTATTCATTTTATTGTTATTTTTTATCTTTAATAAAATTATTAAATCAATCAAAATAAAATAAAGAATAATATAATACAAATATATAACTAAATATAAGTTTTTTCATTGTTCAAGTTTAGAACATACATACCTAGATTGAATGTTAATATTATTGAGCTTAGAAACTCTAACATTAAACAATAATTTTCTTAGAAAAGTATCCTTAGACTAGGAGCATATATAACAATACTCTTGGATATAGTGGAGAGATTAAAGGAAAGAAAGAGTTTGAAGAAAACGTTGAAAAGAGTTGAAAGTAGAAGATCGATTAGAGTTTCTTATTATTATTTTAGAGATAAAATAATTATTTAATAAAATAATTAATTAATTCAATTATTTTTATGTAATTTCCTTTATAAGTTATATTAAATATTAAATTTTGAGAAAAAAATAATATAGGGTAGTTAAGTGATAACATAACAAACCACATGAGGGTCAAGTGTTACACTCTAAACCACAGGTGGGCACATTAATTTTAAGCCAAAACACATGGTAGTTAAGTGTCGCATTTTAAACCACAGGAGAGGAAACTGGATTTAGGCTAAACCACATGGGGGCAAACTGTAATTTACCCTTAATTTTATTTTAATTCTTTAACTAATAAAATTATTAAATTTTTCCTAATTAATCCTTAACAAAGTTAAATTTAGTTAAGGAAAAACTCTGAGTTGAAAACAATTTTAATATCTCTATGCCAAATTATAATCAATATTATTATTACTCTTTGCGATTTTGCCACATCGGCATATCTCTGCAATTTTAGAGCCCCTTTTACAAATCTCTCCAAAATCTAATTAAGGAAAGGATCAATAAAAATAAAAATAAAAGTAAAAACTGTTTGAGTAATATTTATTATTTAGGTGATAGTGTTGTCTCCTATTAATTAGATCAATACTTTATTGCAGACGTTTTATTCTCATCAAAACTCATAAATGCAATTGAGAATCTGCTTTAGTAATTCCCAATCTTTAGGATCCATATATATCAATACGTGTTGATAGGTGAAATATCCATTTTGATCATTTATATTTTACTCAAGTTTTAAATTGGTCCTTTATGTTTCAAAAGTTTTATATTGGTCCTTTATGTTTTCTAAAAGTTTTATATTTGTCCTTCAGGTTTCATGAAAGTTTTATATTGGTCCTTTATGCTTCATTGATGTTCTATATTGGTCCTTTATGTTTCATTGAAGTTCTATATTGGTCCTTTATGTTTCATTGAAGTTTTATATTAGTCCTTTAAGTTTCATTAGAGTTTCATATTAGTCCTCTCAGCATGATTTTATTTTTGGCTTAAACGACGCCGTTTGGGTGTTTTTGGTGTGTCTATGGCCACATCAGCTATCTGATACACGTAGGAAAAATTATGTGTCCACCTCGGCACGCCACGTCAGCAGTTAAATTAAGAAATTGACAGATTTGGACGGAAGGACCGATTTAGAACCTCTGGGAAACATAAAGGACTAATTTAAAACTTCTGAAACATAAAGGATTAATTTAAAACTTGAGTGAAACATAGAGGACCAAAATGAACCTTTGACCCGTGTTGATATATGGACTCAAATACATTTTAACATATCAAGATTTCGAATAAAATTTCAATGGGACCATATTATTGAAATTCAATTTATCTTTTAAATTATGTAGAGCCATTTATTAATATTAATATAAATTCATATTAATAAGGACCCACCTTGAATAATTTAAAAAACAACTGATTAAAAGAATGTACTAAGTTCAATACTACTATACCACTAAGCATCTGCTCCACAATTTGGTGCATTATGTGTCTATGGAATATACTCAAACAATCCCATCCCGTTTACTTTCATGAAGCTAACTATGGAAAGAAAAAACTGATAAACATGACCTCGTTCAATTTAAAAGGATCCATAATTTAGTGCAGATTTTTGTTCCCTATCTAAAAAAAAAACTAAAGTATTATTTTGTTCTTCAATATTTGCATAAAGTTTAATATTGGTCCTTAATGTTTTAAAAATTTAATGTTGGTCCTCAAAGTTTTTTTTTTGTCGATTTTGGTTCTCGAGCGTAACACCGTTAAGTTTTTGCCGTTAAATGATGACGTAGCATGCTTATATGGTACACTCTCTCTCCTACGTGTCATATTTTAATGATGTGACATGACACATCACTGCCACGTCACCCCACATTGCCATATCATCATCTTCTCTCCTTCATCATCATCATCTGGGGTGACGTGGCAGTGATGTGTCATGCCACGTCATTAAAATATGACACGTAGAAGATAGGGTGTGCCATATAAGCATGCCACATCATCATTTAACGGCAAAAACTTCACGGTGTTATGCTCTAGGACCAAAATCGACCAAAAAAAAACTTTAAGGACCAACATTAAACTTCATGCAAACATTGAGGACCAAAATAGTACTTTAGCAAAAAAAAAAATAATAAATAAATAAATAGTATATATTCTAAAAATATGTAGTTTTCTATTATATTATTTTAAAAAAAAAGTCGAGTAAGACTTTCATACCAAATTACCAACATAGTTCTTGATTTTTTAATCTAAGAGGCATAGAGTGCTACATCATATATATATTTTTTTAGGCAAACTATTATTTAGTGTCTGAATTGTTGGTCAAACTACTATTTAGTCCCCAAATTGTTCAAAAACACTATTTAGTTCCCGAATTGTTCACTCTGTCAACTATTTAGTCCCCGAATTTGACAAAAATACTATTTAGTCCCCGAATTTGTAACTATGTCAACTATTTAGTCCCCAAACTTGGCAAAAATACTATTTAATCATCGAATTTGCAACTCTGTCAACTATTTAGTTTACTGACTGTTACCCGTTATAGTTGACAGAGTTGTAAATTCAGTAATTAAATAGTATTTTTGTCAAGTTTGGGGATTAAATAGTTGACATAGTTACAAATTCGAGGACTATAAATAGTATTTTTTGTCAAATTCGGGGACTAAATAGTTGACAGAATGAACAATTCGGGGACTAAATAGTGTTTTTGAACAATTCGGGGACTAAATAGTAGTTTGACCAACAATTCGAGAACTAAATAATATTTTACTTCTTTTTTTTTTAGCATTTGCATTCCTGCCACATGTATCTAATTGGACGCCACTTAAGATCCACCTCAATAAATTTTAACAACTCATACTATCCCTTCTAATTAATCATTAAATCTGTCAATCTTAAATCTCACAAGTCAACTTTTGAATCTTTATCTTATTCTAATACTAGTATTGAACTCATACGATGCACGGGATGTTATTAACGAATATTGTATAAGTAAAATAGAAAATTATGATCATGTATTGATCAATAGATAAAATTTCAAATACATATTAGAAAAGAGTAGTATTAATCAAATAACAAGTGACCAAGAATTATTCAAGTGCATACCATTATGATTTGACCTTACATTTATATAGACTCTAGAGAAATTGATTAGGAATCAATCAAAATATATATATATAAGTTATAAAATTGCATACACTGTAGTTAGTGTCACATCAGCTACATGTTATAATATATATTAATTATTAATTTTAAATATAAATATTAGCAATTGGCAAATCATATAAAATTAAATAAATTTTTGTATTTGTGTTCACATTCAAATTGACAAAAAAAAAAAAAAATTATTTGTAAGTTAATTTTGCATACAAATGTAATATATTTTTTAAGTGAGTCCCAATTAAATTTAAAAGTAAAAAAAAAAGTCTAAAAAAAGTCTAAATTTTTATTATTTTTAACCACACCTTAATAAATAAATAATTAATTACTAACTTCCGTGACCTACAATTAGAATACATATACATATATAATGAAAAAAAACTTATTTTATAATGCACGAATTAATTATTATTAAATTTAGAGTTAAGTACCCTTACTAGAACCACATTGGATAACCATGATGGGTACTTACTCTCCCTTATGAACCCGTCATCGAACAATTTTTGTACCTCTTCAATTCATCTATTACTTTTTGTCTTTCTTCCCCGAATTTCCTTTTCTTTTGGATGACGGGTGGTCTATTGTTCGTATTTAATGAATGGCATATGAGTGTGGGGTCTATATGCAACATATCCACCATGACCCATGTGAAGATGTCCCTATATTCTTTTAACAAGTTTATTAAAGTTTTATTAACTGGATCTTGAAGCCGGGATCCTATTTGTATTGCTCTAGAATCTTGATTGTCATAGATTCTAATAGGTATCAAATCTGCCAAGGGTTCGAGGCGAGTTCTCGGTATCTCGTCCTGAAGGTCAATTATGTTCGAAGTGTTATGTGATTTCTTATCTTTGCTACCCTTTAGTTGTGTGTTTCGTTGTTCTTCCTTATTAACTATGCTAGCCTTATAGCACGATTTAACTTTTTCATAGTTGGCATTGATTTCGCTAATTCCAGTAGGGGTAATGAATTTCATTCTTAGTTGAGCCATGGATATTAATTAAGGCTCTTATTCTGTCAATGTTCGCCTTCCTATTATAACATTGTTGGCGGACGCTACATCTACCACAATGAAATGTACCTTTTATTTGGCTATCTTAGTATAACTACCTAAAAAGAAGGGTAAGTCGATTTTACATGTAATTCGGACCTCTTCCCTATTAAAGCTTACCACTCTTCCTTGTTAAAGCTTACCACACTTTGAGAAGATGGTTGCAATTCTGAATCTCTCCCTCCCATCTTTATAAAACAGATGATCCTTGGTCCACGACAATATGATTTATCAAGTATCTGTCAATGTTGACCGTAATCACCATCGGGTATGGCTCTGCATTCGCATCGCTTGGCATGGGAAGAAATTCGAACATGGTTGCTTCATCTTCTACAATCTTTCATTTCTTGCGATTTTTGAAATTAGAATTCCAAAATCGATTATCGTTTTGGCGTTTTCTTGAGAATTCCTTGAGTTCTTGCATGTTCTTGGATAGCCTTTTTTTCTATTTGGATGGTCTGGGAAAGACCATTGTGGGCGCCACTGATATTTCGGTGACCTGAAGGTCAGTCGGAGGGAGGGGAATGGGGGAGAGGATGGACTCGAGTCGGAGTGGTTCGACGTCTACGTACCCTCGGGTGGAATCAGAGTCCATGTAGTTCACTTGGATGGCAAAGAGTCCAGGTCTCGAGGTTGTAAGAGCAACCGTGAGTGTTAGGCAGAGCACAAGGGAGAGAAGCTTGCTTGCGTGCATGTATTTAGTTTCGAATGCATAAGTGTTTTGGCGAGGGGAGCTCATGTAGATTTATAGGCTCTCAAGGCGGTTATGCAGTTGGGCCTGTTGGTTATGTGGTTACGTCGGGCCGGTTCGAGGGTGCCGAGTCCCGTAATACCAGTATGTATGCATTTAAAATTATTATGAGTCATTATTTATGAAAAAAAGTAAACTAAATAATAACCTAATATATATAACATAAAAAAATAAGCTAATTAATAAAATACTTATGAACTTATTTGGACATTAATTTAATATAAATAAAGTAATACTTTGGAGCTACAGTGAGTTAAAGCTCACCGCACGTTTGGTTGCTTGAAAATAAAGATGTAATTCTTTCATGTAATTTAACATTTCCTCCAATATTCTTTCTACAAAATATATCTTACTTTTTGCAATGTAATGAAATAATGTTTTTGCCCTTATTCTTTTACCTACTTTTATTTCATTATACTCCCACTTTTAATATAAGGATAAAATGGTCATTTTATTCACTTTTATTTTATTCCGTTCACATCACATCAATTTCACATTACTATTCATATTCCCATTTCTATTACATCTAACATTCAGGTAACTTTTGGCCGACAAAAAAAATAACATTCACATAACCAAGCTTGCGCTAAATGCAAAATCTTTTAATTTCCCCCTTCAAACTTTTAATAGCCAAATAAAAGAAAAGTAGTCAATTTCTTTTTGTTTACTCTCTATTTTTCCACTCCCAAACACCTTTTAATGTGTCCAAGTAAAACTAAGAATTTTGAAAGTAAACTTGTGTCCCAAGACATTTGTATTAAGTTGAATAAAAAATTTATCGCACAGTCAATATTAACCGTCACCTGAACAATTGTATTTGTATTTGTATTTGGTATTAATTATTTAAAAAAATTTATAATAAAAGGATAATATTGCTGACAAATTAAAAATTGAAAGTAAAATAGATACAGTTTTGAGATAAAATTGAGAGTAATGGGGACTAAAATTATTGTGTATTAAGTTGAATAAAAGATTTGTTTTGGGCCGAAAAGTATTGGTCATGATATAAATCAATCTCATATTCATATATGAACGCAAGCAGGTACAAAGAAAATGTAAGAATGAGAATAATGACAATAACATAATTTCATCACATTGTAAAAAATAAGATTTGTTTGATACATAAAAAAAATGTTGAAAAAAATATAAAATTACTTAGCACATTCACTTGTTTTTCCTTCGTACCAAACAAGGACTAAGTTTCAACTTAAGTATAAACTTTAAAAACATATTGGGCTTTGGATTCAACTCCATTTTTTTTGTTCCTGTATCATGATCAAGTTGTCCTATCGTCGCTTTCACTTCTGGCACTTTACTATCACCATGTTAAAAAATGACTATGTTCAACTCAAAGATAATCTTTAAAAGATTCGAATTTTATAATCAAGGATTTTATTGATAGTTAGTATGTAAATTTTTTTATAAATCATCAATGAGATTAAAATGTATTTTTTAACTTCGATGAAATTCTGGTGTTTATCCTTATCTAAACTTTTATTTAAAAAAAAAACAATAAATGATTGACAAAAAATTACCTCGGCTGTCACTCTAATTCATTGCATTGAAAAAGGGTTTTGTTTGTGGTTGTATATTTTTAAACCCTTTATGATTAGAGAGGTGACCCCCAAAAAAAAAAGTAAAGATGGTAAGAAGTTATGATTGTGAGAGGAATTAAAGAATCTCTTATTTATTCATAAAGAAATAGAATCTCTTATTTAATTTATTTTTTAAAATATAATTATTATTGTGATATTTTAAAATTAAATTTTTTAAATAAC
Organism: Senna tora; assembly: GCA_014851425.1. Taxonomy (NCBI): domain Eukaryota; kingdom Viridiplantae; phylum Streptophyta; class Magnoliopsida; order Fabales; family Fabaceae; genus Senna; species Senna tora. The sequence continues at coordinate 23,256,502 of CM026260.1, read as the reverse complement.
ATACAATTTTGTATAAATAATAATGCATTTTTTTTGTCTAAATCAGGGTATACACCGTCGAGCAGAGTGACTAATCCCTTCGCTGAATTGTAGGCTCCTCAAAGGAATATATATTATACTAATTGCAAAAACCAAAAAAAAAAATAACATGAATCTTTATTTGGTCAACAGAATTTGTAAACATAAAAATTTATTTATCTAACAGAGCTTTCACATATTTCAAATCGATCAATAAAGTGAAATCTTAACAAATAATGATAGGACGCAGAAAAAACCCTAGGAATCAACTTTTCCATGGATAGCAAATATTATAAGGCATACTACGATCACTATTATCAAGCCTACATGGTTGACTTGGTGTAATATGCCAAAAGCAGTTATGGCAGTTATCTCTGACAGCATCGAATATATCGAACCTGCGAGTCACCCCCGGCCACTGATACGTGCAATGGAACAGTGTCGTGTAAAAGAATTGCACGGTGAAACTGAACTGGAAGTATTCACCGGGACGAAGGACGATCGATCCAATGTCGTCGTCGGAGGATTTGCAATGAACGGTTAGGGTATTGCCGTTTTCTAACCAGTTGTACACCCTCACATGCTTCTTGGCATGAACGACATTGGACTGTGAAGCCAAGAGAAACAACACCGTGAGTGTCGATAGGAAGGTGATTCTGAACAATTGAGACATTGTTTGGAAGGTTTAATTTTTTTTACTGCTTATTTCTTTTTTTGTGTTACTTGGTATTGAATCTCGTTAATATATATAGGGTGGAGAGAAATGAATTGTAATGAAAATTATATGTAGGTTTGATTTGTTTATATTTTTTTTAATTGAATGATTAATTAGACATTAATTCATATTTAATGTACGTGTCTTTAAAGCTTTTTAAAACTTTTAAAAGCAGAGCATTAAACTCGTATTAATTTATGGATAAAAGTTCAGTACTATTATACCGTACTATACATCCCTCTAATCATATAGTGAAATGTACTGAATGAATTATTGACTAATTGATTGGTGGGATGTATTGAAGTTCAATACTACTGTATTATTGAATATCTATTTTTTATTTAGATAAAAAGGTGATCGCAAAATAGCACTTTTGTCTCAAAACTTTAGGGACCAATTGATTAATTTTATTTTAGTTCTTTAACTATAAAAAGATTATTAAATTTTTCCTAATTAATCCTTAACAAAGTTAAATTTAGTTAAGGAAAAACTCTGAGTTGAAACCAATTTTAATATCTCTGCGCCAAATTATAATCATAATCAATATTATTATTACTCTTTGCTATTTTGCCACATCAGCATATCTCTGCAATTTTAGAGCCCCTTTTACAAATCTCTCCAAAATCTATTTAAGGAAAGGATCAATAAAAATAAAAATAAAAATAAAAACGGTTTGAGTAATATTTAGGTGATAGTGTTGTCTCCTATTGATCAATACTTTATTGCAGACGTTTTATTCTCATCAAAACTCATAAATGCAATTGAGAATCTGCTTTAGTAATTCCACGTGTTGATATATATGGACTGAAATACATTTTAAGATTTGGAATAAAAGTTGAATGATACCGTATCATTCAAATTTAGTATATCTTTTAAAATTATGTAGAGCCATTTGTTAATATTAATAAGGATCCACCTTAAATAGTTTAAGAATCAACTGATTAAAAAAATATACTGAAGTTCAGTACTGTTATACCACTGAACATCTGCTCCACGATTTGGTGCATTATCTGTCTATGGAATGGAATATACTTAAACAATCCCATCCCGTTTACTTTCATGAAGCTAACTATGGAAAGAAAAAACTGATAAATATGACCTCGTTCCATTTAAAAGAATCCATAATTTAGTGCAGATTTTTGTTCCATATCTAAAAAATAAATAAATAAATTGCATACATTCTAAAAATATGTAGTTTTCCATTATATTATTTAAAAAAGTCAAGTAAAACTTTCATACAAACGAGTAGATGTTCAATGGTACGATAGTACTATATCATATTCTTTAGCATTTGCATTCTTCTCAGTTCTCACATGTATCTAATTGGACACCACTTAAGATCCACCTTTCAAATTTTAACAACTCATACTAGGAGTAGATGTTCAGTGGTACGATAGTACTGAACTTCAGTACATCCCTCCAATCAGTTGGTCCCTAAACCATTCAAGGTGGGCCCTAATTAATGTGAGTTTTTACTAATATTAACAAATGACATTACATGATTGGAGAGATACACTGAAGTTCAGTGGTACGGTACCATTAAACTTTTATCCCTCGTACTATCCCTCCTAATTAATCATTAAATCTGTCAATCCTAAATCTCACGAGTCAACTTTTGAATCTTTATCTTATTCTAATACTAGTATTGAATGCACGGGATGTTATCAGTGTATGAGTAAAATAGAAAATTATGAGCGATCAATAGATAAAATTTCAAATAATACATATTAGAAAAGAGTAGTATTAATCAAATAATAAGTGACCAAGGATTATTCAACTGCATACCATTATGATTTGACCTTATATTTATGTAGACTCTAGAGAGATTGATTAGGAATAATTGATATAAAAGGAATTGGTCAAATGTCTATTTTTGTCCTCTATATTTTACTCAAGTTTTAAATTGGTCCTTTATCTTTTAAAAGTTTTATATTGGTCCTTTATGTTTCTCAAAAGTTTTATAATTGTCCTTCAGGTTTCATTGAAGTTCTATATTGGTCCTTTATGTTTCATTGAAGTTCTATATTGGTAATTTATGTTTCATTGAAGTTCTATATTGGTCCTTTATGTTTCATTAAAGTTTTATATTAGTCCTTTATGTTTCATTAGAGTTTCATATTGGTCCTCTCAGCATGGTTTTATTTTTGGCTTAAACGACGTCGTTTGGGTCGTCTTTTGTGTGTGTCTAAGGCTACGTCAATTATCCGATACACATAGGAGAGATTATGTGTCCACCTCGGCACGTCACATCAACAGTTAACTTAATAAATTGACGCACTTAGACAGAAGGACCAATTTAGAACTTCTGGGAAAGATAAATGACTAATTTAAAACTTTTTAAATATAAAAGAATAATTTGATACTTGGGTGAAATATAGAGGACCAAAATGCACCTTTGACCAAAGAAATTCTATCTAACGAAACGTTTTCATAAACTATTTTATTCTCACAGGCGTCCTTAAACTTTTTGGAGCATAACTTTAGATTATGGAGATTTTTATATGAATGAGATCCTATTTTATTCTGCAATGTTGACTTCTTATTTCGTGCTTCATATACAATGCTGGTATTCCTTTTAATTAAACTAATTGATGATCCATTGTTGAGAGATTTCTTGATAATACCAATTTTTAATTTCGTCTCTAAACTTTGTTTGCGATCAATTTTGTGCCCAAATTTTTAACTTAAACTTAATTTTCACTTTTTTTATATCCATTTTAGTAATTTCATATTTTAGAACTCATACAAAATTATAATTTTAATTCTAAACCTACAATCTTTTTTCTCATTCACAATTTCACTATTTACTATTTCTCTAATTTCAAACACCATCAATGCTTTTCCACTCCTTGATCAATACTTGCTTCAACTGTCACAACCACTATTGTAGATAACACCCAACAATGTGTAAGAAGCTAACATCCCGTCGTTCACATAATATCATATTTGTTACTCATTATCTTGCTGTCGTAATAGATAACATTTTATCATTGGCCGTTCATATTAGATATTGCATATGTTAGTCACAATTTCACCTCTATTTAAGGTTGCAAAAGCTACCATCCTGTCGAACCAGATTTTAAGCAGGTCTGATATAGGTCTCCACATGGCTTATAAGTTATATTTCCATCACAACCTTAAATTTATATATTAATTAGAAATTAGCTTTAATTTCTCTCATAAATTTTCTTTTAACAACCTTTTATCTCTACTTTTTTTCTCACATCTCATCTAATCATATTTGTTATTTATATTTTAATAATTATTAAATATATATATTGTGAGACCAACGATTAGGCGTATGCCAAGGAGTTCACTATCACCGATTTATCGAAAAATAATCATGAATGGAGGTCATATTTCATCAAGGTTGTTCCAAGAAAGGTGTGTGCCCGCCTTGGATACATCTTGAGGACTGACGTCCCTGCTTTCCCCTTAAGTGATCTCATCCTACCCTTCAGGTGCAGCACGACTGGGAGGATTACGAGAACAACGTTTTTGGGTGCTTGAAGAGGTCCAAGGTCACCGACAAGAATTATGGTAAGTCATTTGGCAACACGTTGCTCCGTACTGTATTATTCCCTCTCCTCGTTGACTCTTTTGTTCCAGGACTAACCTTGGGCGGCATCCATGGGACATTGAAAGCTCCATCGGGCGGACGTAGGAGGAAGCGAGGGCGAGATCAAGTCGAGGCGGTCAAGACCAGTCAGAGTGCAGATGTGGACAAGAAATAGGTTGGTGATGATGACAATCTAAGTCTCACTGGTCGTCGAAAATTACCTTTTACCCCTGTGCCCCCTGAAGAGATGCCCGTCAAGTTTCTGGGTAAAGGCATCACTTTCAGAGGGAAATTGATGCCCTTTGAAGCTGAGCAGGTCATATTGGCCCGGCAGAATTATCCGATAGACTATGGGGATGATTATGTGTTAGAGCATATGACCAAGGAAGGAATGTTATTGCTTAGCCGCTTGGCGGGCTTCTCTTATCAACGAGAAATGGAAGGGGTAGGCAGTTTTTCGCTTTGCTTCGCCTAGCTTTTGTTTAAGTGGCTTAACGGCCAAAAACTTGCCAGGAGTGGTGGAGAAGTTGCTCCACGAGAATACCCGGTTGAGCGACAAAGTGAAGGAGTTAGAGGCTGAGCTTGCCAAGAAGAACATGAAGATCGCGAGGGATCATTGCTTGCACTTCTTACGTTTTGCCAATTACGGGATGCAGAATGCCATCGCGCAGTTGGAGGACTTGATGGGCATCTCAGTGACTCTAGAGATAAGGGCGAGACTTCACCCAGTCGTGGGAGAAGATTGGGGGTGAGGTCCGTGCTCGTTGTCGTCTTGATTCCCCATTAAGGATAGAGGAGTATACCATTCTTCCAAATCCTCGTAGGGGGCCCAGGCGATCATCCCGTAATTCGGCGGCCATGTTGGGGTGAAGGCGCTTCTTAGATTAGGTTTTTTGTATTTCGAGGTGATTGACCTCTCTTTTTTTTTTTTTTGTAAATGCATTTTTGTACTTGGAGGCAGTAGACCTTTCTCTTTTGTATATACAGGGCGCGTGAGTCCAGCCCTTTTGAAAGTAAATAATTAAGAATTTTTGACAAGTACGAGAGTCGATCAATTGCATTGTGTACAATGTTTCATTAATCGTGATGAGTACATAACATTTCTTGTCATAGGATAGCGAAGGCAGCTTAAAAGACAAAGTGTAGTATTTTTTGAGACTACTAGCATTCCAAGTATTGGGTATATGCTCGCATGACAGATGGGCTTTGTAAGCACCATGAGAGGCGATTCCAATAACTCTATATGGGCTTTCCCAATTTGGCACGAGCTTTCCATGCATTGTAAATTGCTGTCCGCGGGACTTAGTCTCATTTTTCGAACTTTCGGGGGTGCACCCTTTTGTTGTACTTTCGAGTGAGAAGTTGTTAGTATGCTGCGAGTTTGAGCGCCACTTCTTCCCTGCGTCCTTTGACCGCATCTAGACTGACAAGTAAATTTTTTGGGTTTGCATCAGAAAAATTCAAGACTCTGTCTGAGGGTACTCCGATATTGGCTGGACCTATAGCTTTTTGTCTATAGGTTAGGGCGAACGGTGTTTCCCCGGTAGCTGACTGAATGGTTGTTCGGTAGGACCATAGGTCTGAAGGGAGTTTATCCACCCAGTCTTCCTTTACCTATTCTATGCGTTTTTGGAGTCCTTCGAGTATGATCTTGATCACCCGCTCGGTTTGACCGTTGGTCGCCAGATACTCAACTGAGGTCGTCCGATGGTCGATGTGCCATTCTTTGCAGAAGTCTTTGAACTTTTCGCTGATGAATTGGCGACCGTTGTCAGTGATCTATGGGGAGGGCCAAATCTAAATATGATATTTTGCCAGAGGAAGTTTTGTACATTTTGGGACCCGATAGTTGCAAGTGGTTCAACTTTGATCCATTTTGTGAAATAGTCGACTGCCACTATGAGGAACTTCCTCTGTAGCATGCTTTGCGGGAGAGGTCCGAGTATATCCATTCCCCAAGTATCGAACGGCCACAGAGACTTGATGGGTTTTAGCTCTCCAGGAGGCTGATGTATGAAGTTGGCGTGCCGTTGGCACTAGTCATAGTTTGTGAATAATTTCTCAAGATCTGCCAGTAGAAATCCGAGCGAAGTGCTTGCTTGCGGAGGGCACCCGCAAATTGATGGGTTCCGCATCCGCCTTCGTGAATTTCTTGAAGGACATAGTTAACCTCTTCAGATGGAAGACACTTGAGGTGCGAGGATGAGAATCCCTTTTTGTGCAAGTCTTCCCCCCAGATAAAATGCCGAGCTGCCTGTCTCCTTATCTTTTTTGATAATTCCCTTTCTTCGGCAGCGTGCCCTCTGTTATATACGCTTTTATGGGGGCCATCCAAGAGGCGTCGATTGCTATTGTTAGCATATTTGGAGCTATACTGGGTCCTTGTAAAGTTGTTTGGAGGACCGTTTTGAAGCCCGATTGACTTGGCATGGTGGATAGTTTGGAGAGGGCGTCAACTTGGGTGTTTTGGCTTCGCGGTATCCGTGTGATCAAAGCAGATTCGAACCTGCTGATTTCTTGTTTGGCACGTTCCTCAAATTTGGAAATGGTGGCGTCTTTTGACTCGAATTCTCTGTTAAGTTGTCTAACCACTAGTTGTGAGTCGCTGAATAGTATGACCTTTAAGGCACCTAGGTCGTGAGCTAGCATTAGTCCGGCTATGAGTGCTTCATATTCAGCTTGGTTGTTTGAGGCTGAAAACATGAAGCTCATGGCTTGTTCCACCTTAATTCCGTCGGGGCTTTCGGCTATGATTTCGGCACCCGCGGATTTCTCGGTCGAGGAGGCGTCTACGTAGTATGGGAATTTTTCTGGCTGTGGCTCGTGTGTCGCGTCAGTCTTTGTTTCTTCTGTTGGGGCATCCCTCTTCTGGCATTTTGAGGGAGTCATCTCGGCGATGAAGTCTGTTAGGGCTTGGGCTTCGATTACCCATCTTGGCTTGTATTTAATGTCGAACTCGGAGAGTTATACGGCCCAGTTTGTCATTCTCCCTACTAAGTCTGGATTCTGCAATATTTGCCGCAGGGGTTTGTCGGTTCGAACCATGATTGTGTGTTGTTGGAAATACCATTGGAGTCTTCGTGCTGAATGAACGAAGGCCAGCACTAATTATTTCACTTGTTGGTACCGTAATTGAGCTCCTTCTAGGGCATGGCTTGTATAATACACCGAGTATTGTTCTGCTCATTCTTCTCTTATAAAGGCGGAGCTCACGACGTGATCTGTGGTGGCTAAGTATAGCATCAGGGTTTCCCCTTTGTTGGTTTTTGCCAATATCAGGGGGCTAGCCAAGTACGCTTTGAGATCTTGGAAGGACTTTTCACATTGTTCCGTCCACTGGAAAGTTGGTGCGAGTTTCAGGATCTTGTAAAAGGGGAGACATCGGTCAGCCATCCTGGATAAAAATTTATTAAGGGCCGCCAGCCTTCTGTTGAGCCTCTGCATGTCTTTGATCAACCGAGGAGGTTCCATATTTGAATGGCCGCGCATTTTTCTGGGCTGGCCTCGATTCCTCTCTGCGTGATCATGAAGCCTAGGAACTTTCCTGCAGATACTCCGAAGTGCACTTTGTCGGATTCAGCTTCACCTGATGTTTTCTTAAGACTACAAAGATTTCTTCCAAATGCTGGAGGTGTTGCTCGAATTCTAGGGACTTCACCACCATATCGTCGACATAGACTTCAAGGTTCTGGCCAATCTGTTCTTGAAGACTATATATCCACCATCCTTTGGTAGGTGGCACCTTCGTTTTTGAGTCCGAAGAGCATAACCTTATAGCAAAACACCCATCTGTCTGTGATGAAGGAGGTTTTTTCCTGGTCTTGTGGGTTCATGTGAATCTGGTTGTAACCTGAGAAGGAATCTAGGAAAGTCAGCAAGCGATATCCTGCCGTTTCGTCTACCAATTTGTCAATATTGGGAAGTGGATATGCGTCTTTAGGGCAAGCCTTGTTTAGGTTGGTGAAGTCAATGCACATTCGTCATTTCCCATTGGCCTTTTTGACAATGACTACACTGGAGAGCCACTCAGGGTATTGCGATTCTCGTATGAAACCGGCATCTAGCAACTTCCGTACTTCTTCGTCGATCGCCTGCTGTCTCTCCTCGCCGAATCGTCGCTTTTTCTGGATGACGTTGAGACCGTCTTTTGTGTTGAGGAAGTGACAGATGAGTGCTAGATCTATCCTAGGCATGTCTGCGGCGCTCCAAGCAAACACATCCCTGAACTCCGTGAGTAGAATTTGAATTTGTTCTTGGGTCGCTTGATCCAGGAGGGTTCCTACCTGAATTTCTCTATTATTGACGAGATCTTCGGTGGGCCGTGGGCAAGGTCCTGGTATCTCGTCTCGCAAGTCCACCACCTCTGGTGCGCTCCTTTCGTCATAAGCGCGGTTTCAGGGAGATCTGCCAAGTAGCATGTGCAGGCTTCGTCCTTATCTTCTCATACTTCTCCTATTCCTTCGAGTGTGGGGAATTTTATTGTCAGGTGGGCAGTGGACACAACGACCTTGAGTTTGTTGAGGGTCGGGCGACCCAATATTGCATTGTATGCGACGAAGCTATTGATACAGTGAATCTAACCTCTGTGCAAGTAACCCTTGGAGGGATTCCCAGGGTGAGCCAAGTTGTGAAGGTTTCACAGGTCTCAATGGCTCGACCTGATAAATCAATAAAGGTTCTTGCGTCTAGCACCAGCTGATCCTCGTACTTATACATTTTTTCCAATGCCTCTGTGAATAGCACGTCGGCACAACACCCGGGATCTATCAATAGCCTCTTGACCTTGTAACCGTAATTCTAGTTGTGATGGTTATTGATTCATCGATTTCCATTGTGTCATCTATTTCCCCAAAGGCTACGAGTTGTGTCCTCCGTTGTCGTTTGTTTTGATCGCAGCTGGCGACGTTTTGTTGGTCGCGTGATGACTTGGGGGTCTACTGGTGTTAGCCATACAAGTTCTACCTGTAGTGAGACTGTAGTGAAAAAAAGAAAATGGGTTTCTGAGTTAGGTGTTATACTCCTACTCCCCGAAAAAAGATTGATGTTTAGCGGTGAGATGCACAAGGCATTGTGATCTGAGAAGGACCACGGTGGGCACCAATGTAACTGTCGTTTTTTGTTCAGACAATTCATAATGTTAAAGAAAGGACCGCAAAAGGTTGTAACCTTGGGGGACTTATCCTTAGGTGATGACCTAGGTGCCTACGTACCCTAGTGTAGGGATCAAAGTCCACGTAATTAAATTGTCCTGTAAAACTGAATGATTCATTCAATAAGTGTCTTGTAAAGCTGAATGATACATTCCATAATTTATTTGTGTTCCACATGATGAAATGGAAGTCCCAAATTCTATTTATTTATTTTTGATAAATCCCAAATTCTATTTATTATTAATGGCAAACATAATTTATCTGCTGGTGGCTACAATATTGTGACCTACACATTAATTCATCACTTTATATTCCCTATAGAATCAAGATGTTTTGAGATAAGTGACATAGACAATTTGCATATTGCTATGTGAATCAAGATGTTGCGTATATGGAAAAGTATATTTTAATAAAATCTATTACTGATTTAATTAATATAACGAATAATGAAAATGAAGTTTAAAAAAGCATATATTAATAAAGAACAAATATATATTGTATATTATGCCTAATAAAATAAAATAAAAAGTTGTTATTATCTTTAAGGAACATTTTATTATTGTTGTAAAAACCGTTGCCTATTATAAGAGTAATATGACACTACAACATTTTAGGCGATCTGTAACGGTTGAGAAGTGTTGCAGAAAGCCAAAAAATGTTGCTTATACTTTAGGCAACAGTTTTTGCAACGCTTTACGAGCATTGCATTTGTTGCGTTGCTAGGTTTTTTAGGCAACATTTTCAAAAGCAAATGCAACACTTCTATAGGCAACACTTTTTATGGTTTATGCAACAGTTTTATGATGTTGCATTGTAAGTTTTAGGCAACATTTTTGAAATGTTGCAATCTAGAAACTGCAACACTTTTCACTTCTTATAGGCAACGTTTTTTTATGTTTATGCAACGGTTTTAAATAGTTGCATAATAAGTTTTAGTCAACAATTTTAAAATGTTGCAATCTAGAAAATGCAACACTATCCATTTCTCTTATAAGCAATGCTTTATATTAACCTTCATACATACATCGCCCACTTCTCAAGAAAAAGTTATAAGAGGAATTGTGAAATTTTTAAATGAAATATATATATATCATCGATCTCCTAATTGCATAATTCCTCCCAATCAAGTAGAATGTTACAAAACATAATTCCTCCCAATCAAGTAGAATGTTACAAAACAAAGTCATGATACAATTCAAAACAATACTAACAACTGATGTTTAATGTCTATCACTGACAACAAAAAAGCTTTATCAAACAAACTAAATTGAAATTGATATTTCATCTTCATCGTTGCATTCATCATCTCCTTCCTCTTCCTCATCTCTTGATCACAAACATCATTATCGTTAATGTCTCCAGCCAATCAATTTTCCTACATAGTATTACAAATGAGTATTTTGAGAAGGACTAAACTAAGGTAAAGTTCATTAGCTGCTTGCTATCAAGTTCTCCAATAAAAAGTACACATCATGTGGCAAAAAAATTTGTATAACCAATCATTATAGAGAGAATATAAAAAATAATAAATTACACAACCAATCAAAGAAGAGAGAGAGTAAAAATACAATTTATGATTGGTGAACTTTATAGCAAGTACCTAATGAATTTTAATTTACCTTAGTTTTTTCCTTTTGAGAAACGTCAAGTATGAAGTTGATATTACAATATAAGAAATTTCCCAAACATACTGTATTTTTTTTTTAATTTCTTTCCAGAAAATTCAAATGTTTGCTTACATGTGATTTTATTGCAGACAAGTCCTGAAATGAATTGGAAATTAAACCAGTCAACCAATTAAAGCTGAGATCTACCATCCCCTTCACCACCACCTCCTATGTCTATAAGTCTCCACCCCCACCATTCCCATCACCTCCTCCTCCATACATTTATAAGTCTCCACATCCCCCATCTTCTTCACCACCTCCTCCATATGTATACAAGTCTCCACCCCCTCCATCTCCATCACCACCTCCACCATACGTTTATAAGTCACCACCTCCTCCATCCCCATCACCACTACCACCACATGTCTACAAGTCCCCACCTTCTTCATCCCCATCACCACCACCTGCATACGTCTACAAGTCCCCGCCTCTTTCATCCCCTTCACCACCTCCTCCTTATGTTTACAAGTCTCCACCTCCACCATCTCCTTCACCACCTCCTCCTTATATCTATATGTCCCCACCCCTTCCATCTCCTTCACATCCTCCACCATATATTTACAAGTCACCACCTCCTCCATCCCCATCACTGCCACCTCCATATATTTATAAGACTCCTCCACCTCTATCCCCATCACCACCATCTCCATATGTCTACAAATCTCCACCCCCACCATCCCCATCACCACTACCTCCATATATTTACAAGTCACCACCGCCTCCATCACCATCACCACCACCACCCCCATACGTTTATAAGTCTCCTCCTCCTCCATACATCTATAAGTCACCACCCCCTCAATCTCTATCACCACCACCTCCATATGTTTACAAGTCTCCTCCACCTCCATCTCCATCACCTCCTCCTTCATACGTCTATAAGTCACCACCTCCTCCATCCCCATCAGCACCAACTCCATACATCTACAAGTCTACTCCACCTCCATTTCCATCACCTCCTCCACCATATATTTTAAAGTCACCACCTCCACCATCCCCATCACCACCACCTAAATACAACCACAAGTCTCCTCCTCCACCATATGTCCACAAGTCACCATATCCCTACCTTTACAATTCACCCCCACCTCCAAAAGTCTATTAAACTTGCATTTTAGCCAATTTGAATTATTTGAATGATGTTGTATCATTTAGTTATTTAAGTCTTCATGGATAATAGGGTTTACTCCCAAGTGAAGATCCTTTCGGTGTAACCCTTGAGTTTAGTTATGTATATTTATCATGCATTTTTATCAAGTGAAAGTCAAATATTTGGGTTCTTAGATTTTTTTTTCAATAATTAAATATTAATATTGCAATTCGTCAATTGTTGTGTTTTATTCTCCTTCATTCCATTATGCTTTATGATCCCCTCGCCAACGATGTTAAACTCCATGAAATTAAAGTTTGATTGGACAATAATCAATTTTATTAACAAAAAGAAGGGCAAAACCAAAATTTAATTAAGTATATATTGTCTACTCTAATTATTAATTTTTGGACTAAACTTTGATACAATTCTTTATATGTTTACTATTAAATTCTCCAATCAACATAGAACATTTTAATTTTCTATATTTTAAATATAATAAACTCTTCAAAATCTAATAACTTCCCTAATTCTCTCATTTCTCACTATATGTTGTATCTCACAGACATTTAAATTATTCCAATTTACTAAAATACATATAATTTTGAGACTAATTTATTCTTACGTAGAGTCAGTGGCTGTGGCAATACTCTAATAAATTTTAGGAAAAAAAATACACTTAGAGTATACTTCTTTATATGTTTACTATTAAATTATTTAATTAAAGAAAATTATATGAACTAAAAGAAAATGATTCATAAACGTCCTAATCATGGAAAAGTAAAAATAATTAAACAAGGAGAGGGAAGAAAAATTAGTTTTTCAAAAAAAATTTGAAGTGTAATTAGAAAAGTGCTATTCTAGGGTTTCATTACACAAGGTCCGATGAGCGAACGTTCACGTGGGGAGGGTCTGAGCGATGATCTCGATCTCTCGGGGAGAAGCGTGAAGAAGGTAAGGACTGATGGAACCCAGGATTTGGAGTCTGGTACGGAGGATATAGAGGTTCTGAACGCTACTGAGGACGACGTGCCTCAGGTCACCTTCAAAGACAAGCTGCTGAATGCAGATAAAGATGGAGTGGTTGAATATATAGGAGGAGGAGGTGGAGGAGGATGCATGGGTGCATGAGATTCCGTGCGATAAGGAGGAGAAGAGTGATTGGGAGGTTTATGGGAATGATATCTTTAAGCCATGCCCTAAACTGGAAATATTACAGGAAGAATATGAAGAATGGTGCAAGCCATGGCGCATGTCGTTGATTGTTAGATTGTTCGGAAAGAGATGGGCGTGAATTTCATGCGGCAACAGTTAGAGAAGCAATTGATGAGAAAAGGCAATTTGCAGATCATTGACATTAGGTAGGGTAAGTATTTAGAGTTATCAACAGCTCAAGCTCACTAGTTATACGTTATTGGATCTGTGTTGAGATAAATGCCATAGTAAACTCTAAAAAGGAAAAATATTTTGGCACAGATTTCCAGACAAATCTAACGATTGAGAGATAGTGAGTTTGAGCTCTTGATAACTCTATAACATTACCCTATAAAATATTGTGATTATTTAAGGAGAAACCTTTAGGCACATTGCGAGGAGTATAGTACACGACTAAGTAGGTCTTGGTATTCAAATTCATTGAACTATTGTCAACGGTAGAAATTCTGATTATAAAAAAAAAAATCCTGGTCGAATTAAATTATTTGCAGTATAACATATGAATTGATCGTTGACGTAGTCCCCCATATTGAAGACATGAAACTAAAAATATAAAGATGAATCGATAAACTTATCATTGACATACTTAAATTCAATTAATAAATCGAACGTGGATAATAAAATTCTCTTCACCAACAGGTGGTTGGTTGGAGTGGTAGGTATTCCATTCCCCTTAAACAAGGTCTAGGGTTCGAGACTTGCGTATGAAAAAATCTCTACTGCAAGAGCTCTATCCCTGTTATGGGACCTCCATTAGCTCGAACAGGATTGCTCCAATAGAAGATACCTGTGAAAAACTAAAAAAAAAAATTATCTTCAATTGCATAAGATTGGAATGACGACTTACCAGTTACCAGGAACATTTAATTGAGGGCTTATCTAATTTTCGAACGTGCTTTAATAACTATTCATTGGATATACAAACTTGTACTACTGATGATACAATATATTATATAATACATAATATACAAAACATCCAGCCACTTAAAACTTTTTTTTTTAATTTCGTATAATTTATAATAATGTACAACAATCTATTGTGATAATGGATAGAAAAAATCTGTTGTCGTATTGGAGAATTTCACAGCAAATACCTAAGGGGGTGTTTGGTATTACTAGCAGTTTTTAGATTTTTGTTTTTTGAAAACTGAAATCTGTAGTTTGTTTTTCTGTGTTCTGTTTTCTATTTTCTTTTTTTTTTATATCTTCAGTTTTCTATATTAATAAAATAACAGAAAATAAATATTTATGGAAGTTAAAAATATATTTACGTGGATGTTTTGGGAGCAAGAAGATTCATGCACATTCATGGTGGGTGGTGGGTGTTGGTGGCGGTGGTGGTACGCGATGGTGGTTGGTCGGCGATTAATAGTGGTGGGTCGTGAGTGGTGGTGGTGGGTGATGGTGCGTGGTGAATGGTGAGTGGTGGTATAATGGTGGTTAGTGGTACGTGGTGGTGATTGGTTGTGGGTGTGATGGTAGTGACGGGTAGTAGTGAATGGTGGGTAGTGAGTGGTGGCAGAATGGTGGTTAGTGGTACGTGGTGGTGATTGGTTGTGGGTGTGATGGTAGTGACGGGTAGTAGTGAATGGTGGGTAGTGAGTGGTGGCAGTGGGCGATGGTGTGTGGTGGTGGTTGGTGGATGGTAATGATAGTGGTGGGCATGGTTGGTGGGGGGGGGTAGTGGTGGTGGTAGGTAGTGCGTGGTGTTGGTGGTGGATGGTCGTGGTGGTGGGTGGTGGTTGCTGGTAGTGGTGAGTGGGGGTGGCAGGTGGTCTTAGTGGTCGGTGGTGTATGTGGTTGATGGTGGTGGCAGGTGGTGTGTGGTGTTGGTAGTGGGTGGTGGTTGGTGGTGAGTCGTGGTGGTGGTTGTTGATTGTTGGTGGTGGCAAGTGGTGCGTGGTGTTGGTAGTGGGTGGTGGTTTGTGGTGGTGGGTGGTGGTTACTGGTAGTGGTGAGTGGTGGTGGTGGGTGGTGGTTGTTGGTGGTGGTGAATAGTGGTGGTGGGTGGTCGTGGTGGTGGGTTGTGGTTGAAAAAAAAAACTGAAATGAAATTTGTGAAAATCACATTTTTGTGATTTCCTATATGGTGTTTTATGTTTTGATATTAAGTCCAAAATTAAAAATAAAACTCATTCAGCCAAACAAGTTTTCAGTTTTTTTTCCAAAATAAAACAAAAAACTGAAAACCGCAACAATAGCAAGCTCCTAAGTACAACAATCTACTGTAGTATAATTTTTAATTCGATTTCAATATTTTTTTTGTTTGAATTTTAGAGATCATCACATTTGGAATTTTATGCTATTTTAAGGGATATCATATTAAATAAATGGTTGACCTAAGGTAAATTTAATTGATGAATCAATATTATTTAATGGATTAATGATATTTGTAATTGTCATTTTTGTCATAGACAAGTTAATAGTTAAATATAAGGACCGCAAGGGATTTTAGCTTAGGGGGACTTGTCCTTAGGTAAAGACCTTGGTGCCTACGTACCCTTGTTAGGGGATCAAATTCAACGTAGTTCGAACGGGAAACGTCTAGAGGAGCCGTTGAGCAAGGGATTTACTTGTGGTCGCCGTATGCGGCTATGACGTATAATTGCTCCGGGCAAGCGAGCCACCTGTTGGAACTATGTTATGTGAGTAAAGGTTGAGAGTAGAGATCTCCAGGGAAATGTGGTGGTATGATTGCTCTATTTACGCTATGGTATTCTAAATTTGATGAAGTCGGTCCCTTGAGTTCCTCGAGTGAGGGTTATTTATATTCGGAGGGGAGAGGAATGTGCTGGCCCCACGTTCCTCCGATCAGTGAACGTCCTATGTTTTGATACTCACCCCACGTCTTTCTTAATGGAGAGCTTGGGGGAGATGTGGGAGTGCAGCACGCTTTCGAGGCCAGCGGGTGATAGCACGTGTTACTTACCCAGGTTCTATTAAGTTTCTAGAAGTTTCAAGCCACGTGTACGGAAGAGGGAATATTATGCAATTACAATATCTATAATTTCATATTTAATTTTACCAGCATTAATACAAATTCTAGGTGGCCGTATGTGATAATAGTTGAAATAAGGATTATTGACATATATAGGATAGAAACTCTAAAATTTGAGAGAAGATAAGTAGATGAAAGAAGAGGAAACCATATAAAAAAATGTAACACGTGGCAGAATTTGAGTCGATGTATTTGTTTAAATAATATATAAAGATTTAAAATATAAAACTGAGAGTAAAGCCAAGGAAGATTATTACGAAGAGATATGCCTACAAAGAAGGAAAGAGGAATATGAGAAGATAAAATATGTATTAAAAATTTAAAATTTAAAATTTCAATAAAAGCAAACACTAACCTATTTTTAAAATTATGAATTATAAATGGAATTTAAATTTTCAATTTTAAATATCACGAATAATCGAATTTTAAATTAAAGAGCTCTTTTTTAAAAAATTTTAAAAGAGAATTAAAATTTCAGATTTAAAATAGTTTACTTTTATTCTATTTCCCCTTACCAACTCTCTCTTTTGACTCTGTTCATGGCCCATATTATAGAAAACATTAACTCTGTTGGAATTTTAAGTTGTTGTAACTTTTAACGTTAAAAGAATAGAGATAAAAGCTCAAACAGATTAATAAATTCTCTGCTTGAAAGGTGCGATTTTTATTTGATCAGAATTGGTATTTAAATACAAAAACAAAATGCTTAACAAATTCAAAAATAAGGAATTGGTATCAAAAAATAAGGAACTGATTTGCCCTTGATTCCATGATTTGAAAACTACTTAACAAATTAAAAAAATACTCCTAAAAATCAGCAAATAGGATCTCCAATGAATCAAAATAGAAAATTACCAAAATAAAAAAAAATGATTAAATATTCAACAACGTTAAATCAGCTACTGCAGTTATTGAGGCAATTTCTCAACAAACTAAACCACAATCTGAAGTTCAATTATAAACTACTAGTGTGCTAAAATATTGGAGTTATGAAATATTGATATTGGTTTGCTTTTAATGCAATAATCCAGGCTGTAAAGACATTAAACTAAAACATTTTGTAAGCCATGATGGAGGGGCCACAACTATATAAAGGGTTGCAATCCCATAATATGCCAAGCAAACACAATAGTTTTGGAGATTGAATAGAAGAAAATGGGAAGCTTGAAGAGGCCTAAGCAATGGCCTCTAGCCATTGTGGCAATAGCATTTTGCCTATTTGCTATCAGTGTTAGTGCTGATAACAAACCTTACAAACCCTACCCTTATCATCCACTGTACCATCACAAATCACCTCTTCATGAACACAAATATCCACCTCCATCACTAAACCATGAAAAACACCCACACAACCATCATACATCACCTCCTTATATCTACAAGCCTCCACCCCCACCATCTCCCTCACCTCCTTCTCCATATGTCTATAAATCTCCGCCTCCACCATCTCCCTCACCACCAACTCCTTATGTTTGTAAGTCCCCTCCACCGTCATTTCCCTCGCCTCATCTTCCTTATGTTCACAAGTCCCCTCCACCCCCATCTCCATCATCACCTCCTCCATATGTCTACAAGTCTCCACCCCCACCATCCCTTTCACCACCACCTCCCTATGCCTATAAGTCTCCACCCCCACCATTCCCATCACCTCCTCTTCCATACATTTATAAGTCTCCACCTCCCCCATCTTCTTCACCACCTCCTCCATATGTATACAAGTCTCCACCCCCTCCTCTACCATACGTTTATAAGTCACCACCTCCTCCATCCCCATCACCACCACCACCACATGTCTACAAATCCCCACCTCCTACATCCCCATCACCACCACCTTCATATGTCTACAAGTCCCCGCCTCCTCCATCCCCTTCACCACCTCCTCCTTATGTTTACAAGTCTCCACCTCCACCATCTCCTTCACCACCTCCTCCTTATATCTATATGTCCCCACCCCCTCCATCTCCTTCACATCCTCCACCATATATTTACAAGTCACCACCTCCTCCATCCCCATCACCGCCACCTCCATATATTTATAAGACTCCTCCACCTTTATCCCCATCACCACCACCTCCATATGTCTACAAATCTCCACCCCCACCATCCCCATCACCACCACCTCCATATATTTACAAGTCACCACCGCCTTCATCCCTATCACCACCACCACCCCCATACGTTTATAAGTCTCCTCCTCCTCCATACGTCTATCAGTCACCACCCCCTCAATCTCTATCACCACCACCTCCATATGTCTACAAGTCTCCTCCACCTCCATCTCCATCACCTCCTCCTCCATACGTCTATAAGTCACCATCTCCTCCATCCCCATCACCACCAACTCCATACATCTACAAGTCTCCTCCACCTCCATCTTCATCACCTCCTCCACCATATATTTTAAAGTCACCACCTCCTCCATCTCCATCACCACCCCCTAAATACAACCACAAGTCTCCTCCTCCACCATATGTCCACAAGTCACCATATCCCTACCTTTACAATTCACCCCCACCTCCAAAAGTCTATTAAACTTGCATTTAAGCCAATTTGAATTATTTGAATGATGTTGTATCATTTAGTTATTTAAGTCTTCATGGATAATAGGGTTTACTCCCAAGTGAAGATACTTTCGGTGTAACCCTTGAGTTTAGTTATGTATATTTATCATGCATTTTTATTAAGTGAAAGTCAAATGTTTGGGTTCTTTGATTTTTTTTTCAAATAATTAAATATTAATATTGCAATTCGTTGATTGTTGGGTTTTATTCTCCTTCATTCCATTATGCTTTATGATCCCCTTACCAACGATGTTAAACTCTATGAAATTAAAGTTTGATTGGACAATAATCAATTTTATTAACAAAAAGAAGGGTAAAACCAAAATTTAATCAAGTATATATTGTCTACTCTAATTATTAATTTTTGGACTAAACTTTGATACAATTCTTTATATGTTTACTATTAAATTCTCCAATCAACATAGAAAATTTTAATATTCTATATTTTAAATATAATAAACTCTTCAAAATCCAATAACTTCCCTACTTCTCTCATTTCTCACTATATGTTGTATCTCACAGACATTTAAATTATTCTAATTTACTAAAATACATATAATTTTGAGACTAATTTATTTGTACGTAGAGCCAGTGGCTGTGGCAACACTCTAATAAATTTTAGGAAAAAAAATACACTTAGAGTATACTTCTTTATATTTTTACAATTAAATTATTTAATTAAAGAAAATTATATGAACTAAAAGAAAATGATTCATAAATGTCCTAATCATGGAAAAATAAAAATAATTAAACAATGCGAAGGAAGAAAAATTAGTTTTTCAAAAAAAAATTTGAAGTGTAATTAGAAAAGTGCTCTTCTAGGGTTTGCTCTGCACAAGCTAAGGTCCGATGAGCGAACGTTCACATGGGGAGGGTATGAGCGATGATCTCAATCTCTCGGGGAGAAGCGTGAAGAAGGTAAGGATTGATGGAACCCAGGATTTGGAGTCCGGTACGGAGGATATGGAGGTTCTGAACACTACTGAGGACGTCGTGCCTCAAGTCACCTTCATTCAAAGACAAGCTGTTGAATGCGGATAAGAGGGAGTGGTTGAATATATAGGAGGAGGAGGTGGAGGAGGATGCATGGGTGGATGAGATTCCGTGTGATAAGGAGGAGATGAGTGATGGGAAGGTTTATGGGAACGATACCTTTAATCCTTGCCCTAAACTGGAAATGTTACAGGAAGAATATGAAGAATGGTGCAAGCCATGGCAAATGTCGTTGATTGTTAGATTGTTGGGAAAGACGATGGGCGTGAATTTCATGCGGCAACAATTAGAGAAGCATTGGATGAGAAAATGCAATTTGCAGATCAATTACATAAGGTAGGGTAAGTATTTGGAATTATCAAGAGCTCAAGCTCACTAGTTATACGTTATTGGATCTGTCTTGAGATAAATGACATAATAAACTTTAAAAAGGAAAAATATTTTGGCACAGATTTCCAAACAACTCTAACGATTGAGAGATAGTGAGTTTGAGCTCTTGATAACTCTACAACATTACCCTATAAAATATTGTCATTATTTAAGGAGAAACCTTTAAGTCATGAACTTCTTTTTTTTTTATGGGTGAAGTCAAGATCCTTGAAACTGAATATTTGTTCTATTTTGGTTATTGAACTTATATCCATATATTACTATTGTTGCTATATTATATTATAAAAGTTTTGAGTATTAACACTTGTTGAGTGTTGACTAGGTGATTATGGTTATGTTTTGTTTGTAAAACTTTAATACATCTTAAATACAAATAAAATTATTTTGGTTTAATAAGTATTTATGTTTTTTTAGGAAATTAAAAGTATAAAAAATTGGAACAAATGTTAAAAAAAAGTGATCTAGCAACTATTTAAACTGTTGCCAAATCTCACACAATAAATCTTTGTTGGCTTAGCCACAGTTGAAACTGTCGTTGATTTTACAAAATTAGAAACAATCGATGCTTTTATGATGGTCATAAAGTATAAAATCATCAACGGGCTATTAGAAAACCTTAGTGATGGTTTGGACCATCGCAATGTTTAGGGACAGTTGCTCCGATGCTAAGCGTCGTGAGGATTTTTTCCGACAGTAATTTTAACGACGATTGACAGAACTGTCGTTAAATCTTTAACGATGGTTAAACCATCGTTAAAAGTAACTTTTTTTAGCGCACTAAATGTGAGCACCTCTCTCAACAGAAATTTAAATACAAGTTCATCATGTTATATGGGACTAGACTTTTGTACTAGACCCTATTTTATTTTGGAAATTAAAAAACAAATAAAACTTGTATTTGAATTTTATGATGCATGAATGTGCCTAAGAAATTTCTGGTATATATATAAGCATCTAAACATCCTCCTGAGCCTTATAATGCAAATGCGACATATGACTTTTTGCTGATTAAAAAAATAACATAAATCCACAAATAATATTAATTTATTAATAATATATTTGAATTTAATTTTTTACAATCAACGTTATCAAATTTATTATATATATATACATATATCTTTTTAATAATTTTTGTTCTCTTTAGTCATCCGTAACTTTAAATAGTTAAATGAAAAGACTAATCTATATAAAATATTTGTGTTTTATAATGAATCAAGATATAATGAAAACGAAGATGATAATGATTGGGGAAGAATGAAATAATTTAATTTTAAAATAAAATAAAATTTCTAATTAAAATAATTAAAAATATCAAACCTATTAAAAATATATATTTTGATAATTAATAAGAGACAGAATGAGGGAAGAATGAAATATTTAAATAGAAAAAACAAATATCAGAGACCATGCTCTATAAACATTCAAAAAAATATTTGCATTGTAAAGTTTAAACAGGGAAAAGATTGATGAAATTGCACTTATATTATTGGCATATCGAAAAACATATGAAGCAAAGCATATTGGTATGGATGGCTAATAATTTATTGTGTATAATATACCCAAATGAATTAACTTTAAAAGGGGAAAGCCATTAAAGAAAATGACACAGGATGACTCTGATGGATATTTCAAATAAATTGTTGAAGCAAAGTCATCTTATAGTTGCTCTATAAGGCAATTTAGTATATGCAAATTAAATTTTGGAGAACTCTGAGATATATCCTAAATAAATTGTTATTCTGAAACGTTGAATTGATATTCAATTTCTCCAATTGAATAAACTACTGAAGAAAGCCTATATAACCATATCTGACAACAAAGGCTGTTCAAGCACAAACACTAATACGGACACGGACATGAGAACACACCAAATTCTTAGATTATAGGGCACGACACGGCATATATATTGTAATTCCGATGAACTTGAAGAATAATAGAATTTTAGAAAGAATGGATGTGAATTGTGAAGTAAGAAGTGAGTTGAAGAAAAATAGAGAGTTGAATAAGATGAAAGAGTGGATGAAAAGGATAAGGGTGAAGATACATATAAGAGAGAAAAGAAAATGAATACAGAAGATGAGACACACGTTTTCTTTTAACAAATAGGAGGGAAATGTTAAAACTCCAAAAATGATGAAACCTCACAAACTTTACCTTTTTTTCTAGGAAAAATTTATTTTTCCGTGTCCAAGTAGTGTTCATGACATATCCGAGCCGAGAAAAATTATTTTTACATTGG
The DNA here is from genome assembly GCA_014851425.1 of Senna tora. Lineage (NCBI taxonomy): Eukaryota > Viridiplantae > Streptophyta > Magnoliopsida > Fabales > Fabaceae > Senna > Senna tora. The sequence continues at coordinate 23,233,907 of CM026260.1, read as the reverse complement.
ACACGTATGGACGCATGTCGGACACTTGAAGTCAATGTGTCGATGTTGTGTTGGACACCAACACGCTTAAACTTTAGAGTGTCCGTGTATAGATCACTGTTAAAGAATCCAAAATGAAAATATATATATATATATATATATTTGCTTAGAATGGTTCAGCATTGGAAAAAAAAAAAAGCAAAGTCTCTGAATGTATAGAATTTAGAAGATAGAGCAATCTTTATATCCCTTGAGACTCTTCATACACATCCACGTATCTCTTGTGGTTAGCATTAACTAAAATAATATACATAAGAAAAAGAATTCAAAAGTTTTGATCTAAGGTATGTTTGGTATGTAGAATGTTGGAGAGAATGAAAATGAGAATATTGAAGGAAATGAAAATTTCATGTCAATGTGATGTGAATGGAATAAAAGTGGATAACATGACCATGTTATCCTTACATTAAAAGTAGAAATAGAATAAAAGTTGATAAAAAATTAAAAATAAAAACATAATTTCATCACATTACAAAAAATAAGATTTATTTGATAAAAAAATGTAAGAGGGATTTGACCATTCCTGCCTTTTTCCTGTTACCAAACATAACCTAAGGCTCAAAATAGCAGTCTGTATATGAACCATCATATCATAAAAACAATGCACATATAACATGAATGAAAATTGATATAAAAATCCATATTGAAGTAGTTGAAAATTGGTATAAAAATTCTTCATTCAACTTCTCAAGATGATCAGAATATGAAGAGAAAACTATTAAGTAGAATATATTAAAATATGGTCAACAAAATACGTAACATAGCTGTAGAATATATAGAAATGGGTAAACTTCATTTTGATCCTTTATCTATGTCCTTACGTGTTGACGTAGCTGTTGCAGTCGCTTGTCAATTTTCTATTGTTGGTGGGATTGGTTCTCTGAAGAATAAAATAAAAAGAAATGAAGAACAAAGTGATGCACAATATCTTGAAGATGTAGACAACACTTTTCTTTAGGCTTAATTTGTCCCTACCTATTTCCTATCTAATAGGGTGCAAGTTGGGTAGACTGACAAATTTCCTTTAACATACAATGAAGACCCTCGAGTATGGATTGCACTCCCAAAACTTAAGCCAAGACAACAATAGTCTTTACGAATTTTTACTACCAACACAACAAACGTATTCCCTTTCCATTTCTGCGTAAAGAACGTGCCCTTAATTTTGTAACCTTCTACGTAACCTTTCAAAAAGATACAACTTTTTACATAAATAAATAAATATATTAATTTATAATACAACTCTTTAAATAAATAAACATAAAGACATGTGTATAACCTATGCTACACATCAATTGAGTCAATTTGTGCAGGAGCCTACAGAAGATCATTGGCAGGCAGCTCTGCATATTCTTCGTTATCTTAAGGGTCATCCTTCTATGGGGTTGTTCTTCAAGGTTGGAGGTGATTTTGTTGAAAGCCTATGCAGATGCTGACTAGGCAACTTGTGCTGACACAAGGCGTTCGGTGACTGGGTATTGTATATTTATGGGTGGTTACTTGATCTCTTGGAAGGCAAAGAAACAAAGTACAGTGGCAAGAAGTTCAGCAGAAGCGGAATACAGAAGTCTTGCTATCACAGTGAGTGAGCTATTATGGATTTCGTATGTTCTTCGTGATTTGAATATTGAGGTTAAACCACCAATTTCGTTATGGTGTGATAACTAAAGCTGCGATACATATTGAGGAGAATCCAGTTTTCCACGAACGGACAAAGCACATTGAAATAAATTGTCATTTTTATTTGAGATCAATTCAAGCTAGGCTTTGTGACTCCTAGATAGGGGTGGCAATTTTGACCCAAACCCATTATCCCAACCCAACCCAACTGCATTTTAACCCAACTCAACCCAACCCAATTACTAAATGGGTCGGGTCAGAATTGACCCATGCAAATATGGGTTGGGTTGGGTAAAACCCACGGTTAACCCAATAACCCATTTAATGCATTTTGTATTTTCATTTTTCTCTTGGTTTCAACTTTTTAAAATTATAGTTTTGCCCCAAGTTACATTTAGTCCCGATTTTTATTCTTTCTTTGATTTTTTACCTATAAAATTTTCATATTCATATTTTCTCCCTTATTCTAAAATTTCCAAAATTACAGTTTGATTCTAATTTTTGTCATAATCACATTTTTGTCCCAAATTGCATTTTAGTTATTCCATTTCAATTTAAGTCATAGAAACTTTTCAAAATTGCATTCTGACCTCAATTTCAAATTTGTAGAAATTATATTTTGACCCCAATTTTTATAATAATTGCATTTTGGCCCAACTTTTCAAAAATGAATCCCACACCAACTACATATATTCAGAGGGGTTTAAGTGTTTGACAACCCTATTCAAATCAATTTAAGAAATACCAGAGTATAGATGAAAAAGATTAGCTTCCTTCTGAAAATTGCAATGTTTTTAAAATCGGACCGGTCATTGATCCGGTCAAGACACTGGTTCATGGTTCAATGGTCCAACCGTGGTCGAACCGTGGTCAAACCGATAGCATTTAAAATATATATTTTTAATTAAATATACTAAAATATATCATAAAAAATTATATACTTCATAATTATATGTTTCCATCTCGATCTAAACATGATAAGAAATAGAACAAGTTTCAAATTACCGCAATATCATATTAAACTCTTCAAATAAGTTCAAGGATCAACATATTTAAGTCTCAAGTTTTATCACAAACCAAACAATAAATATTGAAATAGAACAATCCTTACAACTACAAGTCACAACAAATTCTCAATAAATACTAAATCATAAACAACAAAAAAAAATTTTTAAAAAAAAAGGAAAAATCGGTCAAACCGTCTAAACCACCGGTTCTGACCGGTTTGGACGGTTGTTGACCAATTTTTCCGGTTATTGACCGATTTTATATCTGACCGGTTCTTTAGTTATTCCGGACCGGACTGGCAGCCGGTTTTCCGGTCCGACCGGCTGGTCCGGTCCGGTTCTGAGAACAGTGAAAAATTGTAAAGACTACATTATATCATATTTATAGCCGTCCAAGTCGATGTGAGAACAAGTATATAATAATAATAATAATAATAATATGCTGCACTTTTAATTTGGCGCTACCCTAGACAACAAACATAGACTCTGACGCGCCAAGATAGAAGCATTTAAGAATTGTGTCCTATGGCTATATGGTAACAGTTGAGGGAGAAGATGGATGGTAAGTATTTAGTTGAAACTCATGAACTAAAATGTAAAATCTTGGAAATTTGTGATAAAAGTGATATTTTGTAAATTTTTTTGGAACTTTCATTAAGGAAGAGGAAGAGGGGCAAATTGCCCTACAACACTAGAGAGTAGAGAAGCAAGGCAAGGCAAGGCAGAAAGCTAAAAAAAGGCTACATCAAAACAGAAGGCAGGGATTGAGTCCACTGACATATAAATGGGTGGAATATAAGTAGATAGATTGATTAACGAGTGAATCAGTGATTGAAGTCACAAAAGTATTGGGTAATTTTTTGAAAGCATGTTTTCATGCTAATTTTGTTGGAGTTAGATTTTCAAGAGAAATTAGTAATTTTTGACAAGTAGTTGTAGGATTTGATTTTTATTGTTTTCTATATGTTTGGTGGAGAATTGTATCAGTGTTGAACTTTATACTCGTGGTTTTGATTTTTATTATCTTTATTGATATAAATATAAAGTAGAATGATTTGTAGGCCAAATTAATTAAAATAAATCAAATAAAACAACAAAAGGAAAATTAGTGAGTTGTGTGGGTTTGACCAATAATTAATGGGTCATGACTCATTATAACATATTTATGACCCAACCCAAATTTGACCATATTTGTTCAAGCTCTCAGCTAGCATATATGTTCACAAAACCATTGCCAAGACCTCGGTTTGAAGCATTGAATTCCAAGTTGGGCTTGGTAGACTTCCACCAATCTCTAACTTGAGGGGAGGGTATTGAAGGTATTGAAATAATAGAGCCACCTTCGGTTACTTGTTCACTTAGTTTTAGTTGTTAGGAGTTTGTTAGATTGTAGATTGACTCTTTTAGCCTTGGAGTCTCCTATATAAATTCATTCTTTTGGTGTGAATAATAACTTAACGTTTCTCTCATTCTCTGCTCGATATCTTCTTCTATTCCTTCTTAATTCTCTCGATCTACCTAAATTATGTACTTTAAATTTGTTCAATATGCATATGTTTCTAGTTAAGTCATGAAAGGATTGTCAGTGTAACGTGAATTCATTTGAAAATCTTGAATATTCAAACAAAGATCATATAAAGAGGTACAATAGAGATAGAACAAACATCGTGAAGAGACATCAATATATACAAATTAAACTTTCAATTTTATTAATGATGAAAAAGTTAAAGCCATGAAAAATTACTGACAATTCCAAGTGAGAGTGTATAAACAATTAAACACTGAGGTATACGATAATTATATATATATATATATATATATATATATATATATATATATAAATAATGAAAATCGATTATATATAATTCGTATTCCGTACAAATTTCGAGTTTAACTACAATATATATTATTATAAATTCCGAGAATCCTGACTTTATATATATATATATATAACTCATTAATTAAGTATTGACATTTTTTATTGTTTATTTATATTTCTAATGGAAATTAGAAAAGTATTAAATTATAATATATGTGGCAAATTTAATTTATTATATTCAAAATCTATTACCTATTATAAAACAAGAACCACAATTGCCACATGTCTGTGGTTAAATTGCTTTTCATAATTTTACTTTTATCTCAAGAATCACAATTGCCACATGTCACTTTGTGGTTAAATTGTTTTTCATAATTTAATTTTTATCTTTTATTCACATTGAGATTTAATTAATATATTATAATTGTTTTGAAATCCGTACTCTAACTTTTTTTTACACTTCCTATTTATTTACTTTATTATTCACCTCTTACAACAACAACAACAAAAAACTTGTGTAACCCATTTTATAACTTTGCCCTTTATTATATACTATAATTAATTTAAATTAACATGCAATAATATTTTATGATGATTTTGAAAATGAAAGAAAATATATTATAACATATAAATGAATTCAGTAAGATATTTTTATTATGTGTTAGTGTCATATTGCGTAAGCCAAAACAATATTTATTTTTACAGTATTAGTGAAAGCGTAAAATTGCTCCAAAAAATGAAATATTTTGTGTATAATTGACCGCAATGAAACGTTATAGACATATTTGATCGAAAGCTCAAACATTGGGATATTATGTGTCAGTGTCATATTGCGTAAGCCAAAACAATATCTATTTTTACAGTATTAGTGAAAGCGTAAAATTGCTCCAAAAAATGAAACATTTTGTGTATAATTGGCCGCAATGAAACATTATAGACATATTTGATCGAAAGCTCAAACATTGGGATATCAAAAACACTTTACGTTTTGTTATCATAAGTTATATTTACATTAAAAAAAGCAATTTTTTGTTTAACATTTGCATTTAGTGAAAATTAAGCCAAATTTGCTTAGTAAAGTGAGAAATAGCAAGATTATTGTGAAGGAAAAATGTTGGTTGAACAAAGTGATTAATATAAACTTTAACATTTTTTAAGTGTTGGTTAAAGTTGATAAGACAATTATTCAAGTTGTTGCTTATTTATTTAGATTGTATAATTAAAACTATTACAATACCACTTATTAGATTGTTTGTTTTCACTTGAGAGCAAACCACAAAATTTGTCTCACAATACGTAACACAGAAAATGAGATTAAGAATAATGTATATATTTAATTTAAGTTTGTTTTCTTACACTTTTATTCATATTCTTTTTTTTTAATTGAAACTATATTATTACACTTTCTATAATTAATAAATTGTTATTATTTTTAAATTAAATTAGATCATATCAAGAAGACCAAAAATTTGATCAAGATATTAATTATAATTTAAAAATTATTTTTTTGTATTCATAGTGAAAATTAAATATAATTATCAATTGATAAACTTCTTAAACTTTTAAAACAATTTGAATAAAAACATCTCGTGCAAAGCACGGGTCGCTATCTAATTATTTTAATTATTTTATCCATAAGTTGGCTGAATACAATTTTTTTAAAATAAAGAATTATTTTACATATATATAATCCAAAAGTTGTATTCGTTTCTTTGATGGATAATAAATATGAGTGTGTAGCATTTATTAATTAGTTTTTAGCTTTTCTTTTCTATTATCCTTTCGCCTTTTATTAATATTTTTTAGAAATTTTAATTAAATTTATTTGAAGGCTAGAATGCCTCGTATCCGTAATTATTTTCAATATGGATTATGCTATTAAAAATATATTTTCTTTGCTTCTACTTATCCTATTGTAAATCAAAGTCTACCACATATATATATCTTCACGTACACTCTCATCTCACTGTCTTCTTAATCCTTCGTTCTTAATCCCTCTATACAACAACAATATATTTTCTTTATCAATCTTGTGGTCTTCTTCTTATTATCTTATTAGTTTTTTTTGTTAATGGATCATATTGTTGAATTTGAAGTTTCATACAACTGTGAAGTTAAACCATTAGACGACACTTTAAAGATCTTGTTACGTCACAGAGAACAATACTTCAACATTAAAGTCACATACGAAAATTCTTATCAGCGATGTTCTGGACAAGGTTTTCATTTCGAAAGGACTCAACGTAATTTCTCACATATATCAAGGCACGCGATACGGAATCAAGTCGATAAGATTCTTTCGTCTTGTTGTATTCACGTCCAAGAGGCTTTTCTTGACACCGTGAAAGCGAAGATCCTGGATTGTGCAGAGAGAATGGCTAATGTTACACACAAAACTCAAACGATCTTGTGGATGGATGTGATTATTTCATCACTTACTCAGATTGATCATATTGATGATACTGATACTGACTATGATGATGGTGATGAGGCTATGGAGGAATCTCTGGAAGATGGAGGGCACAAATTAGTCCCAACAAGTCATTCATCAATTGAAAGATTGAAAAAAGTTGTGGTTGATCGACTAGAAGGATCACGCGATTGTACCATTTGTTTCGAAGATTTGGAGGATGAATGTGATGTTATTCAGTCCTTGCTTGCATTTATTTCATAGAGATCGTATTGTTACTTGGTTACAGAAATCTAATTTTTGTCCTTTGTGTCGTTTTCAGTTGCCTAGCATGTAATTTAGGTGACAAAGTCTAAATTTTAGGGAATGATAAATTCTAATTGTAAAATCATATAAAAAATGTAAAAATTTATTTATGTATATACCTATTATCCTAACACAATTTTTTTTTTTTGTCAAGATGGGTATGTCGAACTTAAGGTTGAGCATAAAAGTAATAATTTTTTTTTAATTTTATATAACTATGTTTGGATGGGGTTTACCAGTTTAGGATGGAAGGGGAGGGAAGGAGAGAGTTAAAATAGGTTGAAAGTGTGTTTGAAAGTTTTTTTAAGTATGGAGGGATGGAAGGGAAGGGTCTCTCAAACCTTCCTTGACCCTCTAAAAGTTCCATTTTGTAGGCTATTTTTGGATGGAGGGTTTAGGGTGGAAGGGGAGGGAAGAGGGGGGGTCAAGAATTATTAAAATTATGTTTTGATGATTTTTTAATATGAAGAGGGATGGAAGGAGAAGGTCTCTCAAACCCTCCTTCACCCTCCAAAAGCCTCATTTTCTAAACCCCTCGATTTGAGGGTTTAGGATGGAAGGGTGCGGTTCATTTCATTTCCTTCCATCCAATTGCTCGTTAAAACTCCCAAATAACATTTCTATCCATACCACTCCATTCCACTCTCCTCATGTCTTCACCCCTTTCCAATAATGACCATTCCCTTCCACCCTCCATAAAACTCTTAAAAATAGCCTAAATCCTCTCATGGGATTTTAAGTTTTTTATAACTCCGGTTCAAGTTGACTTCTAAATAAGGTTAAGATCTTAGGTTATTGTAATAATCTAGTAATTATGGAGGAGGTTGACACAAAAGATATTATAATTAATTTCTTAATCCAAATTTGAAAATTCAAAAACTTCTAAAAACTTTTCAATGACTAGAACTTTTAAGACTCAAAGTTCCGGTTTGAACTGGTACAGAACCGTCTTTGAACTATAACAATCGATATTTCCATCTTGACAATATGTTTAAATACCGTTTTATTTATAAATTTTAAATAATTTAATTGTTTTGAAAGCCCAAAAAATTTCTTTTTACATTAGACTATTTTATTCCTAAAAAAATTGAAATCAGGGTCATCAATTTATATTATAACAGGGTAAACACACGTATTGACTCTAATACTTAGGGTATATTTTGACGTGGGATTTTATGATGGAATTAGAGGGGAGGGAAAGAAAATATTAAAATAAATTAAAAGTGTGTTTAAAAGTTTTTTTAAATATTGAGAGGGATGGAAGGGGAGGGTCTCTCAAACTCTCTTTGACCCTCCAAAAATTTTATTTTTTAAACTCCTGAAATTGGAGGATCTAGGATGGAATAGTATGTCTTGTTATTTTTTATTTTTTTATTCTCATAAAAATATAAATTTACCGTTATATTTTATTAACATGACAAATCTGTACATCTTTAAAAGAAACTATTAAGTCAAACCAAAAAGATGAATTTTTTGAAAGTTTAGGCAACATATATATGCAACATAAATAAAAATTGTTACAGATACTCTGATATGCAACACTTTTTGCAATATAATTACAATTGTTCAAGGTATAATTACAACCGTTCAAGACTTCAAGGCATATTCATATTACTCTTACAATAGGCAATAACGGTCTTTTACGGCAATAATAAAATGTTGCTTAAAGATATAAGAACTTTTTATTTTTATTTTATTAGAAATAAATATAAAAAATTTGTGCAACAAATTTAATTTAAGCGTTTTATTAGATATAAATATAAAAAAAACACTTTATAAAATTTTGAATTTTTACTTGATATTATATTTTTTTGTTTAGCTATAATTTATTTTAATTAGTTAAAATTTTTAATATTTTAATATTTAATATTATATTCTCTTTTATTTTTTATTGTTTATTACTAATTTACTATGAATAATAAAATATAAAAAATAGGGTTATTAATATTAATTAGATTTTTTATCAAAAAAATATATTAATTATATTTCACTTTTTGGCCTTATTAATTATATTTCTTTTTTTTGGAGAAATATTAATTATATTTCATATACTAATAAAAAATATATTAATGGATTTTCATAAAACATAATTATCGCATATTCCGAAAGTGGAAAATCCTAGACACACTCAACTTCCTTCATCTTACAACTAGAGGTGTCAAACGGGCCAACCCGTCATGAGTCACGGGCCAACCCGCACGGGTCAGGATTTTCACAGGTTGGGAAAATACCAACCCGGCTCGTATATGTGCGGGTTGCAGATGTATATGTGCGGGTTGCGGGTTAAATAGGCCAAACGGGTCAATTTTTTTTAAATATCAATTTTTTAAAAGTTTTTTTTCTAATTTCCAAAAGGGTAACTAGGGAGAATATGCTTATATGCTGATGTTCTAGTAAATAGTGTGCATAATTTTGCTCATCTTCTCAACTGCGCATGCCATTTGATTTTGTTTTTGGAGTTGTGCTTGAAAATGAAAAATACAAGAAAGAAAGAATAATAGCTTAGCAAAGAAGGATATATTATTTATTTGATTCCATGAATTCCCAAGAATCAGAGTTTGTGGGTGTAGTGTGTTAGGTGAGGTAAAGTTAGAGTTGGTAGACCAAAAAAATAAATAAATTCATAAAAACAGATAATATAAATTAAGTAAAGTCAATACATCTAAACGCAATAATATATCAAAATAGTCTCAATAGACATTAGACAATAGTCAATACTAAAGCAAAGCCAATACATCCAAACACAATAATACATCAAAATAATTAATTATTAAAAAACAAGAAAAAAAGGGGTTACTTATAAACCCATATCATAAACGGGTCAAATGAGTTGGGTCCATTTACCCGCGGGCCATTTTTTAACAGTCCAACCCTCGCCCAAATTTGCGGGTAAACGGGACTAACCTGCGGGTTGAACTCGTTTTGACAACTCTACTTACAACATATTATGAGCCCGTTTGGTATGCTTCTTTTCTGGGAAGGAGAGCTGAAACTTCTCATATGTGCACGTTTGGTATATAACAGTACAAAAAAGGTGAGTTGAGGCACTAGTAACCTTCCCTCTGCAGAGGGAAGAGGGAAGGTGAGGTGGAAGGTTGCTTCCCTCACGATGTGGAGGAAAGATGAGGTGGAGAAAATGGAGTGGTGGATGAAAGTATTACTCAGCCCTTTCTCTCAATATACCAAACAATTTTAATTTCTATCTTGAAGGGTAAAATAATCTTTTTATATTTTTTAACTTTCACTTTCCTATCTCATTCCTATCATTTCAATTACACATAAAATCTTCTATTTCCACTTCTACTTCTACTTCTACTCCCACTTCCACTTCCCTTTTCACTTCCACTTTCACTTAGTGCTGTCAATATGGGCCAAGCCCTAAAAAAATATAGGGCCGGGCCAAAAAAATTTGGCCCATTTTAAAAATGGCCCAGCCCGGCCCTAAAATAATAACGGCCAAAACGGGCTAGGGCCGGGCTGGGCTAGTCTGTTTTAAAAGAAAAAAATTAGTTATGATTTAATTTCGCCTAAATTCCTAACTTTTTCTTTATAAAAATTTTCTAATATATTTAATCTATACTTATTCAGTCATTTACTAGCTATTCACTCACTACTAGTAAATCAACTATTTTTTTTGTAGAAGTAAATAAACTAATTCATCTTTTTATTAAAAAGGAAGAAACACAAAACACAGAACAATAATATGCTGAAAAATATTATTTACACAACTAAATTAATTTTGATTGGAGATATTGTAAAAAGAATGAAAAGATATTCTAAAATTTATTTACAACATTTTTACCGCAAACTTTTATATAATATCTAATATTTAATTTTCATATTAATTAATTTACAAAAATGTCATTTCTTGTCCTTCTATAATAAATTTATAAATAGAACAACAATAATCAATGCAAACTTTTGCACATGGTTCTGGTTTTCTTAAAGATATGGGTGTCTAGTTAGTTCATCTCTTTCTTCCACAAAAAATATAGATGTTGAATTAGTTCTTAAATAACTTATTGTATTTTAGTTAATAATAAAAATAAAATAAAAACATAATAATAATTATTATTATTATTAAATGATCAATATTTTTAAAAAATAAAATAAAATTGAAAAAAGGATTAGCCCGACCCGGTCCTAGGCCCTAAGAGGGCCGGGCTGGGCTAGAAAAAAGTCAGCCTGTATTTAAAACGGCCCGATCCTAAATAATTAGGGCCCAAAATGGGTTAGGTTCGAGCCGGGCCGGAACACTCACTGGATACCAAACACCACCTATAATTTCCTCATAATTCATAACACACGTAGCAATAGAGTCCGTCAATTCTCTTGTGCCGCTTTGATAGGTGTATTTATTTGAAGAAATGGAAATAAGAAAAGGAATGAGAGAGAGAATGATGAAAAAGAAAATAAAATGAGAATAAGTTAAAATAATAATTATACCATTTATTTAAAAATTATTAATATTTAGAAAGGAGAGACTTTTTCCTCTCCTTTCAACATTCACTCATTAAATTCTTGCAATCAAATAAGTCCTCAAATTTAAATCAAAAAGTGAACAAAGCTTAAAAAAACAACTTAGCATAAAGAATCAAGTAACACCAAAGAGGGGGTGGTAAGCGAATTGATATTATTTAAGTAAGGTCTCGAACTCGAGACCTTGTGAACACATTTATACTCGTTGAGAAAAAGTGTTGTGACAGAGAAGCAGTTTGTGTTTAGCAAACTAAGTTGAAAAGTATTTTTCAACAATTTATATTTGATAAATTTGTATTGAAAAGTATTTTTAATTGTAAAACTACCAAAAATATTACATATAGATTTAAGTACTATTGATATTATTAAATAAATAAATTTTATAAAAATTTATTATTGTGAAGTTATATTTAATATATATATATATATATATATATATATATATATATATATATATATATATATATATAATGTTTAGTTTATTAATTTAATAAAATTTTAACGAAAAATCATTAATTTTAATTAATACAATTTTTTTATTTGTGTTATTATTTTTATTAAATATCTATTAATTTTATTCATATAAAAAATAATTATTTTTTAATTATTTTTAAAAAATAATTATTTTTATATGAATAAAATTAATAGATATTTGAAAAAAATTTAAAAATAATTAATTTTTTTATATGAATAAAATTAGTAGATATTTAATAAAAATAATAAACATAAATAACAAATTATTAAATGTTGAGGTTATTAATTTGGTCAAAGGTTCATTTTGGTCCTCTATGTTTCACTCAAGTTTCAAATTAGTCTTTTATGTTTCAAAAGTTTTAAATGAGTCCTTTATGTTTTCTAGAAGTTCTAAATTAGTCATTCCATCCAAATCCATCAATTTCTTAAGTTAACTGCTGACGTGGCGTGCCGAGGTGGATATATAATCTCTCATATATGTATCAGATAACTGACGTGACCTTAGACACACCAAAAACACCTAAACGGCGTTGTTTAAGTCAAAAATAAAATCATGTTGAGAGGACTAATATGAAACTCTAATGGAACATAAAGGACTAACATAAAACTTCAATGAAACATAAAGGACCAATATAGAATTTCAATGAAACATAAAGGACTAATATAGAACTTGAATGAAACATAAAGGACCAATATAGAACTTTAATGAAACCTGAAGGACAAATATAAAACTTTCGAAAAACATAAAAGACCAATATAAAACTTTTGAAAGATAAAAGACTAATTTTAAACTTGGGTGAAACATAAAGGATCAAAATAGACACTTGACCTATTAATTTTATTCAAATAAAAATTAATTATAAATATATATTATTATTTCAATAAATTATTATTATTATTATTATTATCGTTTTTGTCTTAAAATAATTAAATTTTAACTTATACTTTTAAGTAATAGTAGAAATTTCAATTTTTAACTTTTTAAAAATTACTTTTACTACAATTCAAAAATACTTTTAAATCAATTGTTAAATATTCCATTTTTTTTAAAAAATAAGCTTAAAGAAACTAACAACTTCTGCCACCAAAATACAGTTTGCATGCCATCGGACTATCGGAGATTCGGAGTATCTCTGAAGTCTGAACATAATTGAATCCTCACCCTTACCTCTCACTCTCAGTGGCCGGAAGCTATGGAAGCCGCGACACTCGAACGAAGCATTCTCTTCTCTTCTCCTTCTCTCAGTTCAAGTTCAAGGTTCTACTTCTCTCTCGTGTTCATTTGGATTTCGGACCGTATTAAGGTATCATACCGATTTCTGACTTTTAGGGTTAACGTTAGAGCATTTAATTTAGCCTTCTGAAGTCCATGAGATGCATTTTTACAGAATAATGTCAATGCTGAGAAATTTGTAATTCTGGAATCTAGATGTGTTGAATTTGGATATGAGTGGTGAAGAAAATGGGATAGGGGGATGAGGGGATCTGAATTCGCTATAAACCTGTAGCTGCATCACTATGTCTATGATTTTTTTAATTAGTTGTTTCCTCGAAGTAAAAATGTGAGATAGAACTCCTTCCACTCTGCAGTTGATTTTACTGCCTTCGATAGTATAATACCGGATTGTAGATCACTTTCACAGGCTTTAATTAGTCGTTTGCTTGAGTCAGTGGTCACATAATTCTGCCAATAAACTAGTCTTCAGTTTACACTTGGTACCACAATATTAAAAATACTTGGAAGTTTTCTCTGTTCGTATATCCTGCAGTTCTGTTCATGTAATTTGACAAACACTTCATATTAGAAATACGTTTTAGGATTTATGAGCGTTGGGTGTTTGATGCTCGGTCTGAAGGCACTCACTATAGTGTCTTGGGATGGAACGGTTGAATCTCAGTTGACAAACATGAATTTTATGTATGTTTTCATTAAGTTTCTACTTTGTACCAATAAGCTCCTTCTGTCAACCTCCCACTATCGACCTGTAACGGCATCAATATGTCTATGATTATATTAATTAGTTGTTTCCTCGAAGTAAAAATGTGAGATAGAACTCTTTCCACTCTGCACTCTGCAGCTGATTTTATAATTAGTTGTTTTAGCTTGAGTCAAGTTCATAGAACCTGCAATCATGTAGCCCATTATATTGCCAAATCACACATTGTCCTGCAGTTCTGGATATGTAATTAGACAAACACTTGTATCAGGAATTTCTTGTGAATGCAATGTATGCTTTTTATCAGAAAGAAAGAAAGAAGTGAGATGGGTTCTTTTGTTTTTCTTTTTGATAACTTTCCTCTTTAGTGGTCAGTGGTCTCATAATTCTGCAGATAAACTAGTATATGTTTTCAGAAAGTTTAGGGTTTTCCCTGCAGTTCTTATTTCCTGCAGATATGTTTTAGGATTTAGACAAACACTTCACTAAAGTGTCTCGGGATGGAATAGTTGAATCTCAATTGACAAAATCATGGATTTTATGTATATGTTTTCAGTAAGTTTCCATCATTAAGCTCCTTCTGTTAATCTCCCAGAAAGGAAAACAAACGAAGGTCATATGAAGAAAAAACTTGCCTCTTATCTTTTGATAAGTCAACAAGCGAGGCATTGTGTTTGATAAAATTTTTTAAATCTGCATGTTCTTTTTCCCTGTCTGTAGCTTGTCCTTATAGAGTTAATCCCAAGCCCACCAACATTTCTCATCACTAAAATCTCCAAAATAAGTAAATAACTTGATAGTAAACGCAAAAATAAAGGCTGTGGGAGCTATCTCCTAGAGAAAATCAATAGGTATGCAGTGCACTTCACTGTTTATGGTAACTTTGTTCTTTCTTTAATTTCCTTGTATATCCCATGATTTTTTTGGGGGTAAAAGTTAACTTTGAATTATTATTGATAAGTTTTAGTTCTGATGGTCATGATATTTCTGTTTGTACTCATCTCCCTTCTACTCTTGCTTCCTGTCTTTTCTATTCTCTTGTTGGCTCTCTAATTTTCTTTCGGATAAGAAAGAAGTCAATGGAAAAAGTACCCAAAAACTAAAAACACATAAATAATTTCTATCAAAAAAAAAAACACACACACACATAAATAATTATCGTCAAGGGGAACATGGGATAATAGTGACAAAAATTAGTTGGCTTTCTTCTTTTGGCAAAAATGAATGAACACAAAATTTGTTGTACAACTCAATATAGGGCTCTTTTCCGTAACTTCAGTAAAAAGCCTGAATTGTCACCCTCACAATAGCTGTTTCATTTCAGCAAAAAGAAAGAGGGGAAATTTTTGTTTAGTGTAGTAATTTAACCCTAGTTATGTTAATCGCCTAAATTCGTTTAATGTTTATTTCAGTTCCTTATGGTCTAAGACACTTTTATATATGGCACAATATGTGCAGCATGGAGAAGGAACTCTTGGCGTGCGGGGAAATAGTATCTTGAAGAGCCTGGGCCATTAACCAACCAAAAGCGTATAAACTTACTAGTTTGGTGTTGCTATGCACACTGCTGCATGTCCAATAACAGGTACATTCTTGATCGACCTTGATCTTTATGCCTTGCCATTCTTATTCCTTTTGCGATCTTGTTGATGCTGTCATGTGAATAATGTGCAACTGAATTTTGATTGTAGGCATATGATTAAGCTACGCCAATGTGTTATCTTGTTGATGCACTTGTTTTCTTTCATCTATGGGAGACATTCATGGCAAAGGTACAGCAAAATCTCAAAAGCATAAATAATTATTCTCATGGGAGAGATGGCATGAGTGTGACAAAAATTATTTACTCTTTCAGCATAAATGAATGAACACAACTTGTTAAACAGCATGGGAGAATAGAATCTAGAGAAGAACCTGGGCCATTAACCAACCAAAAACCTTATAATTATTGGTTTCGTCATGCATGTTGTTGTGCATGTTGCTGCAATCCCAGTACAGGTATAGTCATGACTCACCTAAATATATTGAAGCCTTTTATTCCTTGTCTTTCTTATTCTTTTTGCCATAGATGATTTGCTCATGTACAAAGGAGACCGTTAGAGGAGACAATTAGAGGCTCCTATACGTGAGTTAACCGAATGAAAAATAGTCCAATCATTAGTGGCCGGAGAAGACCAAAGAAAACAACAAGAGAAACTATTAAGATGAATTTAACTATAAAAATGAGAAAAAATAGAATATGGTGTCGTTTGATCCATATAACCGATTCCATCTAGTAGGAACAAGCTTTGTTTGTTGTTGTCTCTCCCATAGTTGCTAATGGCGCATTATTGCACGCACAAAGTTGTCAAGCGCCATGGGCAATTACATTTCATTTGGCACAACTGTGTGTGTTTGCTATCTGCACAATGTGTTATTGCTTCTGGTGTGTGCAATTTGAAATAAGATAATTGTTTGTGTAGGCTCATTATTTTTTAAAGTCTTAGAAAGTTTTTGTCATCCAATTAACCTTCCCTAACTTTCGTCCTATTCTACCATTGATTACTTCTTTCCCTATTCTTCTTGCTTTCTGACTTTCTAATTATTTCTGATCTTCCTTTTATTTGTTCATTTCTTTTCTAAATTTCCGATGGTATTGAATTTGGAGAGCTCAAGTCCTTTAAAATTGAGCTTTCTTCCCTCAAAGTCTCATTTGATTCTATCTTCCCATCTCAAGCCAGAAATTTTGTTCCATGACTTCCCTCTTGTCCTCATTAGAGGTGTCAAAACGGGTCCAACTCGCGGGTTAGGCCCGTTTACCCGCAAATACGGGCGGGTTGGACTGATGAAAAATGACCCGCGGTAAATGGACCCGGCCCGTTTGGCCCGTTAAAAAACGGGTTTAGTCGGGTTACCCGTGGGTAACCCGTTTTTTTTAAATAATTAATATATTATGCTTTTATGAATTTATTTATTTTTTTGGACTACCAACTCCAACTTTAAAATATAGTTGTGTTTAAAAAATTAAAATATAGTTGTATTTCAAAAATTTTTTAAATGCATTTAAATCTTTAAAATATTTTATGTTGTTGGATCATTTTTTTCCCAATCATCAAGATTATTTATAGATGTTGGATGTATTATAGATTAGACAATTTAATGGAATTTTCTTCAACTTTTAATTAAAATGATTTTTAATTACAAGGTTGATGTTAATTTATTTTTCAATCATAGAGATTTAACTTTGATTACAATTGGATGTATTTTTCCTATATCAATTTTACTTAATTTATTTTCAAACACAATTCCAAAAACAAAATCAAATGGCATGCGCGGATGTGAAGAAAGGCAAAATTATGCACACTATTGACTAGAAGTATAGAACATCGGCATATAATATCAGCATTTACCATTTTGAAAATTAGAAAATAAAAAAAACTTTAAAAAAATTGATATTTTAAAAATAAAATAAAAATGACCCGTTTGACCCGTTTAACCCGCAACCCGCACATATATGAGCCGGGTTGGTATTTTCCTAACCTGTAAAAATCTTGACCCGTGCGGGTTGGCCGTTTGACACCTCTAGTCCTCATCACTATTTTGTACTCTTGTTCCTCTCAAGTTAGGTTATTATGTTATTTTATCTTTTTTTTTTCATGCAATTATGTTATTTTATCTTTAGATGTGATTTGGCATTTTTTACGTGATGTTCATTGAGTACTACTTCGCAACTAATAATTTTAGTTGATTCATAATAATTAAAGGCCAAAATTTCATTTTGGTCCTCAATTTTTCACCTAAGTTCTAAATTAGTTTTTTATGTTTCGAATTTTCTAAATCAATCCTTTATGTTTGCAAGTTGTTCCAAATAAGCCCTTTTGTCTGACACCGTTAGTGTTCTCCATTAAATGATAACGTGGACAGCTGATGTGGACAAAATCTCTCTTTGAGGTAGCCTCTGTTTTAGTTTATTTTGAGTTCTTGTGTATTTGACCTTTGTTTTTTGGTAAATGTGCGTATACATAAGTTTAAGAGGACTCGTAGGGCGTTATCATTTAACAGAGAATACTAACAGTTCAGGCAAAAGGGCTTATTTGGAACAACTTACAAACATAGAGAACTAATTTGAAACATAAAGGACTAATTTAAAACTTTTGAAATATAAAGGACTGATTTGGAACTTGAGTTAAATATTAAGGACCAAATGGGGTTTTGGCCATAATTAAAGGTAGCTCTATAACTTTTATATATATATATATTCAAAGCATTGTTTTTCTTCCATATTAGTATTAAAAGTATTTTTTCTACATTAAAATATATTATAATAGTTTTACATTAAAATTTATTTCAACCCAAAAACTTATTTGTATTGTGTATTTTTCATAATTTTAAATATAAAATAATTTAATTTTTTAAAGTTTAAACCTTTATTTTAAATTGAGTTATTATTTATTTATTGTGATATATATTTAATGTCATATGATACATTATATTATATTATTAAAGTGTGTAAATTTAATTAAAATATTAAAATATACATTATAATATTATTATTTTTTTTTAAAAAAAAGATGAACTAATGTCTGACATATGTAAGTTGTAATTCTTATGTTGATGCCTTGATGGTTTACATGTAAAATAAAATTATAAAACAATGCCTATAAACTGTCCATAATATATTTTAATGTAGAAAAAATACTTTTAATAATAATATGGAAGAAAAAAGTTATAATTTCATTTATTTAGATAAACTCTATTCTATATATTTGAAAGATAAGAAATATCATACAGCATTAATAAAAAATTTATATTTGAAATTAAAAAATAAAAAATTTAAATATTTAATTGTTGCTTTCATAATTGTTGTAAAATAAAGAATTCAGGAGCAACAAGAATATAAGACAAAGCTTAGAGAAATAACAAGGACATAAGAAAGAGATGCACCAAATTCATTCATCTATTCACTTGTTTACAATAGCCTCTATTTATAGGACTTTAGCCATAAGGTAGCATTAAGAATACAATAATGTATATTTAAGCACACTAATTGGAAGGTTACACAATTCTCTTAAAAAGGCTTTCATGGAGAAGTTACTAAGGATACAAAGAGACAAGTGATCATATGGAGGGTTTAGGAAGAATCCAATGTTGAAAATGTGGTCATCCACATATAAATACATATATTTATAATACTTCCCCTTGGATGACCACTCATTGTGAACATGCCTCATTAAAACCTTGCTAAGAAAAATTCAGTGGGACAAAATCTTAGTGAAGAAAAAAGAGTACATAATTCATAATTAATTTTCTTCCCCTGATTTTATATTGTATAATATTGTTGGGGCAACAACCTGAAAATAAGAATAAACACCAAAATAGGGAAATATAAAATTGTTAGAGAAAATATAATATGCGTGGTACCGGACTGAGGCACGGGTATCTCGTTATCTTTAAGGTAATTCACGCCTCCCACGGGTTGATTTTGCTATATCACCCGGTGCAAGGGTACTCAGACGCGTTACCTCCAGGATACAACAGCCCAGTACTCGCCTGTATGTCTAGAACCTCTGCACGTAGGAGGTAGACAGGACTCTGTCTCCCACACCTTTCCCTACCCAAATAACACACATCTTATATATATATTTTATTTATCTTAGAACAAAAACTCCCGACTCTTGTTCTCATGTGTCCACGTCTAGACTAGCTACCCATTTATATAGCATCACCATGCTTCTCATTCTTGAGCCGTTGCCTCTCATTAAGTCTATATAAAAGACTTTAATTGCATTTCATTGCAGCATAAGCACAATTTGATTACAAAGTAATTAGAATTAATTAGCATCAAATGGCTTGACTTAAAGGTATATGTATATTAAATTCCATTAAAAACTATTCAATATATTTCTTTTATTAAGCACAATTTGATTACAAAGTAATTAGAATTAATTAGCATCAAATGGCTTGACTTAAAGGTATATGTATATTAAATTTCATTAAAAACTATTCAATATATTTCTTTTATTTGATTAATAAATTAATTTTATTAATTTATAATAATATCCAACAAATATAAGTCTTCAGGATTTCGTATGAATATGCCTCGTTAAAACCTTGCTAAGGAAAACCCAGTGGGACAAAAAACTTAACGAAGGAAAAAGAGTACATGATTCATAAATAATTTGCTTCCCTTCAAGTTTATATTTTCTAATGAAAGTCTTTAGGACTCCGTATGAATATGCCTCGTTAAAACCTTGCTAAGGAAAACCCAGTGGGACAAAAAACTTAGCGAAGGAAAAAGAGTACATGATTCATAAATAATTTGCTTCCCCTCAAGTTTACATTTTCTAATGAAAGTCTTCATGACTCCGTATGAATATGCCTCGTTAAAATCTTGCTAAGAAAAACCCAGTGGGACAAAAGCTTAGCGAAGGAAAAAGAGTACAATATTCATAGTTATTTTTCTTCTCCTCAAGATTATATTGTGTTATTAAAGTCTTCAGGACTTCATATTTCAATGTTGTATACATGCTTCTTAAAAACTTGAGGTGGAAGACTTTAATTAAAGGTTAGCTACATTATTGCTAAACTGAATTTTGTGAACACCAATATCACATTTCTTTTGTAACTCATCAATATCTTATGATGCATGCTGCATTTTCCTCATACAATATTATTGGTTGCATGCAACCGACATGTTTCTTTAATATGAGGATTCATGATTCTCAACCAAATACACATATAGGTTGCTTCATGAATAACCAATATCTCTGAATAATTTGATGATGTGGTTGTAACGATTTGCTTCACTTATTGTCATGAAAGTTCCTCCATATGTAAAGATGTAACATTTTGAGACCGAGCTTTGCAGGGATCACAAAAATATTCAACCTTAACATATCCAATTAATTATGGTTTTCCTTCCTTTGAGAAGAGTAAACTGGGATAAGATATTCTTTGAAAATATCTAAACTTTGCTAACAAATTTATTGCAATGGCTATGCCTAGTTTAGTACAAAGTGTCCTTATTGTACTAAGGTATGGTACTTCAGGACCAATAAATTGTGTATATCATCTTCTCATGGATGAAAATGGTATGTATTTATATCAAGTGAACAAATGATCATAGGGGAACTTAAATCCCAAACAAAATCTTGAATCCCAAGATTTTTCATTCCAAATTCATTTCTCAAGTACTATGCAGATTTTAAAATCTCTTCTGGAGTTCCTACAATATTTATGTCCTCAACATAAACTGCAACAATGAAAAATTCAGAGTTTGCCTTCATGACAAATATGATCATTTTTATAACCTTTTAATAAATACTCACTGAGACGATTATACTACATTCGTCTAGATTGTTTCAATTCATATAAGGATATTTGTAATTTGATCGAATATATATCTCAAGGTTCTGATTTATATGCTTCAGGCATCTTAAATCCTTCAAGGATTATAATGACCTATATAGTTACTACTTCCATCAAACATACATAAAGTTTTTCAAAGGCTACCATATCAATTAAAAATGGTAAAATTGTATCCATAATTAGATAATAAATCTCATAATGATCTACGCCAAGCCTTTGTGAGAAACTTTGTGCCAAAACTCGTGCACAATTTGTATTTTTCTCATTTCGTTTACGATCAAATGCCCATTCATACCATACAGGTTTAACATCTTCAGGTGTTTGAGTAATTGATCCAGAAATTCTCGTTTTGATAACGAGTCTAATTTGGCTTATATTGTCTTTTTCTATTTTGGCCAATCATTTCGATATCGATATCATTTTTTAGTTTTGGGATCAGGTCCCTCATCATTAATAATTTCCGATGCAATTGCAATTGAAAATATAATCAACAATACTTTCATTAATTTCTCACATTTCTCTATAATTCAATGAGATCTCATGATTTTCCGGTACCGGATCCACTTCTGGGGATGAAACTACTTCAAGAGTTACTTTTTCAGAAATGTGGGGTTGTTGATTCATATTTGAAATATCCTGAATATCCTTGAGAGCATCTTCTTTACTTTTTCTCCTTCTGGGAATGATATCTTTTGCACTAATTGGTCTACCACGCTTCTGGCGTATTTTAGATTCATTAGCTGCTATATTAGCAGATTGTCCACCAGGGACATCTAATCGTGTTAGAATATTTGCAGCCGATACATGCAATTTAATGACCCAATAAGTATTTATGAAATTATCTGGTAATTGATTTGCAACAATTTGCAAATGAACTATTCTTTGAACTTCAAGTTCAGATTAATTTGTACGAGTATTATGGTATGACAATGTTGGTGTATTCCAACTAATTTATATTTTCTTCCTCTATTCATAAGTTAAAAGTTCAAGATATCTAATAATAGATAACGAATCAAAACCAACATAAATTTGAAGAGGAACATATAAAATACAACCAACAAATTCTAATACGGATGAAAGACACAGCATGTATTATAGCATATCCCCAATAAAATTTTAGAAACTTTGACTTCATAAGCATAGGCTTAGCAATAAGCTCTAACCATTTAATAAAAGATACAACTAAATCATTTTTTATGTCCATGAGCTACTAATAGTTCAACTATAATTTCTATTGACATGTAATAATCATAAAATGTTTTTATCCAAACATGATAGATGAATATAACTAGAGACATTTTCTTGAATATATTGTAGAAAATAAGGAGACTTGATGTGTAATATAGAAAATGATTATTTAATAATTAATTCACATTACACAAGATTCACAAAAGAAATCAATTACTAATAGGATCTTCCGGTCCTTCAACAAATGTCCGTATGTAATTTGTATAATACGTCACATGAAAAGTGAGTTTGGATGACCAAGTCGATCATGCCAAAGTATAAAAATCTTAGGGTCTGACCACTTTCAGTGCATAAAATTTGATTCGTCAAATTTTATATTTATTAGATATAACCTTAAAGAAAAGTAAAGATTTTCTCTAATATAAGCTTCAGGCTTGATATAGTAGAAATAATGTATGGATATTCTGTATCTCACTTATTTTTGTCTCAATGTGATAACCATTACGGTGGATATATTTCTTTGAAATTTGGTAGATTTCTTCTGGATCTACAAGAAATATATAATGTATCACCAATATTAAAAATTTATCTATTTGGCAATGAAATGTGAGCTCTTCCAGAGTCTTATATGATATTTGCAAAACTAGATATCTTATTAACATTAAATTCAGCTAATGTTAATTTTGTCAAGATAAATTGTATGAGTTGTGCTACTATCCACAAGAAATATGTAATCCTCTATAACGTTGAATATAATTGTTTATCTCAAAGCAAAATTAAAATAATTATAATACACTAAGTGAGCAAGTTATACTTAAAATTCAAATGAAACATGTGATTCATAAATTTTTAAAGTGTAGTCATTTTTTGTCACTAATTAAATTATAAGTCTTCAAAAATTAAATAAAATTAGACACATCACAATCAATTTTCATTTGTGATCCATAAGAAATGGTAGGATTTACAAGCTCAGAAAATTTTGCTTTCATTTCAGTTTCCTTATGTTTAGTGAAACATAATAAAATATAACATAATGTAAGACCAATAACATATGCTACATTTGTAGCAAATGATGTTATCATTTCTTTGAGGTTTTTTTCTTTGAAATAGTTCATCCTCATTTTTGGTCTCGTTCTTGTGCTTCAGTATAGCACTTTTATTTTCATAATTTGATGGAAAATCATTTTCAATATTCCAAAATATATTTTCTATCATGGTCTCATTTTGGACCACAACCTCATCCATGACCTCAAGAAAAAACCACGTTCACTTCAGGGAATGAAATTGATCCAATTGGACAAGATTTTTAATTATTCTTCATCAAAAGCTCAAATCTCATTATTTTGCTCTTCCACAAGCAAACAAGAAACTAGCCCATAATATTTGATAAATTAATCTATGCTCTCGATATTGCTACTGCAGGAGCACATTCGAAGCATGAAAAGTAGAATATGTTTTTTCTAAACATATCTTCATTAATAATTTTCTTTCCTCATAATTTAATTAGAGAGCTAATTTTAGACATGGATGACATATATTCACTTACAGAATATACTGCAGACGTAAGTGCATCCAATTAGAAAAAACTTTAAGATTAATCATTGATCATTTTGGAACTCATATCTTTCCTTCAATTTGTTCCAAAGAACTACCGGTTCTTGTTTTCATATCTAGTTTTTCATGCAAATGATAACGAATAAAAATCATTGCTTTTTGCGCATCCTTCAGGGATGCATAAATCCTTCAGGGATTCATGATTTCGTTCTTCTATAATATCTCGAAAATTCAATATTGCACTCAAATAAATAATGAAACAAAAAAATGTCTCATGATAGATAATTTTTCTATACATATCAAGTGCAACAAATATAAATGTTATGAAATTTGATAAAACTTGCATAATGAGAAGAAGAAATGAATTCTTGCTTACCATGATATGATGGAAACAAGTTTAAGCTCCTTTCGACACAAAATTTTAGAGTTTCGTGCTGATAACGTGTTGTAAAATAAAGAATTCAGGAGCAACAAGAATATAAGACAAAGCTTAGAGAAATAACAAGGACATAAGAAAGAGATGCACCAAATTCATTCATCTATTCACTTGTTTACAATAGCCTCTATTTATAGGACTTTAGCCATAAGGTAGCATTAAGAATACAATAATGTATATTTAAGCACACTAATTGGAAGGTTACACAATTCTTTTAAAAAGACTTTCATGGAGAAGTTACTAAGGATACAAAGAGACAAGTGATCATATGGAGGGTTTAGGAAGAATCCAATGTTAAAAATGTGGTCATCCACATATAAATACATATATTTATAATAATAATTTATAAATAACATAACCTTATTAATCTGCATTAATAAGTATTTTTAAAATTATATTGAAAAATTATTTTTTTAGAAATCAGTCAAATTACATATAATTAATGATGATTTTGATTTTAAAACAATTCAATAATATAAACTAATATATTTCAGAATAATTTTATATAATAAATACAAAAATTAAATTCCTCCTTTACCTATTCCCAAAACATGAGAGATTGAGATATTGAAATACTAGCATTACCCGAGATTTTCAAAAGTTCAAGGAGCTGATTGAACAAATACAATTATTACATGGCAATATTTTAGTGGTCCTTCATGTTACCAAAGTGTTATTTTGTCATTATCACAAAACTTGCACTACACACGAGATTGGATCCGGTGCAATTTTTTTCCGTGCAATTCCGGTGCAATTCTTTTAAAATGTATATTTTTACTTCATTTTCTAAGTATTAATATGAGCTCATACTAATAATAATCCACCATGAATAAATTAGAGACCAAATTATTATCAATATTGGCAAATATCATCACCTTAAATGAATTAGGGACCAAATTGTTATTGATATTGAAAAATAGTCTCACAAGGCTATTTAGTGATGATATTTGTCAAAATTGATAATAATTTCGTCTCTAATCCATTCATAGTGGGTTATTGTTATAGTAAGTCCGTATTAACGCTTCAAAAATGAAGTAAAAATATATATTTTGAAGGAATTGCACGAAAGGGAATTGCATTGGATCCAATTTCATTGAGTATGCTTAGATCTGGAAAATTCAAAAGATCACTTCATCTTCTTCATTCTTTCATCTTCTTCCTTCCTAGACAGTCCATGCCTCCAACTGCGCTGTGTTCTTCTCCTTCGTCTACTCCATTGTATTTTCTCCTATACATGTACTTTTTCGATCAGCAAAATACAAATCACATTTAGAAAATGCATCACATCTACATTGATATGGAAAAAAAATGCAAGCTTGATTTGAAAATCTGATCAAGATCTGGAAAAATGCCTGGCCTCTTCTTCTTCTTCTTCGATCTACAGCAAATGTATCTCATTTTTTTTCTATTAAGCACCGGGTTGCGGGTTTTTCCGACCGGCTTCTAACAAAACCGGCGAGTCAACCCGAATCAAATTCGGGTTGACTGCATTCTGGCCAGGCTAAGGGATTCGGACCGGTGTAGTCGCCGGGTGACCGATGGTCAAACCGGCCGGTCCGGTCCGAGTCCCACAACTATATATATATATTCTTATAATTTATACATTTTCAAGGTTTTTTAAATTTTTTTTAATTAATTTTTAACGAGAAATAATGATAATATCAATTTGATGTTTTTAAAAATAAGGCCATTTCCACTAAATGTTTTCTAAAATTATTTTCTAAAACTCTAAACAAATTTTTTATTTTTATTGAAAATGAAATTAGAATGTGGATAAAATAAACGCATCCTAAGATTTTGTTTTTATTTTTAGGTTATTTATAAAGATTAACTAAAAAACCTACCAGTTAATTCGGAATCAAGACGAAAGAAATTATTTTAAAAAATATCGTTATTATTAAATAAAAGACTAACATAAAGGTAATTTAATTTCTTTTGTTTTCATTAATTTCTTCTCCATTTTCCAGAATCTTTATTATTATTATTTTTTTATTTTCTATAAGCAACACAACATGCAACATTCACTTTTTTTACCCCCTGTTAATAAATTTTAATTAATTTTCAAATATCCTAATTTTTTTTGGCCAAATATGCGGCGTATGATGCGATCCAAATCTAACGGTGCGAAACTAACGCACTCTTCGCAATGCGCCTCCATTCTAAAAATTCTAGGCATCACATAACCCTAATTCTATTGACATCCTATAAATACTCTCTGATTGCCGCCTCTTCTCTCTTGTTCTTCTCTCTTTCTCAAGGTCATCCTTTTCGATCTCTAATTTTAGGGTTTTAGCTTTCCTCTTTCGCACTGCTTGATAGAGAGGGAATTTCAGGTGATGATGAAAAATACTGCAACAAAATGACGGATTTGATTCCGTGATTACATGTATTTAAGTCGCTGATGATTTCCCTCTTTGATTGTGCTTATTTAGCTTCCGATTCATTTTCTTTTTTGTCTTTTAGAAATTTTTTTTAGGGTTTTCTCTCTGAATCTCTTGGTTTTGTTTAAACGATGATTCTGGTGGTGATGTGATGAGAAACTTTTGGTCCGTGTTTCTGATTTAACCGTGACCGATAACCCAATTTAGCACACTCTGATCTCTGCCTGTTCTTTCGAAATGAATTTCTTTTCTGAAAAGTGAAGTTGTGTTAAAATTTTATCTCAACTTTTCGATGGAACCTGTTTGAGATGAATCTGATGAATAATGTTTGGAGAAATTTAGTTTATAATTCGTTTTGCTTGCCAGAAAATGTTACTTTTCAAATCTGTCTTTGATTAGAGAAGCCGTATGATGAATATGGATTCACATTTTCTCACGACGGTCGTCTGAGATTCACTTTGATGAAATGATCCAATATATCTGAGGGTTTCAAGTTTCAACTCCTCTCAAGTTTTTTCAACTGTTACACTTGGGTTTTTTATTTTTATTTTTTTTCACTTTTATCGTCTTTTCAAAGCGTGATCCAATTTAATATCTGTGTAGTGGGAACAGAAGTCATATGAAATACAACAACAAACAAGCTTTTTTTCAGGTGGAGTCGACTAGTCATATGAAATACAACATTGGCATCAAACATAACAAGAGGCTCCTCTGCCTAAAATCAGAATTTGAGAATTGAAATGTATAAATGAAAATGTTAGAAATTCTTCTTTCAACATTTTTCTTAACAAACAATGGATATAACATTTCCTTTCAACATATTAGTCTAATCCATTTGTGAAGAATCATCCATACAATTAACTTTTGTAGATACACAGGTAGGTAGTGCATTATGACATAATTGCCAGAAAAACATGCGGATCTTAGGAGGCACATCCACTTTCTAAATTTTCAACCGGTGTATCCTAATGGAAAAACTAGAGGGAGCCAATGAAGCCTATGATTTGCGATAAATGTTATATATATAGTTTTTTTGGTTGTAGAACATTGATATTTATCATAAGCAGTTTCGACAGTAAAAAGCACTATGCTTCTCAAAAGGTCATATAAGTTTGTCCTGAATAGTTCTCCAAGAAAGAGGCAGTGATAAAATAAGGGTAGCTTCATTGGTAAGAAAACAGATTGAATAAAACCCTTGCTCCATGTTCTATCCTCATGATTTGTAAGATCGGCATCCATCCTTAAATGGGATAAAAGTTTAATTTGTACAATATATCTTTTTGTTAATATTAATATAAATTTATATTAATAAGGATTCATTTTAAATGGTTTAGGCACTGATTTATTGGAGAAGATGTACTGAATTTCAGTACTACATTACAACTGAACATCTCATTGAGGGGCTTAGGACTTACAATTTTCCAACTTTTAGTTGAGAGATTGTCATCCCAAATATTAATTTGGAAGTCCATTACCAGCCAGATAACACCAGCTTTCAAAAGGAAAAAACTTAGGTCTATTTTCTTATGTTCATTACATTAAGTTCCACCAATCAGATATTGTATTTACACTCTCTCTCTTCTATGATTAGTTATATAAAATGTGGTTTTCTATATTCTCTCTCTACTGTGATTGGTTATTTAAATATTTTTTGCCACGTGTCATATTTATATTGGAGAACTTGATGTAATGGACATAAGGAAATGGACTTAAGTTTTTTCCCTTTCAAAACCCACCTTGTTGCATTCATGGTACTGTGCCATGTGTAAATAGCATTAGGACCAAGTGAAGCTCAAGCTTCCATGAAACTATGGTTTGGGAAGTATTTGCCTTTTAACACACAGTAACACCAAACCATCAGGATTAGTGTGTAATCTCCATCCTTGTTATGCTATCAAAGCATCATTAAAACAAGAGTTTTAGATTCCATCTTCTGACAAGTGTACTCACGGATTTTAAAACAACTCATAAGGTATTTAGGCAATGCTTGAGCAATAGACTTAATCAATACTTCTTTCCTTGCACTTGACAAAACAATTTTCTTTCCAACCCTTAACCTTCTTCCACATGCGCTCTTGCAAATCGGAGAAAATTGCATTCTTGGATTTTGCAACAACAGATGGAATGCCCAAATATTTGCTAGGACTCTCAACTACCTTTACACCCATTCTTACTTGGATCATTTGTTTCCTGGTTTGAGGAATATTTCGGCTAAAAGAGAGTTCTGTTTTCTCCATACTAACTTGCTTATCAGAAGCTTGTTCATAAGACTGGATAACAAAAAGAATGTTGTTCACAGCATATCAATCTATTATTGCTCGAGAAAGGATAATGCTATCATCTACAGGAAAAAAGAAGAAGATGAGTAATAGGTGGAGATCACCTGCCAACTTTTATACCATGAATAACACCTTTCTCATTTGCTCTATCAAGTAAACTTGAAAAAGCTTCAGCACACAGAGTAAACAAATAAGGCAACAACGAAAGAAGTTGAGCAAGGCTATGAAACAAATGTCACAGAGTTTTATTATCACTAATCTCATTCGAGCCGAGCAGGACCACAAAAGTGGCAAAGCTCTCCCAACTAAGTTTTAACGCAACTTGTGCATTCCCAATGCTTGAACTTGAGACCTTTGGTTAAGCTGGAACAACCCCTTACTAGTTGATCCACGTGCTTGGTAGTTTGAGAGTTTATTATTAAAGCAACCAAATGATCTGGGAAATTCGTAATTATAAGCCTATGCAAAAACTACCACTCAACTCTTCATAAGCCTTTGACATATCTAGTTCTAGGGCCATATACCCTTGCTTTCCCCTTGTCTTCTTCTTTCTTCAGGTAATGGAAGACTTCAAAAGAAATGAGTGCATTATCCATAATTCACATATTTGGCACAAAAGCACTCTGAGTTTCACTAATAAGAGAAGGCAACACTAACTTTAACCGGTTTGCAATAACCTTGGTGATGATCTTCTTCATGACAGTATTACATAGACTAATAGGCCTGAAATCTTTTGCAAACTCCGGTCTAGCAAATTTTGGGATTAATGCAATGAAGGTATGATTTAGTGCAAAAGGACTTTTACTATTATCCCAATACTTTTGAAAAAACAAAACAGATATGCCACATAAGCCTTCCACGTGTCATGAAAATTCGGAGATTTCAAAGAAGAAGCCACATTTGTTAATTTCTCAGAAAAATTCTCCTGTCCCCACGCAGTCTGAGTAACACTAGTACAACGATCATCCAAACTACAAGCTTCCTCAAATCGAAAATTTTTTCTGCTTCTAATGCAAACAAAACATGAATAGCACAAATGGTCCGAGGTGAAACGACTTACATGGTTAACCACATAATAAGGAAAGGTTAGAAGGCAATCTTGTGTAGCAAAAACAACCTCGTTAAAATTACCGGCACATAATCGTAGACGTAATCCCTTTATATCCTTCAAATCAAACACACTTTATTTTTTGTCGTTGTCTTTGTTAATTCAGTTTTAAAATTTGCTAAATAACTCTAAATAAGAAAATAAGGGATTTTGAAAGTTAGAGATGCTTGACTAAACAAGTCTAAAATGAGCAAATTCTACCGCTTGAGCCTTTAACTTGAGCATGAAAAAAAGTCTTCTTTCTTAATTTTAGCTTCTGTTGCAATTTTTCACCCCTTTACTTGTAAGTTATTTGGAGACATGTGAATGAAAATTTACATCATATCATAACATTGATATAAAAATAAGTAACTTGAATATCAAGTTTAACAAAAAAAAAAAAATCAAATAGAAGTATTACACCTGACAATTTAAATAAAAATTTCTCCAAATTTCTTCAGTTATAGGTTGTTTTAAGAATATAATGAGTTATTATTTGATTAAATTTGGATTGGCATCGTGATAAGAACTTGATTTGTTCTTTTATTTTGTTTTTCAAAAAATATTGAGATATTATATAATTGGCTTGTATAATTTACAGATTAAGCCAGTTGAATAAAATTTTTTTTAATTATTATACAAATGTAAAAGTTAAGAATCCATATTTTAATAGGTTAATTTGCCAACCATTTTTCCTAATGTTGAATGGATCCCCTAGGATAAAATTTGTAAAGTATGAGAGAGATAAAAAAAATTTCACACCAATAAAAATTCATACTAAATAGATTAGACCTTTTTTTTTTTATTTCTTCCTCTCTTATACTTTCACAAATTTCAACTCTCTCTCTCACTTTAGAGAATGTAAAAGCATGTTTGGTTTAACTTTTAAGTAGACGGAAAGGGTTTAAGCTCTCAATCATGTTTGATTTGCAAAGATTATAAAAAAAAGGGAGAAAGAAAGGGAAACGATTAGTAGCTTCCTTATAAACAGGACAGCCGAGTTCTCTATCGCACAAAGGAAAAAGGAAAAAGGAAAAAGGAAATGGGTAGGTGTGAATATAATGTAAAATGTCTATATTGTCCTCAATAATTGTACAAAATATCCATTGTGCCATCCATTTCCACTCTCTGCAAGGTTGGAGACACGTTTCAAAATTTAAAGTCGGGACAAATTAGTCTTTTTCTATTTCTTTCCTGTCTTCATCCCATAATACCAAACAAAATGACTCTTATAATCTAATTTCACTTTCCTACGTACCAAACATACTTATTTAAATTCTATTCCATTTTCCTCTCACTCAATTCCACTTCCACTTTTCTACCAAAACATCTTCCTTGCAACCAAACGGCACCTTAATGACATGTTTGGTAGGGAGTGAGTATAGGTAATGTGAGGTTTTGATATGTTTGATAGGTGGTGAGGTGAGTAAGAAAGAGAAGAAACTTCCTTGATGAGAGGTGAGTAAAAGGTTGCTTGTATGTGAGGAGGGAAGTTCTGGTGAGGTGAGGTTTAAAGATTAAAATGCCTTTAAAGAAGGCAAAGTACCTTTCCTACCCCCAACGTTTGGGGGTCCTGTCAATTTCGCCCCTAACATTTTTCGCTGTCAATTGTACCCCTAACGTTTTACGTTTCTGCCAATGTCACCCTTTTCACTAACACCGTCAAATATTTAACAGTTTTTGCTGACGTGGCATCCTATGTGGCAAAACGTTTTATTTTTCTGTCAATTGTACCCCTAACGTTTTACATTTCTGCCAATGTCACCCTTTTCACTAGCACCATCAAATATTTAATAGTTTTTGCTTACGTGGCATCTTATGTGGCAAAAATATCTGACTTGGTATATATTTTTTTCACATCAGATTTCCTACTCATCTTTTCCCCATCAAAGTAGTGTCGTTTTGACCTCGGCCTATTCCTTCTAAAATATAACTCAAACGCACGCGCTATTTTGCTCATAAAAACGTCGGACACGTTATCCATTCTCTATTTTAGGGTAACGTCTCCGACAAAGTAGAGAATGAGTAACGTCTCCGATATTTTTGTCTGAAAAATGGCATGTGCGTTTGAGTTATATTTTAAAAAGAATATGGTGAGGCTAAAACGACACGGTTTTGATGGGAAAAGATGAGTAAAAAATCTAATGTGAAAAAAATATGCCAAGTCAGATATTTTTGCTAGATAGGATGCCACGTAAGCAAAAACTATTAAATATTTGATGGTGCTAGTGAAAGGGTGACATTGGTGGAAATGTAAAACGTTAGGGGTAATATTGACAGAAAAAAACGTTTTGCCACGTCAGCAAAAACTGTTAAATATTTGACGGTGTTAGTGAAAAGGGTGACATTTGCAGAAACGTAAAACGTTAGTGATACAATTGATAGCGAAAAAACGTTAGGAGCGAAACTGACAAGACCCTTAAACGTTGGGGGTAGGAAAGGTACTTTTGCCCTTTAAAGAATTTGTGGCTTTTAAAAAAATAAGGGCAAAAAAGGTATTTCATACTTTTATTTTCTTCTCACTATACCAAACAATATTACGTTTACATTCCACTTCCATTTACATTTCCCTGCATATCAAACATATTTTTTTATCACTTACTTCCACTTCCTACTAAAACACTCACTGAATACCAAACGTTACCTAAGAGTCTTTAAATTTCAAGTTTCATGAAACTTAAAATTGGCTCATAATGTACCACATGTGGCTTATAAATCGTTGCATAGTCAACTAAAATGCAGTGGAACTTAAAAAATGGACACGATCATTTAACTCATATTTTGAATATCTAAGCTTTTAGTGCAGAATTCTATACAGCCAATCATTATGGTACTTGGAAGCATTAAATAAATTAAAATATTAATTGGAATTGACTTCCAATTCTATCGTCCTGGACCTTTGGGACCCTAATTCAGGTATTGTCATGGGGAGCCTGGGACTTCTCGAAAAGCAGCTCAAGTCTCTGATCAACAGAAACAAAAAATGAGAGAGAAGAAATAAAAAAGATAATTAACTGTTAATGTAAAGAAAGGAAAACACAGTTCACAAAACAGATCCTGGGCCTTCTGGTTCTGTTGTCTCAAGAAATCATTATCTATAGTGAGAAAAGATTAACATTCATTAAAGAATATTGAGATTTTTGACCTAGTGGATGGAAAAGGAATATTGAAGAACTTTCAAGAAAAACATAAACATGATATAGTGCTTGAGAACTAGAAACTACCAAACAAATGAGTTCTTTCAATAGAAATATCCTTGCCATGAGAAGATACATACCTTTACTGATTTATTGACTTCCTCAAGCTTATTAAGCACTCTGCGCTCTGGTGAAGCATGGTATGGTGAACCTGCCATCTGCATTATATAAAGTGTAGAGAAGACGTTAATATAAGGTTTAAGCCGTGCATTTGATAATATAGAGCTATCTGAAGAGGTCTAAAAGTTTTAAGATGAAAAGGCATAAAACCAAACATATATGGACAAGCCATTATTCTTATAGTTGAAAAAGAATCTGGCTCAAAGAAACGGTCACCGGAGCCACCAGATAAGCAAAGTTAATAACTTTATGAGCTACTAAGTGAAATTAATTAAATAGAACGAATATTTTATTTTCTCTGAAGTTTTTCAAAATTCGGAGACAGTGGGACAGACGTTTCATCTTCCAATGGCAAAGCAAAAGGAAAGGTAACTGTATTGTACCATTGGATCAGTTACTCTGAGTAAAAAATTCCAATTTGATTCCCCTAATAATTTCAACAATATGCTGTTTCCTTTGGGGTACTATTTACTCTATGAGTCAAAAATTCCAATTTGATTCCCCTTATAATTTCAACAATAGTCATGTTAGTGAGCAAAGACTTGAAGTCAAGGACTCAAGAATATTCCGCAAAACGAAATTCATTAAGAATTTAAAATCAAAATAGGATATAATGTTGGATAAGATGTCCTGTAATTGAGTTCCTAAGTTGTATTTCTTTAACCTGTGTTCTTGAGTGTGCTTCCTACATGGGATGACAATATGATTACCAACAATTTCATACTAATAAAGGGCCGTAGGTTATGGGAAGTTCGGTTTACTACCAGCTCAAGCAAGTTCAGCTTTAGGATGAATATATGGACAAATCATCAAACTTACTTATGGTCCAAAAGCAATTAAATCTATGTCTTGTGTTGCTGTTAATTGACAACTACATCCTTATCCAATTAATTTCTAATATGGCTCTTCAAATCACATACAACATGTCAATCATCCATCCAGTTACAAGTTATGGCTCTCCCTTTTGGGGGAAGGAGGTGGAGGGGGATAAATATGTTAGAATTGGAACTAGTTTGTCACAATACCATTACCTTCCAGCTTTTTGATGGTGATCTCAAAACAACTGATTTGTCTGTCAATAATCCCATACGCACCATGTTTTCCACGTCTATGCTCTGAGCGGTTGGCTTCCAAATTTTATTTGCATCCTGTGAGATCTTTGAAGCTTCAGTTATGATCACCTGAAAATTAATTGAAATATTTTTAAGATGCAGACCCTGTCCGTCCACTTTTTAATAGTAGTATTGTACTATTAATGCTAAGTACTGCAATAAAACCAACACAATCTGAATTCTAAGAATCCCATTTGTTATGCAAAGATATTGAATATTTACAAGGCAGTCACCAATAATATAAAATAAATATTAAGAAATGTATTTTGATTTACCTTTCTCAAAAGGTCAGGGTTAGAAACTCCTTGAACTTGTAGTTCATCAACAGGTGCAGCTTTTCCATGTGCTATACTTTCAATTCGAAATGTATGGATACCATATATGGACTGTAGCCAACCTGGTAAGTGCAGTATTGAGGAAATATGATCAAAGGTATTATAAAGAAACATCCAAGTTTTCTTTCTGAGACAGTAAAACATCCTAGCATAAAATAGGTTAGGTTTCAAGAACAAGGTGAAATGTACTCTATCATTTCTATTCAGTTAAAGTTCACAATCTTTTACCATTTAAAGCCCCTTTACTTGTCTATAATTAACATGCAAAGTCAAAATTGATAAAGAACAATCCCTCCTTTAAGCTATTACAGAAAAAAAGATTTATCTCATTGCTTCGAGCAAGATTTCAATTTTATATTAAGTTAAGAAAATTCATAATGTTAGCCCTTCCAATCAAACAACAAACCTTGTGCAAAAAGTACACTTTATAACTCTTGCAACAAACAATCCGGTAAATCCTGCATCAGTACCTTGTTCAATAATAATATCAATCACCAGAGAAAGAGACACCTGCTTCTCAATTGTTACAATCCCCCAAAAAGGTATGAATGAAGGCCTTGAAACCTTGATCAAGTTAGAATGAAGAGAAAAAAAAAATTACTTTCTGCTTCTTTTCCATTACAGAAGTCATAATAGGATACCATGATCAGTACGGAACTTTTATATACCTTGTAAACTATTTTGGTAGGAGTAACATATAATTGGCGTGAAGACAAATCCTTTTGAAGCACATATCTCCTAATGGGCAGGTAAATCAGCATAATAATGCCAACTCCCCAAGCTAAAACTAGCAATAATGAAATAGAAAGCCATATGACAGTGTCATATTGAATAAATTTGCTTGCAAGTTCGTCAAAGGAAGCTGAATACACTATCTGTTCTGCACAATCTTCAACTTCATCATCACATAATTCAGGCTCTGCAAGTATCTGATCCGGCGATGACCTCAAATCCGATAGACTATCAGCATGACCCATCAACATCTGTTCAATATCCAATTACATGGTAAGAAAGATGTATGAGTAATAAATTATTAACTCATTTCACATTAAAAGTACTATCAAGTATTCTTTCTCATTGGGTAACTTATAAGTTATAACTACTATTGACAGGCATGAATTTACTAGTTCAACAGAGACAGAAAAAAAAATGGCCGATTTTCTGACGCTGAAACTTGAAATTGAAATATAAACTCAGTGAGTAATTCTGATCAATTTGGTGCCGAGAAAACTAGATGAAGAAATGAAACAAACGGCAACCCACACACATTAATTATGGATTAATCACCTAACCAAATCCTCTGAAGCACGAACAAAATAGGGTAACAAATTAATTTTTGGTTCTCAAACACCAGAAATGGAAAATCCTCGGTGCCCTATTTCAGAATTCACGATCAACAATCACAGAGAAGACAATAAAACAGAAATCAGATATGAAAAATTTTACCTCGTGATTCTGAGGATACAAACAAGAACGTGAGTTCGAAATGGGAATTTGCGCTTGAATAAAATGCTCGTTTCGGGGAGGGTTTTGTAGTGTTGTTTTCTTCGTTCGATGAGGTTTATACGAGCAAGCACATCGATCTGGTGGAGTCAGCTACAATATCCAGAACTTGAGTCCGTCACGAAATACTCAAGAAATAGAAAAAGCAGTTATATATGTTTAACCATATTAATGATCGATTTATGTTAGTGCCATATGAATTGATGATATGAAAAAATAAAAGGAAAAAAAAAACTTCTTTATATGATTTTTTTTAATCAAAGATTCATTTTGGTCTTCTGTGTTTCACTTAAATTTCAAATTAATCCTTTATGTTTCAAAAGTTTTAAAAAGTTCTAAATTGATCCTTCCGTCCAAATCCGTCAATTTCTTAAGTTAACCGTTGACGTGGCGTGCCGAGGTGGACACATAATTTCTCTTACGTGTATCAGATAGCTGACGTGGCCTTAGACGCACAAAAAACACCCAAACGACGTCGTTTATGCCAAAAATAAAATCATGCTGAGAGGACCAATATGAAACTCTAATGAAACATAAATGACTAATATAAAACTTCAATGAAACATAAATGGCCAATATAGAACTTCAATGAAACATAAAGGACTAATATAAAACTTTAATGAAACCTAAAGGACAAATATAAAACTTTTGAGAAACATAAATGACCAATATAGAACTTTTGAAAGATAAATGATCAATTTAAAACTTGAGTAAAACATAAAGGACCAAAATAGACATTTGACCTTTTCTTTTTCCTATCTTTTTAGAAAAAAAATTCAAATTCTCTTAAACATAAAAAGCAATTAAAATATTTTTTAAAAATTAAAACGATTTTGTTGCTGCGTGAGAGTAAGAGTAAGATGATGATGAAATGGGAGTCTTAGCTCAGAATCACACAAGGATGAAGAATTAGGGGTGTTGAGCTTCAAATGCTTGTCTTGGGGTTAGTTTTGGCTTAAAATTGAATTGAACCAATATAAATGATTATCAAAATGAGTGGATTAAGCTGGTTTTTTAAGTTAGTTTAGTTTGGTTATAAAGTAGAGGAGACTCATTTATTAGATGAATCTCATACTGTTGAACATCTCTTGATGGCTTGTTTAATATCTTTAATTGGAAATTGCCATTTGGTTCATCTTGTATTTCGAGGGACGATTATTTTTCTTGTTCAAACTCGTTGAAATGAATAACTCGGCGACTAAGCCTACGCAACAAGCTCTCAAGAGTACTCTTAGAACACCGGGAATCAAAGTCGACAATGGCAGCTCTAATTCTCTCATGCAACTGGTTCATTTGGACAGAGCTTTTTTTTTAAGTAAAAAGTGCTTCAATTTTAAAATTAAGTACTTGTAAATATAAATTTGGGAGCGTTTGGATTGGCTTTGAAAAGAAGTACTTATTTTTTTTATCTTTTAATAATAGAGCTTTCATTTTAAAAATAAGCTATTTGCGTTTGGATGTCATAATTAAAAGTACTTTTTATAATACAAACAACGTTTGGATGTAGATTTACAAAAGTGCTTTTAATATGTGAAATTTACCAAAAAAGACATCTCAAAAGTACTTCTTTTATTATATGTTTGGATAAAAAAGTACTTAAATAAAAAATTATAAAATTTCAACTAATTCAAAAAATATATAGCGCCGCATATTAATAATTAAAAAAAATTAGAAAGAAAATACAAGACCACATAATTAATAATTAAAAAAATGTTAGGAAAATATTAATTAAATGATTAAAAATTTTAATGACGATGTCGACTTGGCAACTGATTCTTGATTGTGTTTCTTGTCTCCTTCATTTGTCTAATGTCTTCTTGTGTCGGCTCTTCCCATTCAATGTAATTGAATCTTACTCCATTTTCTTCATTGTAATTTTGATCCATATCTACCAATTTATTGATATTCTCAAAGCTTTCAAGAAGGTCCAGATCATAGTCTATTTGTCTATTGGGGAAGCTATTGCCTGCTAGAAACATTCATAATTATAAAGCATCTTGTTTCAACTAGATATTTAAATTAACAAAATGATATTATGGTCTTAATTAGAGACTCATACATCCCAAATTAAACCCTACAAATTCTTGATCTCTTTCACCCAAAATATGCTAACTCTAATTCTGAAAGAGTGTAGTCCAACCATTTAAAAACTTCATTTTTCTTTTGGGATGTATGCTTAAAGGACAATGACCACATGGATAGAAATAAGCAACTACTTTATATAAAAATGAAATCCATTCAAGACATCATAAGAACCAAAGAAAACATAAAATATGAAATCAAGAAATAAACTCTCGAAAAGTAACAAATTTGAAAAGGCAAGAAAAAATAGTACTCATTCCAAATTGTATATTTGCTCAACTCGAAGTGGGTAAGCAACATGCCAACACATGCATATTGAGCTACAAACTCTAAGTGGGTACGGCAGATTTAGGTTAAAAAGAGAAAAGGTAAGGTATGTAATTTTATATATTTGGTAAGGTTATTTTTGTCCAAAAAATAAAATTTGTGCTTCTCCGTGTTTTTATTTTCTTCTACCTCAACCTCTTTTTTCTAAAGCTGCAAAATGAGGCTTCATAAAAAAGTAATATTTTAAAGTACTTAAATTCAAATTTAAAGTGCTTTATTTTAAAAATAAGCTAATCCAAACGCACATTAAATGTTTGGATAGGCTTATTTAAAAAAAGAGAAGCCTGAAAAAAAGTCTCAAAACTACTTTTTTTTAAGCCCAATCTTTTAGCTTTATAAAAAAAGCTAATTATACTGCTAGAATTTTGAAAAAAAGTGGCGTGGATACCAACTATCTTTGCTTTGGTGGTTTAGGGTTTGTTTGGCAAGAATGTAAACAGTAAAATTATTATGTTTTACGATTTTTAAAAAAATTTACATCATATATTTTAAGTCAAATAAAGGTTTATTTTGGTCCTCTGTGTTTCACTCAAGTTTCAAATTACTCCTTTATGTTTCAAAAAGTTTAAATTAGCCCTTTATGTTTTTCAGAAGTTCTAAATTGGTCCTTCCGTCCAAATCCGTCAATTTATTAAGTTAGCTGCTGACGTGACATGCCGAGATGGACACATAATCTCTCCTATGTTTATCAGATAGCTGATGTGGCCTTAGACACACCAAAAATAACCAAACGACGTCGTTTAAGCCAATAATAAAATCATGCTGAGAGGACCAATATGAAACTCTAATGAAACATAAAGGACTAATAAAAAACTTCAATGAAACATAAAGGACCAATATGGAACTTCAATGAAACATAAAGGAAAACTTCAATGAAACATAAAGGACCAATATGGAACTTCAATGAAACATAAATGACCAATATAAAACTTGAATGAAACATAAAGGACCAATATAGAACTTTAATGAAACCTGAAGGACAAATATAAAACGTTTGGAAAACATAAAGGACCAATATAAAACTTCTGAAAGATAAATAACCAATTTAAAACTTGGGTGAAACATACAGGATCAAAATGAGCATTTGACCTATATTTTATTCATATCAAACATACTTTTTATCATACTTTTTCTCTCTAGCTCTCTCCTCACTTTTCTCGACAGTACTTTCCTTTATTCTACAATACTTTACATCTGTAAATTTATATCAAGCGTATCCTTAATGTTTTGCTTGTACAGGTGTGCGGTTTGAGAGCTCGTATCCCCTAAAATTACTAAAGAAACAAGTGATATATTTCATCATTGGAGAATAATGTAAAATATGAGAGCAATATATATATATATATATATATATATATATATATATATATATATAAAATTTTGCTTTCAATATAGTCCAAGTAAAAATTATAATTTCATTTTGTGTGATAAAATTGTTTTCAATTAAGTCCTACCTTTTGACCCCAATTGAGAAATAACATCAGAGTTAAAAGAAATAATTGTAACGGATTGAAAAAATTTGATTAATTTATATTATTTAGCAAGATATTCAATTTTTATTTTTTTAAATTGAAGTACCTTTTATCCAAACAAAAAATTATATCAATAAGTATTTTCATATGTTTATTTTGATAATATTCTTCATTAATAAAAAGTACTTTTTTTATTTTACATCCAAACATTAATTATTTTTTAAAGTGTTTTTTATTTATGATATCTAAATACAAAATAACTTCTGCTTTTTATTAAAGTTCAAGCTCTAACAAATACTTTTTATAAAAGCTTATCCAAACGGTATTGTATAGAAGTTTAGAGTTCTTAGTTTTTAGTTTCTGTTTAGTTTGTAGCTTTTGTTTAGTTAGTTAGGTAAAATAAACCTTTTCCGCCCTTAGTTAGTTAGATAGTTGTCATTTACCTTTATGACCTTAAGACTTGTATATATGTTTTATTTTTTAGAAATAAAATAATTTAATTCATTTTTCATTATTCCAATTTGTCCTCATCCCTTTTTTTTTGGTCTATGACTGAGGTATCCTACAGAGCGGACCTGATGACTAATCTCTCGAGTACTGTGAGGCGATCTTTCCAACGGTTGATGCTCCATTCCCATCCCTCCAAGGATCAAACTCGGGAGGCGATAATTAAGAGAACACAGACCCTTTACCATCTGTGCCACACCACACCAAGTTAGTTCTTCCCCTTTTCTTTGTATTTCCTTTTTTTCATCATTTTGTATATACTATCATTCATGGTATCAAAGCATTAGGCTACGGTTAAGCATTCCTTAACAAGACGAGAGAGATTTACCGTGAACATGAAAGATTAGATTGTGAATCAAAATCTGCAACTGGTTCAAGTCTGGTGAAATATGAACAACTATTTGATCTGGAGTAGATCAATGAATATTGATCTAAGAGTAAAGAATAAGCTCAGATTTGTTGATGATATGTGCAAAAAACCTAAACATGAGTCTTCAGATTGGTATATACTTTGGTCATTTGTTGATTTTATGGTCATTTCGTGGATTATAAATGCAATGACTAAGGATCTGTTCGAGGCATATATTTTTTCTCCATGTGCGTTGCATTTGTGGAAGAGCCAGACAAAAAGTTTGAACAATCAGATAGACCTTAGATCTTTCATTTGAGAAAGTAGCTTTGTGTTCTAGAGCAAGGAAGTGATTCATTGGGGGTGTATTTGAACAAGATAAAAAAGGTTTGGTCAAGCTTATGTTTGACTGACAATAATTGGTATTGGAGCAGCTATTAGGCATTCCACAGTGAAATTATGATTGACTTATATTTTTGAAAACTCTATGTTGGTTGCGAATTCTAAGTTAGTGAACTCTCCTATGGCCAATTAGATAATCACGTACTTAGAGTTAGGCATAATCATGGCATGAGCTGAATCACCCTAATGAATATACTTGTGAATAGCGTACTGGGAATGTGATCCACGAAAGGGTATGTGATTCCATAGCTTCATGACTTGATGAGAGAGTGATAG
The DNA here is from genome assembly GCA_014851425.1 of Senna tora. Lineage (NCBI taxonomy): Eukaryota > Viridiplantae > Streptophyta > Magnoliopsida > Fabales > Fabaceae > Senna > Senna tora. The sequence continues at coordinate 23,191,862 of CM026260.1, read as the reverse complement.
GGAGGATACCGCCACAGCAATGGCGGTGAATCCTTACACTCAAAAGACGAAGAGGGTGTGATCTACCGAAAGGTAGTGACCCCGTGAAAGGAACCAATAAGGGAAGTGGGTCAACATCACGGTTTGGTAGAGGGTCATCAATTACGATGACAAAGACCTTAGTACTCGGTTCTTGCTGAGGGATGCCTCAGATAGTACATGACGTGTGGGTAGCTATTATCAAGTAAGGATTTCATTCATGTCAGGCTACAGTGGTGCGTGGAGTTGTTCGCTGGACGACGCTCTCGATTACTCTTATTTTCTCTTGTTTGACATTCGGCATTGCCATACTTAAAATTTTTGACAATTTCTCTAAATTCCATAAAGGTTTAAATGTTTGATCATGTTACATGACTCTAAAGGAAATGTTTTGATTGTATGACTTGACTTTCTCTATTCCTTTTATCTTTATAACATTGGTAATTGCAGCACATACATAAGATTTAGTCATTGCTTGCAAAGCATGACACAAGGTAAAGGAAAGCTTTTAGGTTACTTCTAATAGATAGTGATTTTATGACTTTTAAAGAATAATGCAATGATTTTCCATAAAGAGTATGGTGGTACATGCAGTGGTTTTCAAACTGTATTACTTACCTACTCAGAACTTTATCTAATTATTATTGGGAGGCATGTATCAGATGATTAGGTTGCATGCTTAGTTGAGAATTGGAGAGGATGGTGTATGCATTATTTATAGAGGATAGATGTCATTTTGAGGTGCATGATAGTAATAGCATATAAGTACTATAGTTTATATAGTGTGACTGAGTTAAGATCCTTGGTAGGTCATTGTAATAAGGAAACCTGAGTGGCAAGATTGCTTCTAGTTTCTCTTGGATCTATAACTACTTTACTATCATAATGATCTTGTATATGTATATGATTAAGGGAAAAACTTATTATTCATGTGTATGTCATATGTTTTATAATTCAAGTTTAAGTTTTAAGTCTGCTATGATCTTCAGGATGTAGAACCCGAACCAAAAACACTTTATTTAATAACTTGGTAAAAGTGAAATTTACTCGGGTAGAAGAAAGTAGTAACAAACTTATCTTATGATATTATAATTATCTACATTATTAATTAAAATGAACTATAGGATAAGGGGTGTTATAATAATCAGGCAACAAATCATATTGTTTCCAACCCGATTTCCCATGAGAGAACCAAACATATTGAGATAGATTGCCATGACCAATACAAGAATGGCTTTGTTCAACATCCGTACATCTGTTCTTCATCCCAGCTTGTTGATGCTTTCACAAAGCCACTGCCAAGCACTCGGTTTACAATGCTGATGTCCAAGTTGAGTCTAGAAGATTTTCAACAGCCTCTAACTTGGAGTAGATGTTTAGTGGTACGGTAGTACTGAACTTCAGTACATCCCTCCAATCAGTTGGTCCCTAAACCATTTAAGGTAGGCTCTAATTAATGTGAATTTTTATTAATATTAACAAATGGCACTATATGATTGGAGGGATGCACTGAAGTTCAGTGATACAGTACCATTGAACTTTTATACCTAACTTGAGGGAACGGTGAAGAAATTATAGAAGTTTTATTGTATAGAAGTTCAAAGCTCTTAGTTTTAGTTTATGTATAACTTATTTATGTTAGTGGTTTCTGTTTAATTAGTTAGGTCTAGACTTGTTCATGGGTCAGGGCGGGTTTGGGCTCAAGTCTATGGACTTCACATATATGGGTTTGTGCTTGAGCCCAAACCTATATATTTTACTACCCATTACAATGAATTAGGTATTTACTCAAGTCCATGGGCTAAGCCTGAGCTTAGCCCATTAGTTAATATAATTATAAAATATATATATTACTTTAAATTTTGTTTTTGTTTGCTTAGAACCAATGTTTTAAGAATCAGATCGATCTGACCGATAACCGATCAAGTGTCCGGTTCTGTTCGATGCAAAAATCTTATCTATGGTCGATCCGTTCAAAATCAATACCTAACTTAGGTGGAATGCCTTTTTTGTCGTTAGTAGTTAGATGATAGTTATTTACCTTTATGCCCTCAGAACTTTATATACTTTATTTCGGAGAAGTAAAATTAAATGATTCATTTTTCATTTTTCCACTTCGTCCTCTTCCCTTTTTCTTGGTATTTTCTCTATTCATAATCTTGTATACACTATTCGTTCAATAACCTCACCATACTCCTCATTTAAGAAAATGTATAACTAAATGGGGAGCATACTTAGCTTGAAGAAGACACTGCGAAAACATGAAGTCATAAAACCACCTTCGGGGAAAATGCAAAAAATACAACCAAATGCAAAAAGTTGACAACAATGACCCGACCTTAAAATCACTCATGTGGGAAGAACACTTATAAAATCCTAGAGAGCTTACTAGGATGAAGAGGTTAGCCTTTGGAAATCCAATGAAGAATAGGGAAAAGTTACATAAGAAAGTTTTCATAAGGAAGCAAAATGAAAGGGAAGTGGAGAGTTAAACCCTTAATACCTCTATTTAAGAAAATATGTCAAAATTTTAAATTGGTTCCTTATGTTTGCACGAAGTTTCATATTGGTCTTTTATGTTTCAAAAAGTTTAAATTGGTCCTTTATGTTTGCAAGAAGTTCTAAATTGGTCATTCCGTTCACTTTCGTCAATTTCTTAAGTTAAGTGTTGACATGCCCATCTAAGCTGACATGTCATGCCACATCATCGCATATGATAGTAGATGATGATGTGGCATGACACGTCAGCTTAAATGAACATGTAGAAGAGATGATATATCCACCTCAGCATGCCACGTCAGCACTTAACGGAAGAAATAAATGGAACTTCTTGCAAATATAAAGGATCAATTTAAACTTTTTGAAACATAAATGACCAATATAAAACTTCGTGCAAATATAAGGGACCAATTTAGAATTTTGACAAAAAAATAACACATTGTAAAAGGACAAAATGATGTAGCCCTACGAATAGTTGCCACGTGTACCATGCGCTACCCGCTACAATATGAGTAATAATGAACAATTTACAAAATAATCAACATTTTTGCATGCACAAGGTACAAACACAATTTTTCTAATTTTAAAAATTTTAATATATACATTTTATTTATTATTATATTTTGAAATGATAAATTTAATAATTATCAATTATATATTTCTAATTTCTCGTTCACTATTTTTTTATAACTACTTATTATCTCTATTGTCATTCTCACATCTTCTCCATTCATATATTTTATTTTATATTTTACTAATTATTAAGTAGAGCCTTTATTTAAGGTTCATTCCTTGTATCCGAGTACACAATCATCATGTGCAATCTAACCCTTTACTAAGTTAGGTATTAGAGGTGCATCCAAGAAGGCCTCCCCTATGCATTTCTTGTTCTACATTTGGACATCCAATCAATTGTTGGACCAACTCCATTTTTTTTTTATTTATAAATTACAGGGAAAGGAAAGAGTTTGTAGAAAGTAGGAAGATATTTTGCGCAATTAAAGAAAATACATAAGTTTTATATGCTTCTCTATCTTGAGGTGCCAGCACTGTAAGGCGAATTTTTTTCTGCGAAAGAAGCAATTGAATATCCTTTTGCAGGACGATGTTGGAGAAATCTGTGTCTTTGAAAGTAATTGAAGATGTTTGTGCTTCTCCACTGTGATATTTTTGACAGAATCATATCCCTGCATATGTCCGCATAATATTTTTCTAATAACTACTAATAAGAAAACATCAAAGCTTCACTGTTAAAACTCCATTGATTATCTACCTTAGCTTCATTGATTCTTGATAACAATTGTGTCTTGTAATTGAGGTTTTAAATCGTACAAGAAAGAAAACTGTAGTTTGCAATACGAAGAAAGAAGTGAACGGATAGACTTTTTAGTAAAAATTTTTTATTCTTTAAATGGGCAACTGGGAAGACTAAGAGTATTTTTCGGTTAAAAAAAGTTTTGAATCCACCGTATCATAGTTGAAAGATTTGCATCTATATTATTTTAGATTCTTCAAAAGCAAACTAAATTTTTTTATTACATTACCCAATGCCCCAATTTGTCAATGTTTTTTTTTTCATTACCTAGTTGTTAGGTTTGGCACGAAATTCATATGCTTTTCACCTCCGTTATGATTCATGCGTTAGCACATTAGTGCGTTTGAATGACTTGAAGCGAGAATAAATATTTATGGGTGAGTCTATGAAGCAACTTGTTGCATGCATGTAATACAATTTTAGCCAATAAGATTGTGACATGTGAGTAGAATGACTTGAGATGCAATACAATTTCAGCTATTGGATTGCATCAATGACTACAATTGTGCCACATACCCATTGCATACATACAAGCATCATAAATATCAACTTATTATCACATATTGTACTTTTTTATTTTGGTTATAAGGCGTAAAGATTAGATTAATTTGATAAGAGAAGTACAAATAATGGATCGGGTTGGGGTGGAGGAAAGGTGGAATAAGTAACAAGTGTAGAAGTAGTGAGGTGGGTTTAAGTAGAAGTTGGGTGCGGTAGAGCATTTGATTTGGAGAGGGGAGGTGAATTGCAATCAAAAGAAGAGCTAATGAGGGAGAGCACTTGATTTGATAGCTTATCTTGATATTTTTTTATGTTGCAGTGGAAGGATAAGGCAGATGAAAAATTACAATTAGACCAAAAAGAGACATATGGAGGAGGAAGAACTAAATCGTAGCCAAATAAGGAGGGGATAGGGATAACTTGTTAGAGGGGTTTGGAGGCATCTTGACCATATTTGAAAAAAAAGACTAGGTGATTAAGACATAAATAGACTTTAAGGTACGTTTGGATTGGAGATTAAGGATGAGAAGGAGAGGGAAAGGGAGACTATTAAGATATCTTCTCCTTGTTTGGGAAGATGAAAATTGGAGGGAAAGATAATGGAAGATCATCCTTAACCATCCATTATCCTTCCCCTTCACAAATTCAAGATACTCAGTGTGTTGGGAATTAAGAGGGAAAGGAAAGGGGAGAGACTAAGGGTATGTTTGGATTGGGGATTAAGGAGGAGAAAGGGAGACATTCAAGATATCTTCCCCTTGTTTGGAAAGATGAAAATTGAAGGAGAAGATAATGGAAGATCAATCCTTAACCCTCCATTATCCTTCCCCTTCACAAATTCAAGATACTCCAAATTGGAGTGTTTTAGAGGAGGTATCAACACCCAAACAAGGGGAGGACATATGGAAGCTTAACCTTCCCTTCCCCTCCCCTCCCCTCCCTTCTCCTCTAATCTCTCCCCTTCCCTTTCCCTCTTAATTCCCAAACAAACCCTAGAGGAGAAGGGAGGGGAGGGGAAGGTTAACCTTCCATATGTCCTCCCCTTGTTTGGGTGTTGATACCTCCTCCAAAATACCCCAATTTGGAGTATCTTGAATTTGTGAAGGAGAAAGATAATGGAAGATTAAGACTTGATTTTCCATTATCTTCTCCAATTTTCATCTTCCCAAACAAGGAGAAGATATCTTGAAAGTTTCCTCTTCCCTTCCCTTCTCCTTAATCCCCAATCCAAACATACCCTACATCTCTAATTCACAAGAAAAAAAAAGGCAATGTTACAATCTACTCTATTTCACAAGCTAAAAAAAAAAACAGGCATATAATACTTCTCTATTTCACAAGGAAAAAATAGGCAATGTTACAATCTACGCTTCGCTATTTCACAAGAAAAACAAAAGAACAAAAACAAAAAACAAAATTGGCATCGTTGGCACCAGTTTTATTATACAGAATGCCAGTGGCAGTAAACATATGGCATGCCATATTACTTACATAATAATTATAAATAAATAACTAAATGAAAATAATTATAAAATTTCTTCATTTGGTGCAACACTGATCTACTATAAATGCTTTCCTAAATAAAAATGTAAGCCAAGGCACTATATCCTGGGATCATGCTCTTCCTTTCTTTTTGTCATCCAACGCCTGTCGTCCATAAAAGTAGCAAAACAGAAGAAAGAAAGGTTAGACAACAAACACCTAATAACTTTTACACCACTTGTTTATGATACTTTGTGTGTATAAGATATAGCATAAGATATGCCAGAAATCAATAAGGAAAACTACTGAATTTATTTAGAACCGAGAAGGGAACACAACTCTTCAAATACTTTCAAAACTCAAAAATTATTTTTATTATGAACTAGTGGTTGGGTTCGGTTAGTGGATTTATTTTGAGAGAATGAGAATGGAAATGAGAATGTTTTAAAACCATGTTGGTATGACATTAAAAAGGTGAGAATGGAATTGGGAATAAAAATATAAAAAGTATACAATGACCAAGTTACCCGTGTAATTAAAGTTTGGTAGTGGTGGGGTGGTGGTGGTTGGGGTAATAGGAAAGGGGAAGGGCAGTATGATAATTTTCTGATTTGTATGGGGTTAATTTAGTCAAAAGAATTGTCCAAACCCTGACTTGCTCTCAAAACCCTCCCACTATGTAAGTTTTGCTATAGCCCTCAAACATGGACTATGTTCAAACTCAGGCTTCTCTAAATCACAAACCAAACATGAGCTATGTGAAAGCCAAAGCCAAAGCAATGAATTTGACAGTACTTTAAGAATTAGTCATCATATCTACTTTGATGGATACCCTGGTCCAAGACACAAAAAAAGCCTATTTACAGGCAACAAAAATAAGAAATCCTAATCCTACTAAAATACTAAAATATAAATCCTAATCTACAAAGCACTCACTGTTGTGTCATGTACGGTAGTAGAATTTTTAGTATGTTTAGTTTTAGAAACTATCTTTGGTATTGTTGACTTCCTTCATCCTTGTTTTTTCAACATGTCTTAATGTTACCCTTATAAAGCCATAGGGTAGTAGTTTCTGGATCACTTTTTGTTGAATAGGATTATTATGATGTTTTGAATTTATTAGATTATCTTTAAGAAGTTTTATTTTATTAGGATATGTATTTATTTAATTTATTAGCATAAGTCTTTTATTGATTTTGTTTCCTATTTAGATTAGGAACCCTGTCTATAAATTCAGGGGTCCATAGGTGTAGTCGAATTAATTTTGGAATAGAATTTTTCCTATTCAAAATTCTGCAATTTTTAAATAGAATAAGAATTTCAGAAATACTTCTACCTCTTTCCCCTATTTCTCTACTTCCCCCATTCCCCAGACAGTTCAAAACATCATGTGGCATCCGAACTAAACTTCAGTTCACATCATTGTTGCTAGAAATTCGTCGCTATTACTATTCATGCCGGTGCTTTGTTCGATTTCTGAAGATAAAAGTAAACCATACCATTTTTCTGCTTGTTGTCTTGAAGGAACATACAGCCGTTAGATAATTATAGCCTCATATTTTTCTTTGACAAAATGTCTATCAATTTCAATATGCATGGTTCTATCATGGTGTCCTGGCTTTTTACCTATACTAATACCTGCTTGGTTATCACATCAACCCTTCATGGATTCAGTGATTGAAATTGTAAGTTTAGTCAAGACTCTTTTAAGCAGCATTCCTTCACAAATGCCATGCACAAGAGCCCTGAATTCTGCTTTTGCACTACTACGAGATACTAGCTGCTTCTTAGAACAGTCCTTGGCCAAGTGTCATTTTTTAATAGGTCAAATGCCCATTTTGGTCCTCTATGTTTCACCCAAGTTCTAAATTGGTCCTTTATCTTTTAAAAGTTCTATATTGGTCCTTTATGTTTTCTAAAAGTTTTATATTTGTCCTTCAGGTTTCATTAAAGTTTTATATTGGTCATTTATGTTTCATTAAAGTTCTATATTGGTCCTTTATGTTTCATTAAAGTTCTATAATTTCATTAAAGTTTTATATTAGTCCTTTATGTTTCATTAGAGTTTCATATTGGTTCTCTCGGCATGGTTTTATTTTTGGCTTAAACGACATCATTTGGGTGTTTTTGGTGTGTCTAAGGCCACGTTAGCAATCTGATACACGTAAGAGAGATTATGTGTCCACCTCGGCACACCACGTTAGCAGTTAACTTAAGAAATTGACGGACTTGGACGGAAGGACCAGTTTAGAACTTCCGGGAAAGATAAAGGACCAATTTAAAACTTTTGAAATATAAAGGACTAATTTGGAACTTGGGTGAAACATAGAGGACCAAAATGAACGTTTGACCTTTTGTAATACCTTAGAATTCTATAAACAGCCTCCATGTAAGTTTCCATTGGATTGTTTATAAATGGACTCAATTCTCAAGTGCTTCCAGCAAAGCTAATATCTGGTTGAGTATGAGATATCCAACCAACCTTTGGTATCTTCCTATATCAACTAGAGTGTCATCATCTTCTTTCCCCAACTTTGAGTTAGGGTCCACAGGAGTATCAACTAGTTTGCGTCCAAGCATACCATTTTTCTTCAATAAATCCAGCACATATTTTCGTTGAGTGATAACAATGCCTTTCTTGGATCGAGCTACTTCCATCACAAGAAAGTACTTAAGAGCACTCAAGTCCATGATCTCAAATTCTTATGCAGAAAGAAATCTTTAATAGATTTATCTTTTCTAGATTATCTTCTGTTAAAATTATATCATCAACATATACTATGACTCTATGAGTATTGCCTTTGCTTTATTGGATGTGTGCTTGATGAACATGGTGTGATTAGATTGGCATTGATCATATCCTAGTTTCTTGATAGCTTTAACAAATATGTCAAACCATTCCTGTAGAAATCGGTTCAGCTCGCAAATAGTCCTTCAAATACATCATCACTCTACAGATTTAACGAAGGGCTTTGACTATAAGAATATGAGATTGTCAGATGCAGTCAAATTTCTATACTGTACAGTGTCCAATCAACAAATAGGTAATATTGGACCAAGTTGATAACTTCTACTCAAAACAGAACTCATCATAAACATAGTGCTAAAATTACTTGATACTATCAGTGATATACATGCAGTAGTTAATGATAGAAAAATACCTTGCTCTGAAAAATTCGCATGGTTAACACAAGGGTGTCTCGCATTCTACAAGATAAAGGAAAATACACTCGTAAATTTTGTCTGCAATATTAATGACTTTCAAGTTAGGGTTTGGGACAATAAATTCTTTCCCAAGAGAAATTCAGTCAGTGCACAATACCTAAGAAAATTTTAAGGATAAGCAAACTTGAAACAAATTATTCAGAAGTAACTGTATTAGAACCATCAACTATAGAAGGCTCCATAATACAACAAACAAAGCCTTTTTCAACTAGGTGGAGTTGTCTACATGGATCAAGTGACGCCAACGTGTTCTATCTTGACCTTTTATTGCCCAACATTCAATATCATACAACAATGTAGGTCTTACAGCTGTGATAAAAATTTCCCTTAAGTTTGAGCACATCCAATAAAAGGATAAAAAATGAGGGGAAGAAAACTGTAAGCATATGTTCTAATTACATAATGATAAATAGTTTATCTACAATATTTTATGAACAATAATAACCTATAGTAACAAGTAACAGTTTTTAGGAGCTTTCTCTACAACTCTATCATGTGGCCATTTGAAAGCTTATATTTGTTTTGAGCAGATTGAACGATAATTTACCAAAATTATATCACTTATAGTTAGTCTTTAGGAAATTAATAAAGCAAAATTACAGGATTTAATATTCAACATGAATAGAACCAACATATTACCGAACACTATATGTGCTTAAGGGATGTGAAGATCCATCTGAGCATGTTAATACAAATTGTGTTGAGAGACCACAAGGAACTTTAATCTGCAGAAAAACCATAAAATGAAGTATGTGCATTAACCCTTTAAACAAGAATTTATCACAAGCAGAATAATTTCTCACTCTACGGATGAAAATAGGACATGTCAAACTTTAACATTACACACAAACACACACGTATATATATTTGGGGAATGCCAACCTCCACACAAGATTACCAATCTCCTTATTTGTTTTCTGGACCAAAATCCCTCAATTTCTTTCTTTTCTTTAAAAAGAAAATAAGCTTAGGGATGTTCAGGTTATTTCAATGTAAAAAAAAATATTATGTAGGGGTATTTAGGTCTTTTTCCTATGGTGAAAGAAAGATTATGAAAAAATGACCTCAAATTGTCCTAAAACTCAAATGTGAATATTGCTAACCTCCAAATAAGCAGGCGGAGGTCAACATTCCCCTATATCTATATAAGCTATTTTAATGGCAAATTATACAAAAATTTCATGTGTGCTTTTGGGAAGAAAGAATGAAGTTGTATATTATAATAATTTCTCAATGTTCTTGTTTTTTGTTGCAAGTCAGAGAAGAGTGAATAATTTCTGTGTATATTTCATAATAGAGAGTACCTCTATATATACAAGGGGGAAACCCTAAATCAGAATCCCTGTTATTCTGCCTATACAATCATTAACATATTTACCCTAGTTAACTATATTTAATATATACAACTCATAGTCACAACACTCGCCCTCAAGTTGGAACATAGATATTAACCATGCTCAACTTGTTACAAATATAATCAACCCTCACTCCATTCAAGGCTCTAGACTCTAGTGAAGATATGTCCTAACTGCTCTCCGATCTTCACATATGCTGCGAAAATTAACTTCTCAATCTTCTCACGAACAAAATGACAGTCAATCTCAATGTGTTTAGTCCGCTCATGAAAGCTTGGATTAGATGCAATATGAAGTGCAATGTTATTATCACACCATAACTTTGCAGGCAATGAAGCCTTCAGTCCAATTTCTTCCAAAAGTTGTAGTATCCAGGTAATCTCACTGGTTGTCAGAGTCATAGCCCTACACTCAGATTCTGCACTAGAACGGGAGACCACATTTTGCTTCTTACACTTCCATAAAATTAAGTTTCCTCGTACAAATACACAATATCCTGTTGTAGATCTTCGATCTTTCTTAGATCCTTCCTAGTCTACATCAGAGATTAACTCAATATTAGCATGCCCATTATTTCTATACAATAGACCATGCCTTGGGCACCCTTCAAGTAACACAAGATTTGTTCCAAAGCTTCCCAATGCTTGATAATAGGGAATGACATAAACGGGACAAACGACGCTAACAGAGTGAGCAATGTCAAGACGAGTAATTGTGAGGTAATTTAGTTTCCCAACCAATCTTTTCTCTCTTTGGATCATCAAATGGTTCAATGTCATTTTTCAAGAGTTGCAAGCCTTAAAACATTAATGTGTTGCAGAGCTTAGCTCCCAACTTTCCTGTTTCCGCGAGTAAGTCAAGACCATACTTTCTCTATGGTAAGAAAATACCTTTCTTGCTCTTTGTGATTTCAACTCCCAAAAAATACTTTAATGGCCCCAAGTATTTTTTCTTAAATTGGGACTAAAAGAAAGATTTGAGTGAAGAGATGTCTGAATCATCATTTCCTAAAATTATAATATTATCCACATGTACAACTAAAAGAATGATGTCTGCTTCAGTCTCATAAAAATTGAATGGTCACATTTGCATTTAAACAGCCCATACTGCATAATTACCTCACTGAATCTTCCAAACCAGGTCTGAGGGCTTTGCTCTAATCCATACAAGGAATTATGAAGATGACACACCTTCCCACACTCCCCCTGCGCAACAACAAAAGGTTGCAACCATAGAGATCAAGAGCCTAACAAAAGTAAGCTTGGCTACATGAGAAAAAGTATCAGAATAATCAACACCATAGGTTTGTGCATACACTTTGGTAACCAACGGAGATTTAAGACAAGCGACAAAGGCATTAGGGTTAACCTTGACCGCAAACACCCACTCTGCTTTTTGATAGAGCCATCATGCAATCTGCAGAATCATTCTCCACTAGTAAGTTATCTACATTCCTTGATGAAATAGATTTACCTATTACTCACAGAAAAGGAGACAGGTCCTATTCCCAACGCCCTCTATTTAACTTTGTATCCTATGACTCCTTGTCTCCATCATATAGAGCATTTGTCTTGTCGATTTCCTCTGCGGCAATTTCACAGAATTGGAAGGAAGCTTTTTCAGATCCCAAATGGAAGCAAGCGATGATTGAGGAAACGAAAGCATATCCAAGAATGAGACCTAAGATTTAGTCACTCCACCACCAGATAAGAAATTCATGGGTGTAAATGGGTCTTCAGTGTCAAGCACAGAGTTAATGGTTCGATAGAACGATACAAAGCCATATTGGTAACCCAGGGATTCACTCAAATTTATGGAGTAGACTACCATGAGACTTTTGCTCCAGTTGCAAAAATGAACTCCGTTAGGATTATATTATCCTGTGCAGCTAACCTTGATTGGGATTTACACCAGTTTGATGTGAAGAATGCATTCCTTCATGGAGACCTAAAGGAGGAAGTATACATGGAGATACCACCTGCTTTTGATAATGAACAAAGTCAAGGGATGGTGTGTAAATTGAAGAAGGCCCTATATGGACTGAAACAATCCCCAAGAGCTTGGTTTGATAGGTTCAACAAAGCCATGCTCTCCTTTCGCTATCTACAAAGCAATGCTGATCATACCCTATTCACAAGGCATCAACTTGGCAATCTCACTATTCTCATAGTCTATGTTTATGACATTGTGATGATAAAGAGATGTCCAGATTGAACAAATTGTTGGCACAGAAATTTGAAATTAAGGATCTTGGTAAACTGCATTATTGGGAATTGTCAATTGAGGTTGCTAGATCAGAGAAAGAAATACTTATTTCTCAAAGGAAGTACATATTAAATCTCTTGGAAGAAACTGGTATGATAGGTTGTAGACCAGCAAAATGCCTTATTGAGAGTAATGAGTAATCACAAATTGCAATAAGGGGTTGTTGAATTAGTAGACAAGGAACGTTATCAAAGGTCGGTTGGAAAGCTCATTTATCTTTCACACACCAAATTAGATATACCCTATGTTGTCAGTCTTGTCAACCAGTTCATGCATGATCCTCGAGAATCCCATATGCACGCTGCATTTCGCATACTACGATATTTAAAATCTAGCCCAGGGTAAAGGTTGCTTTTGTCTAATCATGATCACCTCCAGATAGAAGCGTTTGCTGATGCATATTGGGCCAGATCTCTAGATGATAGAAGGTCTACAATCGAATACTCACACTTGTAGGAGGAAACTTAGTTACTTGGAGAAGTAAGAAGCAGAATGATGTGGCTTGATCCAGTAGGAAAGCTAAATATAGAGCTATGGCACAAGGAGTTTGTGAACTTCCTTGGCTACAAAAGCTATTGGAAGAATTGGTATTATCTGTAAATGGCAAGCTATCCATGTATTGTGACAACAAGGTTGCCATCAGCATAGCTCATAATCCAGTTCAACATGATCAGACTAAGCACATTGAAATTGACAAACATTTCCTCAAAGAAAAGGTCATTAGTGGGACCTTGAGCTTGTTCCATGTGACGCCAGAAAAATAGCTCATTGACATGTTTACAAAAGGTCTCGGCAAACAAATTTTCCATGCACTAGTTAGCAAGTTGGGCATGTGTAACATCTTTGCACCAACTTGAGGGGGTGTTGACTAGGATTTGTATGATGACTAGGATTATTATGATGTTTTGAGTTTATTAGGTTATATTTAGGGAGTTTTATTTTATTAGGAATTTAGGATTAATATTTATTTATTTTATTAGGATTAATTCTTTTCTTATTGAATTTGTTTCCTAATTAGATTAGGAACCCTGTGTATAAATTCAGGGGTCCATAGGTGTAACTGAATAATTAGGAAATAGAAGAAATTTTCTTATTCAAAATTCTACACTCACCCCTATTGACAATTCCTAATTTACTAATAAATTTCCATGTCAAAATATTCCCACATAAATATTTTACTCCATAGTCCATACTTCTGAAATTCTTAATATTCCTCTCCCATACCCCACATTACCATTCCATTGCCACATCACATGATCCAGAAATTAACACCACGAAATTATAACATCATTCATAGTGCATGGCCAAATTATTTTAATTCAAGATGTTTTAGAAGGCAATATGTTTTCTAGTTGCCAACTTTTAGTTGATATCATATACCTAGTTCAGCTAAGAATATTTTCTTATTGTTAAGAGCGGTACATAGATTTGTAAATATCTAGATAATAATTAGATAGTTGACCCTAGCATAATCTTCTGTGTGCTAGTTTGAGAGTGCAGCGTTTTTGCACGTTTGGCAAAGGAGCTTTGTCTTGGAGGGACGAGTTCCGAGTAGTAGTGACTGACACCGCCGGCAAGGGAAGAAGCAGAGAGTTCTGACCGGCCTATTCCCGGTCTTTCGGCGGTCATTGGAAATGCGCGTGAGGCTCACGCACCTCCACAATCCACTGCCCATCTCGGCGTGTGTGCCACGCGCCACCTTCCCGACGTCGGAATCTCGCCATGTTTTCTATGTTTTGCTCACGGCGTTATTCTAGGCGGTTGAGGCATTTTTTGGCAGTTTCGAAACTGGGTCAGTGGTGATCTAGGCTTCGGTTGCTCTTTTGGGCTGTTTTACTGCTGTTTTTGTTGTTGTTCTTCTGTTTTGAGTTCACCGAACTGCATCTAAGAGGTTGGTGGTGTTTTCCGAAGGATTTGACATCGGGTCAGAGGAGATCATGTGCATCGGGCCACTTTTTTGGTTAGTTCTGCTTCTGTTCTTTTGGCGATTCATTGTTGTTTGTGATTTGCTATGGTTTTGGACATCCTACTTTTTCAGATGAAGGTCCTTAAACCTTTTGGGTTGATGCTGTTTCCACAGCTTGTTTTCTAATTATCTGTATGCCTTCTTCGGTTCTTAATGGTGGGATTCCTTATAGTGTGCTTTTTCCGTCTAAATCATTGTTTCCTAATGAGCCTAGGATATTCGGTAGCACTTGTTTTCTTCGCAATGTTCGACCCCACCATACTAAGCTTGATCCAAAGTCTGTCAAGTGTGTCTTTCTTGGCTATTCTCGAGTTTAGAAAGGGTATCGGTGTTTTTCTCCTGTTCTAAACAAATACCTTGTGTCTATAGATGTTACATTTCACGAAAATGTACCTTTCTTTCCTTGTTCTTTGGAGGATCCTAAACAGGGGGAGAATGATGATTTATTGGTTTATATTGTGACTGCATCACCTCAACCTTCAATAGACATAGGCTCCCCAATTACACAGGTATACTCCAGGCGGCCACAACAGACTATTGATACACCGACTGATACAACTCCAGACCCATGCCATCCGCCTTCTCCTTTGTCGTCGGATCCAGTCGTGTCGGAACTTGACCCTACACTTGATCTTCCCATTGCTCTTCGTAAAGGTAAACGTCAATGTACCTATCCTATTTCCTCTTTTGTTTCCTATGACCATTTGTCTTCTCCTTCTCGTCCTTTCATTGCTTCCCTAGACACAATTTCTCTTCCTCGTACTGTTCACGAGGCTCTATCTCATCCTGGTTGGCGTGCAGCAATGGTTGAGGAGATGATGGCCTTGATCACAATGGTACATGGTCAATAGTGGATTTACCAGTGGGGAAGAAAGCAATTGGATGTAAGTGGGTCTTTGCAATCAAGGTTAACCCTTACTTCTAACCGGATCTTTATCTCTATGGCTGCTACTTATGACTGGTCTTTGCATCAACTGGATATCAAGAATGCTTTTCTCCATGGTGACCTTCAAGAAGAAGTTTATATGGAGCAACCACCTGGGTTTGTTGCTCAAGGGGAGTGTGGGAAGGTGTGTCATCTTCATAAATCTTTGTATGGATTGAAGCAAAGTCCTCGGGCCTGGTTTGGAAAGTTCAGTGAGGTAGTAATGAAGTATGGGATGCAGAAATGCAAGAGTGACCATTCTATGTTTTATAAAAAGACTGATACAGGCATCATCCTATTAATTGTATATGTGGATGATATTATAATTACAAGTAGTGATGGTTCAGGCATTACTTCACTCAAGTCTTTCCTTCAGTCTCAGTTTCAGACGAAAAACTTGGGGCCATTGAAGTATTTTTTTGGTGTTGAGATCACAAGAAGCAAGAAAGGTATTTTCTTATCTCAAAGGAAGTATGTTCTTGACTTACTGGCAGATACAGGAAAGTTGGGTGCTAAGCCCTGTAGCACACCAATGACTCCGGGCTTGCAACTCTAGAAAGATGACAGTGAACCATTTGATGACCCTGAGAGATATCGAAGATTGGTTGGGAAATTGAATTACCTTACAGTGACTCGTCGTGACATTGCTTACTCCGTTAGTATTGTCAGCCAATTTATGTCATTCCCAACAGTTAAGCATTGGGAAGCCCTGGAACAAATCCTATGTTGTTTGAAGAATGCTCCAAGACGAGCACTACTGTGTATGGAAATAATAGGCACATGGATATTGAGTGCTTCTCTGATGCATAATGGGTAGGATCCAAGGAAGATCGACGATCAACAACAGGATACTGTGTATTTGTGGGAGGAAACTTAATCTCATGGAAAAGTAAGAAGCAGAATGTCGTTTCTCGTTCTAGTGCAGAATCTGAATACAGGGCTATGGCTTAAACAACCAGTGAGGTTGTGTCGATAGTACAATTATTGGAAGAAATTGGATTGAAGACTTCGTTGCCTGCAAAGAGCTATGGTGTGATAATAAGGTTGCACTTCATATTGCATCCAATCCGGTCTTTCATGAGCGAACTAAACACATTAAGATTGACTATCATTTCGCGCGTGAAAAGATTGAGGAGAGGCTGATTTCCATGGCATATGTGAAGACTGGGGAACAGTTAGGAGATGTCTTCACTAAAGCCTTAAATCGAGTGAGAATTGATTATATTTGTAACAAGTTGGGCATGATTAATATCTATGCTCCAACTTGAGGGGGAGTGTTAAGAGCTGTATATAGATTTGTAAATATCTAGATAATAATTAGATAGTTGATCCTAGCATAATCTTAGGGATTAGATAAGCTGAATCAAGGTAGCTGATCTCTAGGGATTTAATTTCCTGTTTCATTGCATTCTTTCTTGTATATATAGGTGACAACTTTATGTGAATAATACACAGAAAATATTCTCTTACTCTTTGTTTACACTTATGTTTACATTGAAATTAGTAGAACTAAATCAAATTAAGTGAGATATGTAGAAGGGCATACTGATAACTCCTTTGAGAATTTCTCTTCAACAACCACTGTTTCTGAGTCATTGATCTTAATTTGGTATGCTGACCGTCTTAAGAACAGAGTTGCTGGCTCCCAATTTTCGGAAGAATCCATCTAAAAAAGAAACCAGCAGAAAAAAGTGTAAATGCATGTTAACTACACAAATGGGGTACAAAGAATATAGTATCTAAATAACTGATGATATTGAAAAGAACTTCACAAAAAATGGTAACTGCTTATAGAATAGTTCGGCATAGCAGATTGCATAACATAAATACTTAAGCTTCAAATAATAACCGATAATAGTATTCAGTCTGCAACACAGCTCTCAATCTCCTATGGATATCTCTTGGCCTTCAATTTATGTATTAGATATAGGCAGAAGACAAGTAGCCATCACCTTTAGTTTGCTGATCATATCACTTTTTTTTTTAATGCATATTTTAGGTGGAGTAAAGGAATTGTTATGTAACATGCTTCAAGAACTCAACAACAAACTGGAGATTTTCCAGGAGGAAGAGAAACCAAGTCCCATTCCAACGAAGAGCTTATGTGGCAACAAATTTGAAGAGTTAAGTACCAAGCTGGGAAGGACTAATATCCTTTCCACAGCTTGAGGAGGAGTGTCGTTATTATTATTAATTATTATGTTGCTATTATTATCATTTTTAGAGCTAGTTGATGCCAATTATTTAAAGATTGGATACTTATCTTATCCTATCTTAGTTTAAATTTAAATTAGTTGTTAGCTGATTTAGTGATTAGAATCTGTTTTAAATATTAAAACAGATTAGGCTCCTATTTTTGTGGGATTCTAGTGGTTAACCTATAACCATGGTCCCTTATTTATTTTGCTGCTCTCTGATTCAGAATAATAATCAAAGACTGAGATTCAGAACTCAGTTTGCTTCACAAAGCACAAACGTGCTTTTCAAAATAATGGAGAGTTTTACCTTTATAATTATAAATAGACATATAGAACCCAGTAAAGTATTCTTCACTTTCTACAAATATTAATATGCAAAGCATAAAAATTTCTGAAACAAAAACCAGTCTTACCAGAAGTAGAACACTGAATGTTGCTTGTCCTTTGGACAGGTTTGTGTCAATCTCAAGTTGCATTTCTTGATCTATGAAATCAGTCAATAGAAGAAAGTGTTCAGAAAACATGTAAGAAATGGATATATTGGTTACCAAGTATGCATGAATTATTAAAGTAAAGCAAACTGTAAACAAGTTGTTCAAGCACAAATATTTTCTAGCACTTATTTACTTTCATATTGTTGCCTGACCCTCTGCCTCTCTTACCTACCCTGTTTCTTTTAGTGAACTTTTCCTTTTCATCAAGAAGGAATAAGAAATTACGGAGTTCAACCCATCTCTTTCAAACTTCAAACAAGTAAACCGTCAAATTGGAACAAATAAATTTTTGTGTGTATAATGAACATTAATTTTGATTGCAAGGAAAATTTTTGGACAAAAAAACAACTTATTCTCAGTGGGACCACTAATTTTCTCCATTTGAGGTTTTGACATCTTTTAGCTAAAGAACTTAATTTTAAAATCTTGAAATATTTTAACCTTAATTTTAAAATCTTCAAATATTTTAACCTTAATTTTAAAATCCCAACTGAAGTAAATGATTTAAGATTCAGCAGCAAACCTACCACACTTTATTTTGCTCTGATCATTTGCAAAAAGCCTCACAAGCTCCCCCTGATGAATACAACAATATTGAATATTGACAAGAAATAATCAAAATTACATTTCATGGACGAGGAGAAATATCTAAATTTTGTACAAAATATATGTTTAAATGGATACAACTACATTAGAGGTGAAAGTACCTTTGTACCCCTAAACGTTAGGGCATCTGTCAATTATGCCCTCAAACTTTGTTTGCTGTCAATTGTACCTCTAAACTTTCAAATTACAACCAATTTTGCCCTTCACCCAAATTTCATGTAAATAATTAATGGTAGATGCAAATGTGACTATCCTCATGGCCTCCAATGTTGACTATGATGTCAAATCATATTTTTTTAATAGAAAAAGAAATTGTATTAAAGGAATACACAAGGAGGACTAGCAGTCCTTAAAATAAAGAAAATGAGAAAACTAGAAAGAGCAATATATTTAGCTACATGATGTTAAATCATATATTGAGCTATAATTTTTCGCCAACTTAGCCTCGATAACACCCTTTATTTTGTAGTGACATAATGATAATCGTGGCTAAATTGACAAAACAGTGTTGCTAAATATATGATTTGACATCACAATTAACATTAGAGGAGTTATATTTGCATGTTTTTAATTATTTACATGAAATATGGGTGATGGGCAAACTTGCTTGCAAATTGAAAGTTTCAGAGCGCAATTGACAGCAAACAAAATTTAAGGGCATAATTGACAGAAACCATAAAGTTTTGGAGCATCAAAAGTACTTTTGCCCTACATTAAATCATAATTCACAGAAACACTAATAGCGAAACTACTACTTGATTCTCCTCCTATCTACTGCCTAATATTTCTCCTATTTCTTAGGGATTTATTCTTAGCCGTTATCTCTTATCTCATCCTTTATTTCTCTCTATGTATATTTAAATTTAATTAGCATATCTTCTCTGTCATATCAGTTCCTATTTTTTAGGATTGTATCTCTAGGATTCACTCACTATAACTCCTATATATTTCTTTCATTTGTATCAATGTCGTAAGAACCGAACCGGACAAAACGTCAGACAAATGTTCGGTTTATGGTCTGATAGGTTTAACCGGTCGAACCGGGTGACGCAATAAATAATAAATAATAATTATTCTTAATATATAAAATGACATCACTCAAATTTTAGGTTTCAACATACATAATTTTTTATGTTTTAAATTACATGACTTCTCAAAATTTTAATTTTCAAGACTTGTAAACTCTGAAAGAACTTGATCAAACCAAACATGAAATTCTTGATAATCATGACTTCTTAAATTTTAATTTTCAAGACTTTTCTAATTTTAATTTATAAGATTTTTCTAATTTCTTTTTTATGTTATTTTTAAAATTTTTTTTTTTAAAAAAATTGGACCGGTTGGACTCCGGTCCAACTAGGAAAACAGTTTTTTTTGTCCAACAGACTCGCCTTTGTATTCGGTTAGCGGTTGGAACGATTGGACCATCCGGTCCGGTCCAAACAACACTGATTTGTATATTGTAATCACACACTGCAGTAATATACAATTCAATTCTCCTCCATGGCCGTTTCTCTGTTTTATTTTTATAGAAAAAGAAATATACGTAATGGAAATCCCTCTAAACACAATGTAGAAAAAGATGGTTGATCGTCTCAGCACTTTCAAAACACATCACACAAACATTCGGTGACAATGCCTTATTAGAACGTCGAGTCTAAAGCAAATCATTAGTATTAATTCTATTAAGTACTGCTGTCCACACAAAAGCCTTTACCTTAGAAGAAGCCTTGATTTTCCAAAAAGATTTAGATAAAAGAATAATACTAGGATTTGGGCTTCTAATCAAATACTTAAAAAAAGAAGGCAAGTATTCCAAATCCTTCTATCAGGAATGGAAGAAGCATGAGAAGGAGCAAGAATATCTAGCAGCAAAATAATATCATCACAAGTCGATCATTAAGGTTTCTAGAGAAATGAAAATTCCAAGATGTTCGGTTATCGTGAAGTACAAAAAATTCGGAGATTGTGGCATTATGTAAAGATGATAAACTAAAGAGACGAGGAAAAACCTCAAAAAGGGAAGATTCACCAATCCAATGGTCCTCCCAAAAAGGAAATCGAGTACCATCTCCAACACGAAGAGTAAGCAAAGATGAAAAGGAAAGATATACCTAAGAGATAAATTTTCAGAACAGCAAATGAGGTGGGAGGACTTTATTATTAAAGATCCTAGTGTTCCTTTCCAGCCAAAGACACCACAAAGTTGCAAGAACTACACATTGCCAAAGAACTTTATGTTCTTGGTTCAATCTTTTATGTTTCAAAACTTTTAAATCAATCCTCTATGTTTGCAAATTGTTCCAAATAAGCCCTTTTGACTGACACTGTTAGTGTTTTCCATTAAATGATGGTGTGGACAGCTGATGTGGGCAAAATTTCTCTTCTACGTGGCCTCTGTTTTAGTTTATTTTGGGTTCTTGTGTATTTGATCTTTGTTTTTAGTAAATGTACGTACACATTTGGCCTCTGTTTTAGTTTATTCTGGGTTATACGTGGCTCAATATTATCCACATCAATTTAAAAGGACATATAGGAGAGAGATTTTGTCCACATCAGTTGTCCATGTCATCATTTAACGGAAAACACTAACGGTATCAGGCAAAAGGGTTTATTTGGAACATCTTGCAAACGATAGAGGACTGATTTAAAACTTTTGAAATATAAACGACTGATTTAGAACTTGGGTGAAACATAGAGGACCAAAAAATAAGGTTTTGGCCAGGAAGAGAATGGTATCATCTACAAACTGTAAATGAGAAATCTCCTGCTCCTCACCACCTACCTTCAAACCTCTCACCACCCCCTCTCAAAACCCCGAGACAACATACGACTTAACACATCCACAACCAATGTCAAGAGGAAAGGAGAGAAAGGATCCTTTTGCCTAACTCCTCTAAATCCCCAAAACCACTCCTTAGACTCACCATTAACTATAACAACAAAGGCAATCGAGGAAAGACAACCCTTTTATCAAACGTCTCCATCTGTCCCCAAATCCCTTGTGGCATAGAACCTTTCCAAAAAGCCAAAATTACCTTATCATAAGCTTTCTCAAAATCCAATTTAAAAACCAAGCCCTTCTGCTTTCTTCTACTTACATCTTCCACAATTTCATTAACCACCAATGCTGCATCAAGAATTTCCGTACCCCCCACAAAAGTGCTTTTGTTCTCTGAAATGGTATCTCCAAAAATCTCCCCTAACCTCAAAGAGAGAACCTTGGTAATGACTTTATAAACACTAGTGACCAAGCTAATAGGCCTAAAGTTCCGCACCTTAATGGAACGATCCATTTTAGGGACAAACGTGATGAAGGTCGAGTTCATGCTAGTGTTAATCTTACTGTTGTAATAGAACTCATTAAAGACTCTAAGCAGATCCTCCTTTAAAAAGAGGCCAAAAAGCCTGAAAAAAGGCCACATTAAAGCCATCAAGACCCGGCGCTTTCTCCTTATCCATCATCCAAATCACTTTCTTAACCTCTTCCACCTGAAAAGGCCTTTCTAACCCAACAGCCTTGGCACTTTCTATGGGAGACCAATCTAAACCATTCTAATCAAATACTTTTCCCTTTTTTTGTCCTTTCTGCCACCTATCCTCTCTTCCAAGTATTTGCCCAAGAAAAAACTCCTGCCACTGCTGAATCAGCCTTATATATCATACTACCACATCCCACACACTCTGCTACTGTTAGAATCTATTATGAAGTCTTTATTCTTGTATGCCCTTGCTGCCACCTGTCCACTCTTCCTAAGGTGTTATGGATATACATATGTTTGGATATATGTATATTTGCATTGAAAATATTTTATAGATAGTTAGAATTATGAAAGGATATTTTGGATAAGTTTTTTGGAATATTATATTTAATTTTGAATTTTGTTAGATAAGGTTTAGAATTGTTATTCACGTTTAAGGATAACTCTAGAAGTTTGATTAAAATTTATTATTTGCATGTATAAATACCCTGCAAAGGTGAATGATAAAGACATGGGATTAGAGAGCATTTTCTCCGACTACTTTCTCCCTTTACAATCTTAACATGGTATCAGAGGCAGGTTTCTTTAAAGCATAAATCTTTATTGAAAGCAATTTTGTTTAGGGTCTAGCGTCACTAGACCCTAGACTAGACCCTAGATCCTAAACCCTAGACGCTAAACCCTATTTTGATAATATCTTTTTTTATTTTGATTTGGGAGGTCTACTATTTTTTCCATTCAGAGTGCAACGAATGCACGTTTGGAGGTTTGAGAAGTCAACTTTTGTCCGTGTATGTTATTGTCATCAGGGTAGGCTTCAGAGGACATCGACAAGTCAGATGCCGGGTTTGATGGTGGTTTATGGTGATTTTGGTACTGGGTCATTAATGGTGATCCAGTGTTTCGACCCTTGTTTTCTACATCAAGAAGAGTGTGGGAAGCTATGTGAACTTAAAAAATCCTTATATGGATTGAAGAAAAGCCCTCGGGCTTGGACAACCAATGAGGTTGTATGGATACTCCAACTTTCAGGAGAAGTTGGATTGAAAACTTCGTTTTCTACGAAGGTATGTGAACTTCGAAAATCCTTGTATGGATTAAAGAAAAGCCCTCGAGCTTGGACAACCAATGAGGTTGTATGAATACTCCAACTTTCAGGAGAAGTTGGATTGAAGACTTTTTCTACGAAGGTATGTGAATTTCATAAATCCTTGTACGGATTGAAGAAACTCCGCCTATGCTTGCATAGCCGGTCCCAAGCCCGGATAAAGGAGGAGGGTTGTGTTAGGTAGTCAACAGCCAACGTAAAAACTCTGTCGAATCTTCATGAATATGGATCAACGACGTAAACATGTTAATGCTAGGCCGTTGCCCGGAAGCAACGCGCTGTATGGCTCGAGTACATTGTCAAATGAGCAAGGGCCGCTACATCAACGCCCGGATGTAGTGAAAAATAAGCAAGGGTTCCCACATTTTCACGGACGGATGTGGGTAAAGAAGCTAGTCCATAAGGGTAGGATACGCTTTGGGACCTGGAATATTGACACACTTACAGGTAAATCGATGGAGATAGTAGACACCATGATTAGGAGAAAGATAAATGTAATGTGCCTACAAGAGACTAAATGGGTAGGAGATAAGGCTAGAGAATTAGACACTTCAGGTTTTAAGCTTTGGTACGCGGGCAAGTCCAAAGCAAAAAACAGGGTAGGTATAATTATAGATAAAGAATGGAAGGACAAGGTGGTGGAAATAAAAAGAATTGGAGATAGGATAATTGCCCTAAAGCTTGTAGTGGATAGAGAGAAGGCTGCAGGGAAGATAGAAGACTCTCTGAAAGAAGATAGGGATATTATGGTATTACACTTTAGATTGGGCCATCCAAATTTTGTATACCTATCAAAATTATATCCTTCCTTGTTTTTGAAGAAAAATCCTAATGAGTTTGTGTGTCATCATTGTATTCTTGCAAAACATTGTCGAACTTCCTATCCTAGAAGTAGTTATAAAGCTTCTGCTCCTTTTGCTCTAATTCATAGTGATATTTGGGGGCCTTCTAAAATCAAAAACATCTCTGGGGCTCGATGGTTTATTACTTTTACAGATGATCACACTAGAATTTCATGGGTATTCCTTTTGAAAGAAAAATCGGCAGCCGCAAGTACTTTCAAAAATTTCTATTCCATGGTGAAAAATCAATTCAATACTCCCATTAAGATCTTTAGAACTGATAATGGTAGAGAATTTTTTAACAACACTTTGGACAGTTTCTTACTTGAAAATGGCATTGTTCATCAAAGTTCTTGTGTTGAGACCCCTTAACAGAATGGTATAGCTGAAAGGAAAAATCGCCACCTTCTAAAAATTGCTCGTGCTCTTCTCTTTACCTATAATGTTCCTCATCGGTACTGGGGAGAAGCTGTTCTTTCCGCTGCTTATCTCATTAATAGATTACCCTCCAAAGTTCTAAACTTTTCTACACCTTACAAATTATTCACATCTTATTTTCCTCAGTATAGGGCCCTCTCCAATCTCTCCCAAAATTTTTGGTTGTACTGCATACGTTCATAACCAAAGCTTTCACGTGCATAGCAAACTTGATCCCAAAGCATCCAAGTGCATTTTCATTGGGTATTCTGCTCATCAAAAGGGGTACAAATGTTTTTGTCCTAATAGAAACAAAGTCCCATTCCTGACATCCCTGAATCAGAGAAAGAATTGAAGGTTTATTCTAGAAGGAAAAAGGACTCTCAAGCAGGGGGAGATGAAGAAAAAGATCAAGAAGGAGTAGATGAGACAGGAGCTGAGATTGAAGACCCTATGCATTGTCAAGATACTCCCTCGGATCCTCATTCTCATGAAAAAGGTAACACTGTTCCTAATCTTGCTATCTCTGATGTTTGCCCTGATGAGATCTTATCTCCTCTCATTGCGAAACGAAAAGGGTGTAAGATCTTGCACCTTGCATCCCATCTCACAGTTTGTTTCCTATGAGAAGCTTTCTCCTAAATTTCAGGCATTTGTTTCTAATCTTGACAAAGAGGTAATACCAACCAATATTCATGAAGCTCTTCAACATCCAAGATGGAAAGAAGCTGCCAATGAGGAGATTAAGGCACTTCAAAAGAATGAAACGTGGGAATTAACTCATCTACCTCCTGACAAGCATCCTGTTGGGTGCAAGTGGATATTCAATATCAAATATAAAGCTGATGGTAGCATAGAGAGGTATAAGGCCAGATTAGTTGCTCGTGGGTACACTCAGACTTATGGTCTTGACTACCAAGAGACCTTTGCCCCTGTTGCTAAACTCAACACAATCAGGGTTTTGTTTTCTCTTGCTATTAATCTTGATTGGAATCTTCATCAACTTGATATTAAGAATGCCTTTCTTAATGGGGATTTGGAAGAGGAAGTCTATATGGATGTGCCACCGAGTCTTAAAAATGAAAACAAGCTTGTGTGCAAGCTTAAGAAATCTCTCTATGGGTTAAAGCAGTCTCCGAGGGCCTGGTTTGAAAGATTTACCAAGGTCATAAAGAAGCAAGGGTATAGCCAAAGTCAGTCTGATCATACTCTGTTTTTCAAGAGGTTTTCTGGTAATCTCATAACTATTCTTATAGTCTATGTTGATGATATTATTGTTACTGGGAACTGTGAAACAGAAGTAGAAAGGCTGAAAGGTATTCTGAACATAGAATTTGAGGTTAAAGATCTGGGCCTTTTAAGATACTTTCTGGGCATGGAGGTTGCAAGATCTACTTTAGGGATCTATATCTCTCAGAGAAAGTATATCCTTGACCTTCTAAAAGAGACTAGAATGTTGAGTTGCAAACCAGCTGACACACCAATGGATCCATACAACAAAATTGGGGCCAAGAAAGATTTTGATCCTGTCGACAAAGGTCGATATCAAAGATTAGTTGGAAAACTAATCTATTTGTCTCATACGAGACCTGACATAAGCTTTGCTGTGAGTTCAGTAAGCTAGTACATGCATAACCCAATTGAGGAACATCAAGAAGCTGTGGATAGAATTCTGAGATACCTAAAGATGACTCTGGGAAAGGGTCTTTTGTTTAAAAGAGGTTCAAGTAGAAGTGTCGATGTATTCTCAGATGCTGATTGGGCTGGATCTCTCACTGACCGACGGTCTACTTCTGGGTATTGCACGTATGTTTGGGGTAATTTGGTAACTTGGAGAAGCAAGAAGCAACAAGTGGTGTCTAGAAGTAGTGCTGAAGTTGAACTTAGGGCTCTAGCACATGGGATTTGTGAAGGAATGTGGCTAAAGAAACTTCTAGAAGAACTTGAATATTCTCCCTCTTGTCCTATCAAGTTAAGATGTGATAATCAAGCTACTATAAGTATGGCAAAGAACCCTATTCATCATGATCGAACCAAGCATGTGGAAATCGATCGTCATTTCATCAAGGAAAATACAGATCAACATGTCATAGAAGTTGACTATATTGCCTCAGGGAAGCAAATTGCTTACATCCTAACTAAAGCTATTCCTAGAAGTCAATTTGAGTCTTTTGTAAGCAAGTTGGGAATGATTGATATACATTCTCCAACTTGAGGGGGAGTGTGGAAACATTTATATCTTCTACTTGTCTATTTATTGTATATAGGCTGTATATGTAGCAGATTTGTAGTTATAGGGTGGCTAGCATTTAATGTTGGTAGCTGGTAGTTAGCTCTCTTTGTATATTTAGTCTTGTTCCATGCTCAATACAATACAATTCATTCTCTCATACCTATTCACTCATAAATTATGAAGGGATATTTTTGTATAAATTTTTTGGGATATTATATTTAGTTTTGAATTTTGTAAGATAAGGTTTAGAATTGTTATCCACGTTTAAGGATAATTCTAGAAGTTTGATTAGGATTTCTTATATTTAAGTATAAATACCGTGCAAAGGTGAATGATAAAGAGAGGGGATTAGAGAGGATTTTCTCCCACTACTTTCTCCCTTTACAATCTTAACATGAGGAATAAACCTTAAGCCAACTAGGCAACTACCCTTAGTAGGCTCATCATCCTCCAACTCTCTGCAGTCACTTTTCTACTTAATTAAATGTCTTCTTTAAAATTTACAACAAACGAAGCCTTTTCCCACTAAGTAGTCTTTTTTTTTATAGAACTAAGTAGTCTTCTTTTAATATTTATTTTTAAAATTTCATGGTGTGGACCTCAACATTAATTGCCAAAAGAGTGTCAATTTGCCTCAATAGGTGGCGTTGACTATATGAATCAAGCAACGTCAAAATGCTCTATCTTGGCTAATTTGTATACTTAGATTATTTATAATTAAATCCAAATATTGATTCAAAATTTCAAATCTATATAACATTCCCAGAAAAAAATATATGATTACCAATTTAAAAAAAGTAGCATGGATACTTCGCTTAGCACCAAGTTAAAAAAACGAAAATCTATGTAAGTATGATATTATAGGTAATACCTACCCTTTTTTTGGATAGAAAAAGCAATTGTATTAAAGAAAGAAGAAGATTACAAATACGAGGACAAGCAGTCCTCAAGAAAAGAAAATAAAAAGAAGAAAACAAACAAAAGAAAACTAAAACATTATCTCATTTGGGCCTTCCAATCCCTTTGAATATCCATAATGGACATTCCTCTAAACAGACCATTCGACGAAGCCTATAAAGAAGACAAAAAAATAATTCTATCCCACAACAAATGAGGTGAGAGGAATCTATTATTAAAGACCCTAGCATTCATTTCCAGCCAAAGACACCACAACGTCGCCAAAACTGGACATTGCCAAAGAGCTTTATATTCTTTATTCCTTCCAAAGCCCACAAACTTGATACCCATAGAAATACCCAAATCCGCCGAACATACCCAATTCTCTTCAAAGAGACCAAACAACATATTCCACATAAAACTTGCCACTTCACAATGTAGAAAAAGATGGTTATTCATCTCAAACCTTCTAAAACACATGACACACACATCCGGTGATAACGCCTTATTGGGACGACGGGTCTGAAGTAAATCACTAGTGTTAATTCTATTAAGTGCCGCTGTCCATACAAAAGCCTTTACCTTATAAGGAGCCTTTATTTTCCAAAAAGATTTAGAAAGAAGATTAGGATATTAGGATTTGGCGTTTTAATCAAGTATTTAAAAAAAGAAGAGCAAGTATATGAGCCCGAAGAATCTAAACTCCAAATCCTGCTATCAGGAACAGAAGAGGCACGAAAATGAGCAAGAATATCTAATAACAAAATAACATCTTCTGCAAATCTATCATTAAGGTTTCTAGAAAAGTGGAAGTTTCAAGAAATGTGTTCATCATGATTTATTAAGAAATCAACAATTGGTGCATTGTGTAAGAAGATAAGTCATATAAACGAGGAAAGAGTTCGATAAAAGTAAATTCACCAATTCAATGGTCCTCCGAACAACGAAAACGAGTACCATCACCCACACGAAAGGAAAGCAAAGTGGAGAAGGAATGATATACCTGAGATATAAATTTCCAGGGACTTGCATGTGTAGCACTAATCCCAATGTTAGCATCCCAACCATTTTGTTGAACACCGTATTTATTCTTTATCACCCTATGCCACAGTCCAAAGGAAACTGCCAATGCCATTTGGATTGGAGAGATGTTTTTAGACACCAAATTACCTAGACCCAATCCACCATCCTCCTTAGCCCTACAACAGACTTCCCAACTGACCAAATGCAATAGAGGAAAGACAACCCTTAATCCAGCTTCTCCATCTATCCCTAAAACCCTTCCGACATAGGACCTTATCTAAAAAACCCCAATTTACCCTGTCATAAGCCTTCTTGAAGTCCAACTTACATCCTCTACCACTTCATTGACTACTAAGATTGCATCAAGAATTTGCCTACTACCCACAAATGCACTCTGGTTCTCCGAAATAGTATCTCCAAGAATCTCTCCTAGCCTTAAAGAAAGCACCTTAGTGATCACCTTGTAAACACTAGAGACCAAACTAATAGACCTAAAATCCCTCACCTTAATAGATCGATCTTTCTTAGGGACAAGAGTAATAAAGGTCGAGTTCATGCTAGTATTGATCTTCCCATTATAATGAAACTCGTGAAACACTCTAAGCAAATCCTCATTCAAAATGAGCTAACAAGCCTAGAAGAAGGCCATGTTAAAACCATCTGGGCTCGATGCTTTCTCCTTGGCCATTGTCCATATCTCTCTCCTTACTTCTTCCTCCTCGAAAGGCCTTTCTAACCACTCGGCCTTAACACCATCTATAGGGAACCAATCTAGCCCTTCAAGGAAAGGCCTCTCTGTGTTTTCCTCAGTGTACAAATCTTTATAAAACCTGGTAACTTCGTTGGAGATTGAGTCAACATCCCTAACGATTCTCCCCCCTTCCATTTCCAGTTCCTTAATCCAACTTCTTTTCCTTCTCCCATTTGCCACCTTATGGAAGTAACTAGAATTCACATCCCTATCCTTAACCCACTTAGTTCTACTCTTTTGACACCAACTAATATCCTCTTTAATAATCACAACATCAAGTTCATTCCTAAGAGCCAACCTACGAGTACTCTGATCCTCCATTAATCCCCCTTCACTTTCCAGCCTATCTAAAGTCTCCAATTTTTGTAAAATCTCCCTCTTTTTAATTCTTATATCACCAAAAACTTCCTTATTCCAAATCTTGAGCTTCTTCATGAATCCAAATCCCTCCCAACCTGTAACTAGGCATTCCTCCCACCAAACCTTAACTTGATCCAAAAAAGAGGGATGTTGGAGCCACATATTTTCAAAACGGAAAGGGGTTGGTCCCCATGTGACTTTACAGGATTCAAGGAGAGGGAAGTGGTCAGACACAGGCCGTACGAGGGTCTCCTGAATTAGATCTTGGAAACTATTCTCCCACGCAAATGTAACCAAGAACCTATCTATTCGAGAAGACATCACCCTACCTCGGTTGACCGACCATGTGAATTGAGCATTTGAGAGAGAGATGTCTCTCAGATTACACTCTAATAAAATCATCAAACCCTCTCATGCTAGCAGTGATCCTTGAGGCCCCTAGCTTCTCCATGGGGAAGCGAATTACATTAAAATCCCCTCCCACACACCAATGTGGACTACATAACCCATGTACAGAAGATAACTCCTCCCAAAGAGAAGACCTATTCCTAGGATTGGTAGGCCCGTAGACATTAGTAAACCACCAGCATCCTTTACCCTTGATGTTAAAAAAGGCGGACAAAGAAAAACACCCCTTAAGATCATCTACTCTAGACGCTACCCTAGTATCCCACCCTATGAAAAGCCCACCTGAAGATCCCGAGGATGGCATAAATTCCCACTCTTTAAAACAACGATTCCAAATACTTCGTAACAACAAACCATCCACTTCCTCTAATTTAATCTCTTGCAACAAGACAATATCAGGATCTACTTTCTCTAAGATTTCCTTAATCTTCCTACGTTTATAGGATTTCCTAATCCATTAACATTCCAACTAACAATTTCCATATTTTACCTGACTTTCCGTTACCTTCTTTCTCCTTATGGGCTTTCTTTCTCCATCATGCTTAGCCTGCCTCGCAACTGTAAGCGGCCTAGCAACTATGGACTCCTTGTAAGCCTTAACTTCCTCATGTCTTCGTAAAACCCACTGAACTCTCCTTGTCCCCCCATCGTCTAAGAATATTCTTAAGACTTTTGTAAATGCAGAATTGTTCTCTTGCTCCTTAGCTCTCGCCCCATGATCTACCTGGATATTATGACGCCTTTCCCCATCACTAATGCCCTTGTGATCCTCCCTTCGAGGTCCTCCATTGCCTATCGCCTTCTTCACAGTATCCACATAAGACATTCTCTTAGGAGTCGCAGATGCATTTACCACAGTTGTACTCCTCCCCATATCCCTTGTAGTCGGTGGGATACGCAAAGACGTCAAGGCTATAGCAAACTGCCTCCACCCCACACCTCTAGGTCCCTCCGGCACCATCACTGAAACCTTTCTCCCCCCGTTAAAATACTCCGTAATGCAGAAGAATTTTTCTCTTCTATTCTCCCCAACAAAAGCCAAGAATAGCTTATCATGGACTCATATTCGCCTAGAAGTCACTCCGTTCCACCGACTTTCACTCAATTCCTTGGCCGTTGACATCAACCAGAATGACGCGTCACGGCCCAATATCACCTTAAAAAGAAAGCCCCTACCACTCTCGCAAACGCTCAGACGGAAGAAAGAACCCGATTGTTCCAGTGACAAATCAAACGTTGCATCCCCATGGCCACCTCAACTTCTTATTCAATCTTCCAAAAGAAAACCTTCCTCCAATGTCATTCCACTGCCCACGACACAGCCACCCTCAAAATACGGCAACAGAAGACCCTATTCAAACCCGCAACACCACAAACTAGCCCAAGTATAACCGTACCACATCCCACACTGAGCAGAGAACCCCAACCCACACAGACCAGAGCAGGGAGTAGCCCGCAGCCCTTGAAAACCCCCAAAAATTCGCAAACAGAGACAAAAATCAATTCCGGCCACTGTGACCAGAGAACCACCGCAGACGAAGGCGGAAGGCCGTCGGAAATGACCAAAGCGGCCGGCCAACGTGTCACATAGAAGCTGTGAGCAAACAGAGGTGAGACCCAGAGAGATCACGCGAAACAGAGAGCAAAACGCACCTCCACAGAGCCACCAAACCAAGTCCAGCCACCGTTGACAGATAACCGCCGAGGACGGAGCTGCACAGCCGCCGAGAATGACCGGAGACACCGTCCAACACACCCCTCAGAAGCTGCGTGCCACCAGTATCGTGAAACAGTAACGAGAACCAAAGATATTGAAGGAGTGTGGAAGGAGGAGAAACGTGACACCTCCCGACAGCTAACCCTCCGACGACATAGTGCCTCTGTTCTTGTGCATTTGTTGCACCAGATTTGAAAGTGATGGTCCTTCCTCTAGCTCTTCTAGCTTATCAAAAATTTCCACAAGTCCTTTCAATCTTGCTCTCCCCAGTCATACTTGATTCATCAATTGCAAGAGAGTGATCGGTTATCAAGATTCCATTAGTAGGGACCTAGGACAGAGCAAAGCCCACAAACTTGATGCCGAAAAAATTACCTAGATCCGCCGGACATACAAAATTCTCTTCAAAGAGACCAAACAACATATTTCACATAAACCTTGCCACTTCACAATGTAGAAAAAGATAGTTATTCATCTCAGACCTTCTAAAACACATGACACACAAATCCGGTGACAACGCCTTATTGGGACAACGGGTCTGAAGCAAATCATTGGTGTTAATTCTATTAAGTGCCGCTATCCATACAAAAGCCTTTACCTTATAAGGAGCCTTTATTTTCGAAAAAGATTTAGAAAGAAGATTAGGATTAGGATTTGGGGTCTTAATCAAGTATTTAAAAAAAGAAGAGCAAGTATATGAGCCCGAAGAATCTAAACTCCAAATCCTACTATCAGGAACCAAAGAGGCTCGAAAAGGAGCAAGAATATCTAATAACAAAATAACATCTTCTGTAAGTCTATCATTAAGATTTCTAGAAAAGTGAAAGTTCCAAGAAATGTGTTCATCGTGATTTATTAAAAAGTCAACAATTGGTGCATTGTGTAGAGAAGATAAACCATATAAACAAGGAAAGAGTTCGATAAAAGTAGATTCACCAATCCATTGGTCCTCCCAACATAATAGCCTTCCATCCTGCTTAACCTACGTAGTTACCCGCGCAACTGTAGTAAGTGGCCTAGCAGTATACACTGCTTGGAAGCCTTACCTACATCTTGTCTTTCTAGAACCCACCGAACCCTCCACTTTTCCCCATCTTCTAAAAATATTCTTAGAACTTTTCTAAATGTAGAATTATTCCCCTGCTCCTTAACTTTCACCCCATGGTCCACCCTAATATTATTACACATTTCCCCATCACTAATGCCCTTGTGGTCCTCCCCTACAGATCCTCCATTACCTACAGTCTTCTTCACAGTATCCGCATAGGACATTTGCTTAGAGACCCCAAATGACTTAACCACGGGTGTATTCGTCCCCATATCCCTTGCAATCGGTGAAATAACCAAGGAAGTCAAGGCTTTTGCGAACTGCCACCATCCCACCATTCTAGGTCCCTCCGGCACCATCACTGAAACCTTTCTCCCCCCATTAAAATACTCAGTATTGCAAAAGAATTTTCCTCTCCTATTCTCCCCAAAAAAAGCCAAGAATACTCAGTAATAGCTTATCATGAACACGGATTTGCCTAGAATTCAGTCCGTTCCATCGACCTTCAGTTAATTCCTTGGCCACTGACATCAACCAAAATACAGCTTCACACCCAATATCACCTTGAAAAGGAACCCCCTAGCAGAGGTAAAACCACGCTCCATGTGTTCATTAATCATTACTATTAAGATGGGATTGCAGCCTTGTCTTACATCTATCATAACGGTGTCATTAAGGTTGTTTAGCTCGTAATACCCTTCATTCCACCTTTCTAGAGTGATTGATTATATGAGATGTGTAAGACATTTCGCTATCACAGATGAAATCACCCCGAAGAATGCAACTGAAGCTAACGAAATGGACAGTAGAAAGCAAATGAATCGTCAAAGGTGATTGAAGGATCGGTGTGATGTGGTTAGGTGGGTTAGGGTTTGGTCATAGATCAGAAGTTGATGGTGGTAGCAGCTAGCAAGCCAAGAGAGAAATAGTATAATAACTAAATGCCTACCTATAAGGTCTTACCAGGATAAGATTCTCTAATAAAATTCCCTTTTTTTATAAAACATGATATTATAGATAAGACTGTTTTTAGCATCAATAAATAGATTAAATTAATTATTGTTACCCATGTTCTATACCACTTAAGTTTGTAAACAGTTTATTTCATACCTGACGGCCTTTATCATCCATTGGAATGCACTCCACAGCAATCAGTTTATCAACGTCATCAGCTGTGACTACATACTCAGGATTTGTGGCTCCTAACCCAAGAAAAAGAAAAAAGATAAAATATTACATTCACCTTGTATCAGGGCACTCAACTCGTAAAAAAAAGAATACAAGTTCACTTCACCTTCAATGTAATGCCTAGTGCCATCCTGAAGATGCCGAACCCACTAATGCAAAACCAAAAGTTATTGTAATATTAATAATAAGAGAGAGAAAATGGATACTATTTTATTAGAAAGATGATTGCAAGAAATTTCACCTGAAACATACAAAGAGAAGTTCCCCGTACTTGATATCCACATCCAAGAAGTTTTTCTCCAGGAACAGCATCACCAATAATTTGAAAATTCTCTATGCCAGGGCCATCTATATTGATGTAACTCATTAGTCTAAAAAGATTTACCCTCTCTTTAGTAGTGAGAAACAATAACTACCTTCATAAACAGATGACGCAGTTTCATCGTGATCCAGGGGAGGTTGAGACAACATGCCATCAAAAATATTTTCCTCTCTGTCTCTCTCTTGCAGACCATCTTTATCAATTGTACTACGAGCTCGAAAGATAGATTCCTCCCTGAATTCAAGGGTAGGAAGATTTATCCAAAATGAAAGAAAGGCAATTCAATATTATGAAGCCATCTTCATCTTATGACCATAAATTATTTAGCAAATACTTCATAATTTTTGAATATATATATATGGGTGTGTGTGTGTGTGTGTGTGTTAAAAAGAGAAACGTGATAAAGCCCATGGAATAGAAGCATACATTTCCTATCTAACTACATTGAGTAATTGGTAGGAAATTCTTCACCATCTTCTTTCTTTCTTAACCCAAAACTCAATTATCAATTAACTTCATAATGGGAGAACAATGCATTTGTTTAAACTGTTTTTTTTTATATAGAAACATTTGTTTAAACTGTAGTTAAAGACATCTTCAAAATTGTTTTATAGGAATTATAAATAAGGTGATCAGAAAACTTGGAAAACCTATTCTAGAAGGAATAAAAGAGAATAAAAAATATTTTGCAATAGGATAAATATTTAAATTTTGAATATTTTGAATATTTTTATGTAAGGATAAGATTAGTATCTTGAACTAAGGAGATTGTTTATCTTTGCATTATCTTTTAATTTAAAATAGTTTCTTTCATCATTTAGGATCCTAGAGGCTAGAACATCTAGGGTGTTATTTCAACTAGGAGTGTATCTCTTTGGCCTCCCTAGATAAGGAGGCCTCACATTCTTTGAAAGACAGTTTTGCATTAGTAATACTACTCAGATTACCAAAGCTTTCGCTTCTCTCCCAATCTACTTCCTATTTCTTCATTCTTCTTTGTTATCAACCCTAGGCATCACAGGGATATCACATCCCAAAAGCAAAGTGCATAAACAACACCAACCTATCAGCCTTAGACAAATCCTGACGATTGACCCTATCGATTGCCAAGTTCATATCACCATTAAGAACTGGGTTTCTAACATCCATAAAAACATCATTGTGCGCATATCCTGCCAATTTGCTCATTGGTTGAGGCTGCTGTTCATTCCTAATGAGATTGTTCCAGGGAAAATCGTGTTGAATCTGCAATGCAAATCTAAATTTTAGTATGGTAAGAAGGAAAAACTATTATGATACAGGCCAAGGTGATTAACAGAAAAAAAAAAAAAAAAAAAGAGACAAATAACATGCAATAAAACTACATGAAAATAATACCGTTGATTGGTTATGAATGTGACTCCCCAAATTTCCAGAACCTGGACTTTCAACATGATTACCATTTCCACCAAGACTCTGTCGCACAGAACTTAAATCTCTAATTCTATCCTGTCAAAAGAAATATATATCACTTCTTAGCAATAGTTAATCAGCCATGGCCTCAAAGAATGACCATTAAAATAGCAATTTCACTGCCGATTGAGTTATAATATACCAATCTTCAACATAGCAAACCAACTAGAGGTATCAAGAAATAATTAACAAATAGATTCAACACCTAAAACTACGGGTTTTTTTTTTCTTGATGATGAAAGATAACTGATCAAAGATTACCAGCAAGGGCAAGAATAATGAATTATTGATGATGATTAAAGATAGCATCTTGGGATAATTTTTGAAATCATTTTTATTAGTATAATACTCCAAATTTGTTATTCTCCCGTAAGGTTAAGTCTAAGTAGAAACATACCTCCAAAATAAAATAAAGCTTCAACCTACAATATTTCAATCTCTCCACTTTCAATGTAGTGCTAGTTTTCTCTTTTTCATTGATTCTGTTTCTTTTTACCGTACTAGAGCCAAGTCCAATTATTTCAGCCAAAAAAAATACAAATGAGGAAACTCTGAATAGCTGACATACAGCATCCTATCATCTGAGGCTGAGGTTCCAGTGAGGACCTTGCTGGTTGTTATGAGTTATTTAATATATATAGAGTTGACTAGGGTAAATATGCTGACTGGGATAAATATATTCTTTAGTCATAATTTAGGGTTTCTCTCTTGTATATATGCAGATATACCCTTTGTTGTGAACACATAGAATTTATTCATTCCTCTATGATTTTCATGGTATCAAAGCCACTTTGACTCTTAGGAGTGCTTCCGTTTCTGATCTCCCTCTGTGAGATTTTAGATTACAATACAGTGTTTACCGATTACTATGCTTGCATCGTGTTTGACCCTACTTAACGCTACTGTGGAAAGTATTGGAGGTATCATGTCATAAGTGTCCGTGAGAGTCACCGCCGGTAATGGGAGATCCAAAAGGCTGTGATCGGCGATTTCCCAAAGTTTGGAGACCACTGACGCTACGCATGAGCCTCACTATGGCGCGTTGATTCACACGATGGCGCGTGAAGGCACATGAAGGGTATATCCGGTGACGTTTTTGCTTATTCGACATCGCATTGTTGTTTCTGGCTAATCTCGACCAAAGCCCTATGGTGTCTCCGATATCACAGTGGATTTTTTCCTCATCTTGTGTTTGGTGGCTCACTATTTCGTGAATTTTGCTGGGCTGCGCTTCGCTTCTGGTCTGGGGATTTTTCTTTTGAGGTTTCGCTTCTAGTTTGGAGGCTTCTGTATTTTGTTTCTAGTTTGGAAGCTTTTGTTTGGGGTTTCTCTCGTCTTCAGTTTGGTTGCTTCTGTTTAGAGTGCAACATCTGCACGTTTGGAGGTTTGTGCGTGCTTCCATTCAGAGTGCAGCATCTGCACGTTTGCATTCCGATTTTTCTTTTGGGGTACTCCTTATTATCATAAGGTGCCTAGTTATCCATGGAAGTCTCTTGTTTGCATGAACTCTTGGTATTTTTTGGTGACTTGTTAAAATGGGAGCAAAGAAAGTCACTACTCTTGCTGAATCAGGTATAACATGTCTTATCTCTTCATCAAACAAGTGGGTGATTGATTCTGGTGCCACAGATCACATGACAGGTAATCCAACTATTTTCTTTAATTTCCAATCACACAGAGCATCTTCGCCTGTAACCATAGCCAATGGTTCAACCTATAACATTGTGGGATCTTGAACGATCAAATTAACTCCTTCTATTACCTTGTCATTTGTTCTAGGTCTACCTAACTTTGCCTTTAATTTGTTGTCTGTGAGTAGACTTACTAAAGACCTCAATTGCTCTATTATTTTATGCTGATCATTGTAATCTTCAAGATCTTATGACAAAGAAAATTATTGGTAAAGGACACATTTCTAATGGCCTCAATATTTTTTATGCTTGGGGTCTCCACTAGTTTCTTGCTTTAGTGTTACTTCTCCTTTTGAAGCACATCGTCAGCTAGGACATCCCTCTCCGTCCTCATTGAAGAAGTTGTGCCCCCAATTTCATAATGTATCTTCACTGGAATGTGAATCATGCCGAGTTGCAAAACATCATTGTATCTCGTCAGTTCCCAGAACTAATAAACGAGTTAAGTCTGCCTTTCAATTAATTCATTCAGATGTTTGGGGTCTTGGGGACCATGTCTTGTTTTGTCTAAACTTGGATTCAGATATTTTGTCACTTTTGTTGATGACTTCTCTCGAATGACTTGGGTATACATTACGAAGAATTGATCAGAAGTGTCTGCTCATTTTTCTGCCTTTTGTGCTGAGAATAAAACTCATCTCAATGCCTCTTTGCGCATATTGAGAAGTGATGATTCTAACGAATCTCCTTGATTTGCCTATCAGTCTTGGTAAAGGTACACGTCAATGCACCCTTCCTAAATTTAGTTATTCCATCGCTAATTTTGTTTCATATGACCACTTGTCTCCTTTTTCTAGTGCCTTCATTGCTTCTTTAGATTTTATTTCTATACCCAAGACAGTGAAAGAGGCTTTATCTCATCCCTGGCAGTCCTCTACAAAGGTTGAGGAGATGATGGCTCTCGATCATTACAGTACATGGTTGTTAGTGGATTTACCAATGGGGAAGAAAGCGATTGGTTGGAAGTGGGTCTTTGCAGTCAAGGTCAACCCTGATGGATCCTTCGCTCGTCTTAAAGCCCGATTGGTTGCCAAAGGGTACGCACAGACCTATGGTGTTGACTATTTTGATACTTTTTCTCATGTGGCCAAGCTTACCTCTATCAGGCTCTTTATCTCTATGGATGCAATCTATAACTGGCCCTTGCATCAACTAAATATCAAGAATGCTTCAAGAGGAAGTTTTATGGAGCAACCACCTGGGTTTGTTGCTCACGAGGAGTATGGGAAGCTGTGTCATCTTCATAAATCCTAGTATGGATAGAAGCAAAGCCCTCAAGCCTAGTTTGGAAGATTCAATGAGGTAGTTATGATATATAGGAAGCTATGGCCATTCAATGTTTTATAAGAAGACTAAGGCAGGCATCATCCTTTTAGTTGTATATGTGGATGATATTATAATACAGGAAATGATGATTCGAGCATCTCTTCACTCAAGTCTATTCTTCAGTCCCAATTTCAGACAAAAGACTTGGGGCCATTAAAGTAATTTTTAGGAGTTTAAATTACAAGGAACAAGAAAGGCATTTTCTTATCCCAGAGAAAGTATGTTCTTGACTTACGAAAACAGGAAAGTTGAGAGCTAAGCCCTGCAGCGCACCAATGATTACAGGCTTGCAACTCTAGAAAGATGACAATGAACCATATGATGATCTTGAGAGATATAGGACATTGGTTGGGAAATTGAATTACCTAAATAATGGGCACACTAATATTGAGTGCTTCTTTGATGCAGATTGGGCTGGATCCAAGGCAAATTGAAGATTTACGACAGGATATTGTGTATTTGTGGGAGGAAACTCAATCTCATGGAAGAGTAAGAAGCAGAATGTAGTCTCCCATTGTAGTGCAGAATCTGACTACAAGGCTATGGCTCATACAACCAGTGAGATTTTGTGGATACTACAACTTTTGAGAGAAGTTAGATTAAAGACTTTGTTGCTTGCAAAGTTATGGTAGGATAATAACGTTGCCCTTCATATTGCATCCAATACTGTCTTTCATGAACGAACTAAACACATTGAGATTGGTTGTCATCTCGTTCGTGAGAAGATTGAGGGGAAGTTGATTTCTACAACATATGTGAAGACCAAAGAACAATTAGGAGATATCTTCACTAAAGCCTTGAAAGGAGTGAGGGTTGATTATATTTGTAATAAGTTGGGCATGATTAATATCTATGCTCCAACTTGAGGGGGAGTGTTATGAGTTATTTAATATATAGAATAGACTAGGGTAAATATGCTGACTAGGATAAATATATTGTATAGTCATAATTTAGGTTTTCCCTCTTGTATATATAGATAGAGCTGTCAAAACGGGTACAACCCACCGGGTTGGCCCGTTTAACCCACCAATTTGGTGGGTTGGGTTTCAAAATCTCAACCCGTTTATTAAACGGGTTGGAAGAACCCGACCCACCTAACCCACCTAATTTAAAAAAAATTAAAAAAAAAAACATAATTCCTAATCATGTTTCTTTCTTTTTTTGATATTTTCATTTTTCACCATACTTGCAGGAGCCAGGAGGAAAATAAATGAGTAATGTTGTGATATTTTGACTAAGTTTTATACTTTCATTGTTTTATTTTTAACTATTTGTGAGTGACATGATGAATGATAAATCTTTTCTTTTATTTTATCATATCAAATTTCTTAGTTCATAAAAAAATGAAAAAAAAGTATAGATTTTCTTTTTTAAAAAAAGTTAAAATTCAAAAAAAATTCAAAAAAAAAAAAAATAGGTGGATTAAGTGGGTTGGCCCGACCCACCACCTTGGTGGGTCGGGTTGGGATTCTCAACCCGTTTAGCGGGGCCAACTCGAGTGGGCCAACCCGTCACGGGTTCAACCCGTGGTGGGTCAACCCGTGTGGGCCGGGTTGGCCCACTTTGACACCTCTATATATAGATGTACACTTGGCTGCGAAATACACACAGAATTTATTCACTCCTCTATGATTTACACTGGTCAGCCTATGATATCATCTTTCGTTCTCAACAACTGCCGAGTTATTTGGCAGTTGAAGTATCTAAACCACGTTTGAGCGTAGAATACAAAGGAGAGGTAGGATCCCCTTGCCTAACAACTCAAAATCCCCTAAACCACTTAGGTTCACCATTAATTATAATAGCAAAGGCAACAGAGGAAAGATAGCCCTTTATCTAATATCTCCATCTATCCCTAAACCCCTCACGACATTGAACTTCATCTCAAAAACCCCAATTCACCCTAACATAGTTTTTCTCAAAATCCAACTTCATTTACTGTGCTGCATCAACGATTTTCCTCCCACCCCACAAAAGCACTTTGGTTCTGAGAAATGGTATCTCCAAGAACCTTCTATAACCCCAATAAAGCACCTCGGTGATAACTTTGTAAACACTAGAAACGAAGCTAACAGGCCTGTGTCACGAACCTTAATGGACCTACATGTTTTCAGGACAAGGGTGATGAAAGTCAAGTTCATGCTAGTTGTACTCTTACCACTATAGTAGAACTCGTTAAAAACTTTCAGCAAATCGTCTTTTAAGAAAGACCAACAAGCCTTAATGTTGAACAATCAAAATTTTATTGTAATTTAAATTTTAATTGGATTTTGTTTGAATATCTTTCTCCTTTAGGATATGTAAATTGTTTTAGAATGGGATATAATCCCTTATTATTAGAATTAAGTTATTATTAGGAATTAGTTTCTTAAGAATTAGATTACTATTAGATTACTATTATGATAAGGTATTTTTCTATGTATAAATACTGGAGTAATTCAAGAAATAAAACGTATAGAAATACAATTTCAAGTTTCAACACTTAAAAAGCCATGCAAAAACATCAGGACCAAGTGCCTTTTTTTATAGAGAAAGAAAATGTATTAAAGGAAGAAAAAATGTTTACAGAAACATCAGGACTAGCAGTCCTCAAA
Organism: Senna tora; assembly: GCA_014851425.1. NCBI lineage: Eukaryota > Viridiplantae > Streptophyta > Magnoliopsida > Fabales > Fabaceae > Senna > Senna tora. The sequence continues at coordinate 23,150,154 of CM026260.1, read as the reverse complement.
ATAAAGAAAAAATGAAGACTAATACGAAAAAACAAAACATTAGCTCAACAGAGCCCTCTAGTCCCTTTGGATATCCATTATTGATACTCCTCTAAACAAGCCATTCGACAAACCCCACAAAGAAGATATAAAGGTAATTCTATCCCACAGCAGAGGTGGGAGGAATTTGTTCTTGAACACCCTAACATTCCTCTCCAGCCAAATACACCACAGAGTCGCAAGAATTGCACAGTGCCAAGTGCCTTCTCCTTATCCATCTTCCAATTCACTTTCTTAACTTCCTCCTTGAACAGACTTTCTAACCAAACAGCCTTAGACCTCTCAATAACTTCCTTAGTGTAAATTTCTTTGTAGAATCTAGGCCCTTGTTTTTTTAACTAACTTAGTTTTCTGTTTCTTAATAATGATCAAAGTGTAAGTATTTAGAAAAAAAAATTTATATAAAAATATATATAATGTTTTAAAATTTTCAAATTTCTTAAAAATCAGTGTGATACAACCCTATTATGAGCATTCCTTTCCAGCCTTGCACACCATAAGCATTTAAATATGCCATAGTATGAGAGGAAATAAGGAAATGAAAGTATGATTTAGAAGAATACACATGATGGAGAATCAAATAATGATGAAAGTATTGGAAAACATATTCTAGAAAGAAGAAAAGAATTATTACTATCTAGGAAAAAGAATAAAGGAATAAATTGCACCTAGGAAATGATATATTTTGAAGTTGATACATGAACCTAGTTTTATAGTTTTTGGAATTTGTAATTGCTTAATTATTAGGGTGAGTGTTGTGTTTATCAATGTTGACTTGGGCTCCCTATATATATTCAGCCCTCTCTCTTTTGTAAGCAGACTTGATGAATAGAATATAATTTTAAGAATTTGTTCTCACTCCTCCCTCCATTTCTCCTTTCTCCCTTTTATTCTCTTCTCCCTCCTTTCGTCTATCCATTTCCTCCCCCCCCCTTTCTCTTCTCCCTCCTTTCTTTCTTTTCTCCCCTATACTATCTTCTATTCTATCCTATCTTGTCCTACACCAATTTGGTATCAGAGCCTAACCTCTTTCCACCCACTCCCATTGTTCCAAAGTTGCTAAAACACTTTTAAAAGTCACTGGAATACACAAAGTGCTACTTCCATAGCCAAAACGCATTTTTTTTCAGCCACCATACCAAACACTTGACCTCAAATTTGGATGTTACTATTATCAAAGAACACTGAAGATGAATTTTTCGCACCTTGACTTGCTAGAGTATTACAAATACTTTTACTCTCCAGAGGAGAGTTCTTTTCAGTCGGCGAGAATGATGGAGAATCAAATAATGATGAAAGTATTGGAAAACATATTCTAGAAAGAAGAAAAAGAATTATTACTATCTAGGAAAAAGAATAAAGGAATAAATTGCACCTAGGAAATGATATATTTTGAAGTTGATACATGAACCTAGTTTTATTGTTTTTGGAATTTGTAATTGCTTAAGTATTAGGGTGAGTGTAGTTGTTTATCAATGTTGACTTGGGCTCCCTATATATATTCAGCCCTCTCTCTTTTGTAAGCAGACTTGATGAATAGAATATAATTTTTTTTTTATAGAAAAAGAAATATTATTGAAGAAGAGAATAGAATACACAAAAGGAGGACAAGAGGTCCTCAAAAAGGAAAACTAAAGCAACAAAAAAAACACCAAGGAGGAAACAAAAACATTAGTTCATAAGAGCCCTCCAGTCCCGTTGGAGATCCATAACTGAAACCCCTCTAAACATTCCATGGGCCGAAACCCACAAAGAAGCCGAAAAGGTTACTCTATCCCACAAAAGATGAGGTGGGAGGAATCTGTTATTGAAGATCCTGGCATTCCGTTCCAACCAAATACACCACAGGCCTGCAAGAATTGCACAATGCCAAAGGCCTTTATGCTCTTTATTCCTCCCAAAGCCAGCGAACTTAATAGCAAGAAAGGCTCCCAAATCCGCAGGGCAAACCCAACTCTCTTCAAAATAGTAATTTATTCCAAATCAACCTTGCCACATCACAATGCAGGAAAAGGTGGCTGTTCGTTTCAAAACTACCAAAGCACATCACACACACGTTAAGTGACAACGCCATGTTGGGTCGTCGAATCTGAAGCATATCATTCGTGTTGATTCTATTAAGCCCTGCTGTCCAAGTAAAAGCTTTTACTTTAGAAGGAGCCTTAATCTTCCAAAAACTTTTAGATAAAGAGGTAGCGCTATGATTTGGCCTACGAATCAAATATTTGAAGAGCGAAGAACACGTATATGTGCCAGACGCATCTAAGTTCCAAGTTCTCTTGTCTGGAGTGTGTGCAATGAGATAATTTCTGTGTGTATTATTATGAAAAGAGAATAGGAATTTATACAAGAGGAGAAAACCTATTCTAGGAAATAAGGATAATTACAATAAATACAATATATCCTGATTGATACACATAATATATCACTAATTGATACACATAATCCTAGATATTCACAATCAAATCTAGAAGATTCTCAACACTCCCCCTCAAGCTGGAGCATATAAATCATAGGCACCAAGCTTGTCACATAGGTATTTTATCCGAGGACCTCTAAGAGATTTGGTGAAGATATCTGCCAGCTGATCATTCGAATTAACAAATCGAGTAACAAGACACCCTGATTGAATTTTTTCTCTAATAAAGTGACAATCGATCTCAATATGTTTAGTCCTCTCATGGAATACTGGGTTTGAGGCAATGTGCATAGCCGCTTGGTTATCACATACCAATTCCATTTTACCAATGTCTCCAAATTTCATCTCCTGAAGAAGTTGTTTCTACCATAGGAGTTCACAAGTTGCTAATGCCATGGCACGATACTCAGCCTCTGCACTAGACCTTGCAACTACATTTTGTTTCTTGCTTTTCCAAGAAACTAGGTTTCCACCGATGAGAACACAATAACCAGATGTGGATCGCCTATCATCTGGTGAACCAGCCCAATCTGCATCTGTAAAGCCAATGATTTGAGAATTCCCTCTGTCCTCATATAACAGGCCCTGGCCTGGCGCTCCCTTAATGTATCGAAGAATTCGAACAACTGCATCCCAATGATTATCACATGGTGATTGTAGGAACTGGCTGACTACACTTACAGCAAACGATATATCTGGACGAGTGATAGTGAGATAGTTGAGTTTTCCCACAAGTCTTCGATATCTCTCGGGGTTGTTTATCAACTCCCCCTGTCCTGGATAGAGTTTGACATTTGGATCCATTGGAGTCTCAACTGGTTTGCAGTTTAACATACCTGTCTCTTCTAATAAGTCAAGCGCATACTTTCGTTGTGAAATGGCCACACCAAAACTAGATTGGGCAACCTCAATTCCCAGAAAATATTTAAGCTTTCCCAAATCTTTAGTTTGGAAGTGGCTGCACAGATGTTGTTTTAGTTGAGCAATGCCTAAATCATCATTGCCTGTAATAACAATGTCATCCACATAGACAACTAAGTATAAGCACTTGCCATTTGAAGTATGGCGAAAGAAAACTGAGTGATCAGCTTCACTTCGAGTCATTCCAAAATCTTGAACCACAGAACTAAATCGGCCAAACCAAGCTCTCGGTGACTGCTTGAGTCCATAAAGAGAACGACGAAGTCGACATACTTTCCCACACTCCCCCTGAGCAATAAAACCAGGCGGTTGCTCCATATAAACTTCTTCTTCCAAGTCTCCATTGAGGAAGGCATTCTTAATATCCAGTTGATGAAGTGGCCAATGATTAATAGCTGCAATGGATAGGAAAACACGAACGGAAGCAATCTTGGCAACAGGAGAAAAGGTATCACCATAGTCCAATCCAAAGATTTGAGCATACCCTTTAGCCACTAAACGAGCTTTTAGTCGTTCAATTTTGCCATCAGGACCAACTTTAACTGCATAAACCCACCGGCAACCAACTGGGGATTTTCCAGGAGGAAGTGAAACCAAGTCCCATGTACCATTAGAATGTAGGGCAGTCATCTCATCAAGCATAGCTTGCCTCCAACCCGGATGTGCAAGAGCTTCATCTGTAGTCTTAGGGATAGAAACAGAATCCAAAGAAGACACAAATGCATAATATGGAGTAGATAAACGATGATAGCTCAAGAAATTATAAACAGGGTGAGGATTACGAGTGGATCGAGTACCTTTATGAATGGCAATAAGAGGACTAGCATGCGGTTGGACCGGAGTAGGGGGTGATTCAGACGAAGGCAGTGAGTCAGGAAGAGTAGCTGTAGGCTCAGGAGGCTCAGGACGGGGACGGCGATGATATGTCAGAAGAGGAGGACTAGGTATGCCTTGGGGTAAGGCTTCTGGAATAGTAAAAGGAACAGGAAGGACCTCGATCACAGAAGGACTGACAGGCGTAGAAGATACAAAGAATGGGGAAGACTCAAAAAAGGTCACATCAGGAGAGGTGAAGCAACGTCGAGTGGTTGGACAATAACATCGGTAGCCCTTTTGGAGTCGAGCATAACCGAGAAAAACACACTTGACGGATTTCGCTGCAAGTTTATCTTTACCTGGGGTTAAATCATGCACAAAGCAAATACAACCAAAAACACGGGGAGGAAGATGATAAAGAGGGTCGTTAGGAAACAACAAAGAATGAGGGATTTGATCATGCAAGACAGAAGAAGGCATGCGATTAATCAAGTAACATGCAGTGAGAACAGCGTCACTCCAAAAATTAGTAGGGACATTATGATGAATAAGCGAAGTACGAGCTGTTTCAATAAGATGGCGATTCTTACGTTCAGCTATCCCATTTTGTTGTGGGGTATGAGGACAACTGGTTTGATGTAAAATCCCTTGACCGGCCATAAATGTTTGAAAAGGTGTAGACAAATATTCTTTAGCATTGTCAGAACGCAAAATAGAGACAGAGGTATTAAACTGAGTTTTTATTTCAGCACAAAAGTTTTGGAAAATGTTAAATACCTCAGAACGATTTTTCATCAGATACACCCAAGTACAACGAGAATAGTCATCAATAAAGGTGACAAAATATTGAAAGCCAAATGTAGAAGACACGCGACTAGGACCCCAAACATCAGAGTGAACAAGTTGAAAAGGAGATGAAGATTGACTATTAAGACTAGTAGAAAAAGAGCTACGTGTGTGTTTACCTAATTGGCACGACTCACAAGGGAGGGCAGACAAAGTAGAAAGAGAGGCATCCATTTGGCGAAGTTTTGAAAGGCTTGGATGCCCCAAACGATTATGGATAATAGATGGAGAACAACTGGATGTGCACGCAACTAGGGATATAGGAGGTGAAAGGTGGTATAAGCCTTGTGACTCTCGTCCTATGCCAATCGTCTGCCCCGTACTCCGATCCTGAATGGAAACACATTGATTAGCAAAGGTGATGGAGTAATTGTGAGATTTAGTCAATTTACTAACCGAAATAAGGTTGAAAGGAGATTCAGGGACATAAAGAACAGAACCAACAAATAAGGACGGAAGAATTTGTGCTTTACCAATTCCAATAGCAGCAGTTTTAGAGCCATTGGCCAGAGTTATAGATGGAAGTAAAGATGAACTAGAAAGATGGGTAAAAAGATCTTTATTACCAGAGATGTGTTCAGAAGCACCTGAGTCAAGAACCCAAGGTCCAATATCTGGGGAACGAGCAAAGCAAGTAGTAATATTACCAATTTGGGCAACCGTGGCAACCACAGAGAACTCAGAAGTAGGAGCCATGGCCATGACAGTATACTGACTTGGGATTGACACACCAAAGTCTGAGATAATGGCCAACTGACCTTGGAAACGAGACCAGAAGTGTGACGCTAGGGCAACACTTGAAGCGTCGAGAGCAGCGGAAGACGACGTCAACGATGAAGAGAAGAGTGTGAAAAACGAAGTTGGAGATAACTACGAACTCACACCGGAATAGGGACCAGAACACGCCGAGAAGCACAACGGTGCAGAGAACGGCGGAAAAAGCTGCCGGAAAAAGGCCTCACGCGCCGGCGCGTGGCAGCTCCGGCGAAAGGTCGGACGGCGCGTGGCGGCGCGTGCGGCGGCGGACGGCGACGGGAAACTGGGGTTTCGCCGGTCGGAGGCTTCTGAGCACGGTGGTCCGGCGCGTGCTCCAGGAAGTCGCCGGGAAATAGGCAGATCGGAGGGTGGCCGAGATGCACAGTGGAGGAGGAGGTGTTTAGGGTTCAAGGCTGGAAAGAAAGCACAACCGTGAATGCTATTCAGGATCGAATATTAAGCAGCAAGGTGATTTCTTCCGCAAGTCTATCATTCAGATTTCTAGTGAAATGAAAATCCCATGAGATTTGATCGTTGTTAGCCACAACAAATTCAGAGATTGGGGCGTTGTGTAAAGACGACAAACCATAGAGACAAGGAAATAGCTCCATAAAAGAATTTTCACCAATCCAGTGATCCTCCCAAAAGCGAAAGCGAGTACCCATACCAACACGAAGTGAAAGAAAAGGGGAAAAGGAATGGTAGACCTGAGAGATAAATTTCCAAGGGCTTGCATGAGTGACACGAGTACCAAGATTAGCATCCCAACCATTTTGTTGAACCCCAAATTTGCTCCTGATTACCCTATGCCATAAGGCATTAGGTTCCAAAGGAAACCGCCAGTGCCACTTTGCCACTAGAGAGATGTTTTTAGCCACCAGATTACCTAAACCTAGCCCTCCATCTTCCTTAGCCCTACAACACACCTCCCAACTTACCAAGTGATCTTTCTTCTGCTCCCCCTTACCAGACCATAAAAAGTCCCTCATAATATTCTCAATCCTATTAGCCACCTTAACTGGGATCTTGAACAAGGAAAGATAATACAAAGGAATACTAGATAGACATGCCTGAATCAAAGTAATCCTCCCACCAAGAGAGAAATAAGCTCCTTTTCAACTCTCCAATCTTTTAGAAATCCTATGCAACACAGGGTCCCAGAATGACTCAGCCGTAGGGTTACCCCCCAAAGGGACACCCAAATACGTCAGAGGCCACTGCAATACTTCACAACCCACCACATCAGCCAAGTACCCGACCAGGTTATCATCAACATTGATACCAGCTAGCCCACATTTCGAGAGGTTAATGTGAAGCCCTGAAACAATTTCAAAGATTTGAAGCAAGGATAGAACATTCTGAAAATTCTCTTTATCATCAGGAAGAAAAAGAATAGTGTCATCTGCAAACTGTAAATGTGAGATCCCCAACTCCTCACTACCAACCTTCAAACCTTTCACCACCCCAGTCTCCATTCCCCTGCATAGCATGCGGCTTAAGACATCGATAACCAGAGTAAATAGAAAAGGGGAGAGGGGGTCGCCTTGCCTGACACCTCGGGAACCCTTGAACCACTCCTTAGGTTCCCCATTCACTATCACTGCAAAGGCCACAGAAGAGAGACAACCTTTAATCCACCTTCTCCATCTATCCCCAAAACCCTTACGACATAAGACCTTGTCCAGAAAACCCCAATTGACCCTGTCATAAGCTTTCTCAAAATCCACTTTAAATACCAATCCCTTCTTTTTACATCTTCTCACATCTTCCACCATTTCATTAGCCACTAGAGCTGCGTCAAGGATTTGCCTTCCCCCCACAAAAGCACTCTGATTGTCTGAGATGGTATCCCCAAGAACTTCCCCTAGCCTCAAGGAGAGAACTTTGGTGATTATTTTATAAACACTAGAGATCAAGCTGATAGGCCTAAAGTCTCGCACCTTGATGGATCGATCCTTTTTGGGAACAAGGGTGATGAAGGTTGAGTTCATACTAGTACTAACCTTTCCATTGTAAAAGAATTCATTAAAGACTCTAAGTAAATCCCCTTTGAGAAAAGGCCAACAAGCCTGAAAGAAAGCCATGTTGAAACCATCGGGGCTCGGCGCCTTCTCGTTGTCCATTGTCCAGATTGCTTTCTTCACCTCGTCCTCCTCGAACGGCCTTTCTAACCAAACAGCCTTCGCCTCATCTATGGGAGCCTAATCTATGCCTTCAAGGAAAGGCCTCTCATCAACCTCTTCAGTGTACAGGTCCTTGTAGAACTTTGTAACTTCATTAGAGATCAAATCAACATCTCTGACCACTCTTCCCCCTTCCACCTCAAATTCCTTAATCCAACTCCTTCTTCTTCTCCCATTCGCTACCTTGTGAAAATAATTGGAATTCACATCTCCTTCTTTGACCCATTTAGTTCTGGCCTTTTGACGCCAACTAATGTCCTCCTTATTGATGACCTCATCCAACTTATTCCTCAAGGTGATCTTACGAGCGCATTGAGCTTCATATAGCATACCCTCGCTCTCCATCCTATCGAGAGTTCCCATTTCGAGTAAAATCTCCCTTTTCTCCAACCTTGTGTCGCCAAAGGTCTCCTTATTCCAGACTTTAAGCTTCTCCTTAACATGTTTAAGTTTCTTCATAAACTTATAACCTTCCCACCCTGTAACCGAGCATTCCTCCCACCACATCTTAACTTGATCCAAAAAAGAATGATGACGAAGCCACATGTTCTCAAACCGAAAAGGAGTAGGACCCCATTTAACTCTACTGGATTCAAGGAGAAGAGGAAAATGATCAGACACCGGGCGAGCAAGGGTCTCTTGAATGAAGTCTGGGAAGTGGTCCTCCCACACAGAAGTAATCAAGAACCGATCTATTCGAGAGGACATCACCCTTCCTCGGTTGACTGACCAAGTAAATTGAGCATTAGAAAGAGGAATATCCCGTAAGTCACAATCTCTAATAAATTCATCAAAAGCTCTCATACTCGCATTAACTCTCGAGCCCCCTAACTTTTCTGTAGGGAAGCGAATAGCGTTAAAAACTCCTCCCACACACCAGTGAGGACTGCATAAACCATACACAAAAGATAGTTCCTCCCACAAAAGAGATCTGCTCCTAGGATTAGTCGGGCCATACACATTTGTGATCCACCAACACCCTTTACCCTTAATGTTTAACAAAACCGACAAAGAGAAGGACCCCTTAAGATCATCAACTTTAGAGGCTACCCTCGTATCCCACCCCATTAAAAGGCCACCCGAGGACCCTGAAGAGGGTATAAAGGCTCATTCCTTGAAACGACTACTCCAAATACTACGAAGTAAGAAACTATCAACCAGCTCTAACTTAGTCTCCTGCAGAAGAACAATGTCGGGGTCTACTTAATGACACATCACCGTCAGTTTAGATACAATAATTTTAAATTAATTCTTAGGAGTTATTTTATTGTTATGTTATCCCATGATTCTAGGGATTATTTTCTTGTATTAAATCTCTTAGCGTCAGTTTAGATATAGTTATTTTTACTTTTCTGTTATCCCATGATTCTAGGGATTATTTTCTATTATTTAAATTCTTAGGATTACGCCACTATCTAGGAGATAGTTTAGATATAGTTTAATTTAAATTTAAACTGATCCCTGACCTTAAGGGATATATCTCATGTATTTTATATATACACACACATTAATGAAAACAGTACAGCTCTCTGCTTTCCAAATTACACGCTACTGCTTTATGGTATCAGAGCCTTAACGCTCTCACCAGCAATTTCCGATCCTCATGGCTCCCTCCACCACCATAGTTAACTCCGATAGCACCACTGGTAATCAAAACACCATAGTCCAGTTCAATCCAGCCACCCAATTACCCATTAAGCTGTCAGGCCCTCAAAACTTTGCCTTATGGAAAGCTCAAGTTTCCATGTTGATGAAAGGCCACAATTTATTCGGTCATTTAGATGGCACTATCCTTGAACCTAACTCTCAAGATGAAACCTTTGCTGCATGGTTTAGGCAAGATCAACTCATCCAAAATGCCCTCCTCACCTCAGTAGAACCCTCTATTGCGTCAATAGTAGCCTTAGCAAAAAACCTCTAACAGTGCCTGGACCTCTCTACATACCTCCTATGCCAACAAATCACAAACTCGAATCCTTAGCCTTAGGGATCGTCTAGCTACCTCCACAAAAGATACTCAACCCATCTCAGAATTTCTTCACCAAGTTCGTTCCATTTGTAATGAACTTGCCACTGCCGGAGCCCCGGTTAGCAATGCTGAACTAGTAGTCACCATATTAAGGGGCCTTGGACCAGAATATAAAGAAATTTCTGCTGCTATTAGAGCCCGTGACACTGCTATAACTTATGAGGACCTCTATGACAAGTTACTTGACCATGAACTCTTCCTCAAGCACGAAGAAGCCAAGAAAACTTTGACTACACCCATCACAGCCCAAATAGCCCAAACAGCTCCCAACCCCAAACCCTATCAAAGAACCTCACCTAATCCCACCAACAATTCCAACAATTCCACATTTCCAAACCGACGCCCGAACAACAATTACAATAGTCGTCCTCAATACTGGCAGCAAAACAAGAGGCCTAATCCTAACCAAAATCAGAATCAAGTGCGGTGCCAACTATGTGACAAGCCCGGACACGTTGCAAGAGTGTGTAGGTCAGCTTCACACAATCACATGCAAGCTCGTGCGAACTTTGCAGCCAAAACACAACAATCACATGCTCCGTGGATTGTGGATACTGGAGCAACTCATCACATGACATCAGATAATTGTGGTCTTGACAGTCAACAACCCTACCAAGGTTCTGAAGAGATAATGGTGGGCGATGGTAATACCATTCCAATTTCCTCTACTGGTAACGTATCTTTAAATGCATCAAACAACATTTTTCAGCTTAAACACACACTACACTCACCAAAACTAACCAACAATCTCATCTATGTTTCTCGTTTTTGCAATGATAACAAAACCTCTATTGAATTCTTTCCTTCTTCCTTTCATATAAAGGATTTGACTACGGGGGCGCTTCTACTTCGGGGGCAGAATAAAGATGGACTATATCAATGGCCCAAACCCACGACACCTCCTAAATGCAATTCAACCATCACCACCCAGATTTGGCATAGAAGATTAGGTCATCCTACTAGTAGAGTTTTAAATAAGACCTTAGGTCCAGTTTCAATTCCAGTTTTTCAGCAAACAAATCTCATTTGTAATTCTTGTCAATCTAATAAAAGCCATCGGCAACCCTTTACTTCAAATACTTTGCAAAGCAATTATTCTCTTGAGCTCATTTATAGCGATCTATGGGGCCCTTCCCCAATACTATCCATTGACAAAAAACGATACTATGCTCTCTTTGTTGATCATTTCTCAAAATACATGTGGTTGTATCCCCTTCAAAACAAAGCCGAAACACCAACAATATTTGAAACACTACACAAACAGCTCACAACCCAATTCCAATCCAAAACACATTCCCTTTATACTGACGGAGGAACAGAATATACAAAACTCATACCTTACCTCAACCAGAATGGCATTCAACACCTCATATCCCCTCCATACACTCCACAAAGAATAGCCTCCGCTGAATGCCGACATCGCCACATAATAGAAACAGCAAAAACACTTCTCCATCAAGCTTCCCTACCTCCAATTTTCTGGACATTTGCTTGCCAACAAGCTGTATTTTTAATAAACAAGATGTCCACCCCAACCCTTCAAGACCAAACACCCCATGAAATACTATTCAAACGAAAACCAAATTACCAAAACATTAAAGTCTTCGGGTGTCTATGTTACCCTTGGCTCAAACCTTATAACAAACACAAACTCCAACCAAAATCCTCTCCATGCATCTATCTCGGATTCAATAACCAATACCACTCTCACCAATGTTTTGACCTTATCACTTCTAAATTATACATTAGTCGTGATGTTGTTTTCTTTGAGGACAACTTCCCTTTCACAAATATCTTCTCACACCTCAACACCAAACAGTCTTACCCATGGGATGCCTCAACTATAACAGAAATAACACCCTCTCCAAAACCTGAAATTGCAACCCTCCAATTACCACCTCCTCAAACATACCTACCAACACAAACGGAACCAAACAACCCACCCTCAAAACCCCTTCTTACATATCAACGTCGCAACCAATCCAAATCTAATAAAAAACAGCCAGAAACAACATCACAACCAATCCCGAAACCAAAAAAGCCACCCCCACCACCTCACCCAATGACAACAAGATCAAAAAAGTCCACTACCCCGCCACAACAAAACAACACCACAATAACCCAATTGTACTCTACACCACATACATACAAACAAGCACAAAAGATTCCACATTGGAATTCTGCAATGCAGGCTGAATTTGATGCATTAAAAAGAAACAACACCTGGGAATTGGTTCCATCATCTAACTCTGAGAATGTGGTAGATTGTAAATGGCTGTTTCGCATTAAATTTAAATCTGATGGCTCTATTGACAGGTTCAAGGCAAGACTAGTGGCCCGGGGCTTCACTCAAAGGCCTGGCCTTGACTATCATCAAACCTTCAGCCCGGTAGTCAAGCCAGCAACCATCAGAATAGTGCTGTCAATAGCCACTCAAGAAGGATGGCCTATGTGCCAACTTGATGTCAACAATGCTTTTCTCCAAGGACAGTTGGAAGAGGAAGTTTACATGAGACAACCTCTGGGCTTTGAGGACTCACATTATCCTAATCATGTTTGCAAGCTTAAGAAGGCCATTTATGGGCTCAAACAAGCCCCTAGAGCATGGTACACAGCTCTAAAAGAGTTTCTTCTCTCTCAAGGGTTCACAAAGTCAAGGTCTGACTCCTCACTCTTTATTTTAAATTACAATGACACTCTCCTCCATATCATTGTCTATGTAGATGACATTATAGTCACCGGCAACAACACTAGAGCTATAAAGTACTACATAGACAAATTAGCAAGTAATTTCTCCTTGAAAAATTTGGGACCACTACAATATTTTCTTGGTGTACAAGTGCTCAAAACAGCCACTGGTTTGCATCTCTCACAAACCAAGTACATCCAAGACCTTTTACATGACTTGAATATGGGAAATTGCAAAGGTGTACCCACTCCCTTGACATCTAACACCTTCAAAACAGAGGAAGGACAGCATGCAAATGAAAAATTATACAGGAAGGTAATTGGAAAATTGCACTATCTTTTTCTAACCCGCCCAGACATTGGCTTTGCAGTAAGCAAGCTATCACAATTCATACATAGACCAATGACAACCCATTGGACAGCACTTAAGCGAGTCCTACGGTATCTTAAACAAACATCTACCTATGGGTTATTCATATCGAGCAGCAAGGACTATCAAATCAGAGGGTATTCAGACGCTGACTGGGCAGGGGATCCTATTGATAGAACATCAACGACCGGCTACATTATCTACCTTGGAAAAGCTCCCATTTCGTGGTCCTCTAAAAAGCAAAAGAGTGTGTCTCGGTCATCAACAGAGGCAGAGTACCGAGCCGTGGCAGCAACCGTAAGTGAGATAAACTGGATAAGTAATTTATTAGGTGAGCTGCGGGTAAAATTACACTCACCACCTACCGTGTTCTGTGACAATATTAGTACTACCTATGTATGTTCTAATCCAGTTCTTCACAGCAAGATGAAGCATGTTGCAATTGATTTCCACTTTGTGAGAGACCAAGTGGAACAAAACAAGCTACAAGTTCAACATCTCCATGCAGCAAAACAGGTGGCAGATATCCTCACCAAACCATTGCAGCCCTCAGCTTTCAGACATCACTTTGACAAGCTTGGTGTCATGGAAATGCCACCTAGCTTGCGGGGGCGTAATGACACATCACCGTCAGTTTAGATACAATAATTTTAAATTAATTCTTAGGAGTTATTTTATTGTTATGTTATCCCATGATTCTAGGGATTATTTTCTTGTATTAAATCTCTTAGCGTCAGTTTAGATATAGTTATTGTAAATTAATTCTTAGGAGTTATTTTACTTTTTTGTTATCCCATGATTCTAGGGATTATTTTCTATTATTTAAATTCTTAGGATTACGCCACTATCTAGGAGATAGTTTAGATATAGTTTAATTTAAATTTAAACTGATCCCTGACCTTAAGGGATATATCTCATGTATTTTATATATACACACACATTAATGAAAACAGTACAGCTCTCTGCTTTCCAAATTACACGCTACTGCTTTACTACTTTATCTAACACTTCCTTGATCTTCCTACGTTTTATTGGGTTTCCTAACCCGTTAGTGTTCCAGCTAATAATCCTCATGATCCACCTGACTTCCCCTTGCCAGTCTGGGAAATTTGAGAGAGAGAGAAATTTGTTTTAGGAGTGTGAAGGGTTACATTACCAGTCTGGGAAATCGGAATGTTTGTACCATTACCCATTACAATTCCATCAGTGCCTGTATATTCAGCTGCATTGTTTAAGGATTGAGCATCTGATGTAATGTGGTGTGTTGCACTAGTATCAACAATCCAAGGTGCTTGTTGCTGCTGTTGTAGTCTGGCTGTAAAATTTGCACGTGCCTGCATGTGATTGTGTGATGCTGACCTGCACACCTTTGCAATATGTCCTGGTTTGTCACATAATTGGCAGTAGAGGAGAGGCGTGTTTGGTTGAGAGGGGTTGCGTTTAGGCTTGTATTGGTAACGATTATTTGAATTGGGGTTTGGATTGGGGTTAGGAAAGGATTTTTTGGGATTGTAGTTTCGGTTGTAATTAGGTGATGGGTTGGGTTGGGATCTCTGGGCAATGTTGGCAGTAATGGGGGTAGTTAATGGCTTCTTTGCTTCTTCATGTTTTATGAAGAGTTCATGGTCCAAGAGCTTTTCATACAGCTCTTCAAATGTGATCTCTGATTCTCTGGACCTAACAGCAGCAGAAATCTCTCTATATTCAGGTCCAAGACCTCTAAGTGTTGTCACAATGAGTTCAGCATTCGTGACTGGGGCACCAGCAGTGGAGAGTTCATCACATATACTTCCAATGTGATGAAGGTAGTCAACAAGTGATTGTCCTTCCTTGGTGGAAGCAGCGAGACGATCACGAAGGCTAAGTATTCGAGTTTGAGATTTATTTGCATACGAAGTGTGAAGGGCCTTCCATGCTGTATGAGCATTGGTGGCAGAGGCAACCATTGATGCTATTGTGGTGTCTACGGAGACTAGAAGAGCATTTTGAATCAGTTGGTCTTGTTGAAACCAAGCTGTAAATTCTGAACTGCCAGCAGCGGGTTGAGGTTTTGTGCCGTCAAGATGTCCATAGAGATTGTGTCCATGCATTAGCATGGATACTTGAGCTTTCCACAGGGAGAACGTTTGAGGACCTGTGAGTTTGATGGGCAATTGGGTTGCAGGGTTAAATTGAATGACAGAAACAGTGGTTGGTTGATCAGGGGTTGGGGTGTTGACGGCAGCCATGGAAAGAATTAGGGTTGAGGTGTTTGACGGCAGTATTGTTTCAGAAGAAAAAGAAAGAAAGAGGCCGTGTGGTTTGGAATTGCTCTGATACCATAAAGAGACTAGAAAGAATGAGAATCTGCCGTTAATTATATTTCTGAATTTACAAGGTATAAATATACAGGTGCTGTAAATTAGGTCCTATAACTTATCCTAATTTGTAGGAGGATAAACATAATATCAGTAAATATAATAAATACAATTAATTCCTAAAATCAGTAACTGATCTTAAAATCAGTAACTATCATTTAAATTTAAAATTTAAATGATACGCTTAGAGCTAACCAATAGGTGGGTTAATACTTCCCCTTGCCACCTTTCCTCCCTCCATAATTAACCGTGGTTTTCAATCTCTGTAGCTCCTTATCCGCCCTCTTCTTCCTCCTCGTATATGTCTGAGGACTCACCTGCACCTTGATCTCTCTCCCTGATTTATCCAGCAGCTTGAAACTCAGACCATCCAGCAGAGCTTGGGGATCGCGGTTGTCCTTTCCACCCCCTAGTTGGCTTAAATTAATAACGTTCTCCTTTGGCAAACTGGTTGCCGGAGGCCTAGGAAGGATGCCTGGCCGATTCAAGGTACTTTGCTCAACCCCCTCGGCCCTTCCCTTACCATGCGTAGCCTCTTCACCTTCCCCTCCAAAGAGTACAGCAAAACCATCAAGAGGAACTTCTGCCTCCTTATTTTGTTGCTTTTGCTCTTCCACAAATTCTCTTTCTAACTGCTCGATTAATAGCCCCTCTTCATTTTCAAAATGAGATATCAGAGAGTCATCGTCTACAGTTTCTGTGTCTGAAGTATCTGACGATAATGCCTCCGCGTCAAAGAATGAGTGGCTTGTCATCTCCCCCTTAGTACCCGAACAACTTGGGCCTAAATCCACCTCTTGAATTACCTCCTTTCCTTTTGATGAGGCATGAGTACTCGAATTATAATCACTCCCTTCGCCAGAAACAGCTCCCAATACACTACCCATCACCTCTGTCCCTTTCTTTGCCTTGTCTACCCCTTTGGCCACCCACATCAATGCCAAAGGTCTAATAGCCTCATTTCGAACTCCATCGCTACCTTTCGCTACTTTGTTAAGAGAGCTTTGGGCCTTAACCTGACCCAACTCCTCTACACGTGATTCATTAGCCCTCTTGGTTCCATTTTTTTGAGTTGTATCATGCAAAGCCCAATTAACTCGCTTCTTTGGTTGCTGTAGAGACTTATGAATATCTGGAGGACCTTTACTTAATGCAAGCCTCAAAGGACTTCTCGGTTGTTGAACCCTTCTTTCTAGGACCCACTCCACTCTCCTTCTCCCATTAGGGTCCAAGTGTATCTTAAGAGTCTTTTTAAATTTGTTTTGTGGTGCCAAACTCTCCCTTATACCGTTGCAACTACGACCCTCAGAACCATTATCATCCCTTCTCCCTACACCGCCTTCCAGATTCTTCACTATATCAGCATATGAAACCTTCTCCGACACCCAAGAGGAAGGTTTATCCTGGCGACTACTTGTCAACCTCGTGTCCCTTGTAGCTGGTTGGACAAGCAAGGATATCAATGCATTAGAAACTTGCCTCCATCCCACACCGTGTGATCCCTCCGGCACCATTACGGAGACCTTTCGTCCCCCGTTGAAATACTCCGTAATACAAAGAAATCTACCCCTCCCATTCTCCCCTACATAGACCAAGTACAATTTATCCTTGTCACGATACCTCCTGGTACTTGAACCACTCCATCCACCACTACTTAACTCCCGCGCTGTCGACATCAACCAAAAAGCAGCATCCCTCCCAAATATCACCTTAAATATAAACCCTCGACCCCTCTCCACAATGGTAAGGCGGAAGTAAGAGCCTGAATTCTCCAATGATAGATCAAACGTTTTAGCTTCAATAGCTAAACGCTTTGCTCCCATCCTTAACAGCCAAAGAAATGAAGACTATGCTCCCACCATATTCCCCAACGCCTTCTCTATGCCAAAATCGAGAGCGGAGACAAAGATACCTCCGTATACCCCCTTCCCAACAGAGAAAACCCGAAAAAAACCAGAACTTACAGCAACCAGCAGAAGACCCGTTGAGAAAAATTAAAAAAAAAACGCATGGAAAGGGGAGAAACGAGCCACCTCCCTCCGGTGAACCTCCAACAACCACCTATCCACTCTCTCTTACTCCACACAGCCACTGTAAAGCCTAAGAGAGACGAGCAGAAACAGCCTCTGAATGGAGAGTGACCAGAAAAGCAAAACCGAACAGAAGAGAACCTGCCGTCAAACTCCGGTGTACCACCGTGAACCCTGATCAGAGGCCGCCGTCGTCCACGTCTGTGAGTCACCAGCAGCAAATCCGTGGAGTTCTGAGATGACCAACCCGCGAAACAGAGGAGAGAAACGCGTACAGGGATTCCGGCGAACCTCCGACGTCAGAAACCACCGGCAACGGTACCAACGGGAGGCACCGACGGCGACGATCCCGACGGTGAGGTCCGGCGGCGGCAGACCCACCAGTGGCGGCCCAGAGAAGAGTAGAAACCCTAACAGAGAACCTTACCTCCTGCCACGTCAGCCCTTGTTTTACTAGTTACAAGTCAACAAAAATTAGGAACTTATAATTCTTATTAGAATATAATTTTAAGAGTTTGTTCTCACTCCTCCCTCCATTTCTCCTTTCTCCCTTTTATTCTCTTCTCCCTCCTTTCATCTATCCATTTCCTCCCCCCCCCCCCCCCCCCCCCCCCCTTTTTCTCTTCTCCCTCCTTTCTTTCTTTTCTCCCCCATACTATCTTCTATTCTATCCTATCTTGTCCTACACCAACACAGCATACAGATTCCAAACTCTCCTATTCATAACTGGGAAAAGTTTAACAGTGTCAAGAAGAGGCAAGAGTATCTAACTCATTTACATCCCTACCAGTAAGGTCCCTTGAAAAGTCAAAATTATTTCTCCAAAATTGAAACCAAAATATTTGTGTACTCATAGGAAACATTATATTAAGATGAAAATCAGGCTTAGAAAGTTAAAGGCAAGAAATTACAAATAAAATGCAGCTGGAAAAAATTACAGAATATACATCATAGTAGAGGTTAACAAACTCACATGAGAACTTCGGATCCTCCATTGTAATTGATCATGTAAATGCTGCAAAAATACATAAATCTATTTACTTTATCAATAAAAAAAAGTCACAGCACATTATATATTGCATTCAGTGAGAGCACAAAGGAATACAAAAGAAATCATACCCAAATATGTTATTATATTACATATATACATACAAGTAGAATGAAAACTTGAAGACTGCACAAAATGATGCAAAATAAATTTTATAAATGCTCTTGGACAATCAAAGAATCCTTAATTGACATTAAATAATTCCTGATTGACTCAATTTTTTAGTTCAAGTACCTCTGCAGATCTGGCCCCCTCAAGTATTACAGCATGCAGCTCACGTGAGCATTGCAAGGTGGAATTATGCCAGAGCTAATAAGGGGATTATTAGACTACCATAAACCTTATAAGTTCATATCACCAAATTTTTCATTGGGGCCATCAACATATGATATCAGCATGCAGATATCTACTAGGAAACAATTCAATAACATAAAATTCCATGGTCATCAGCAATGCAATTATTATGTGAATTGTCCAATCATTTTTTTTTTGGATAGAAAAAGATATAATATCAATGAAGAAAGAGAGGACAAAGGATGAGGACAAGAAGTCCACTAAGAAAAAGAAAAATAAAACTCCAGCTCAACAGAGCCTTCCAATCTCTTTGGAGATCTATAATGGAAATACCTGTAACAAATCCAATCGACATAACCCACAGGGAAGACAGAAATGTAATTCTATCCCACAAAAGTTGATGTGGGAGGATTTTTTTAATAGAAAAAGAAAAGTTATTAAGGAAGAAAGAGAGTACAAAAGAGGAGGACAAGAAGTCCTCTAATCAACACGCCAAGAAAACAAACAAAGAGAAAACCAACAAAAGGAAACAAAACTTAGCTCAATAGAGCCTTCCAATCCCTTTGTAGATCTGTAATAGAAACCCCTCTAAACATTCCATTCGCTGAGACCCATAGGGGGAAGACAAGAAGGTGATTCTATCGCACAAAAGATTTTATTATTAAAGACACCACAAAGTTGCGAGAACTGCACATCGCTAAAGAGCTTTATTTCTTCTTTATTCCTCCCAAAGCACACAAACTTTATAGCAAAAAATGTACCCAAATTCGTTGGGCACACCCAATTCTCTTCAAAGTAGCCAATCAATTTATTCCATATAAACCTTGCCACATTGCAATATAAAAAAAGATAGCTGCTTTCTATCATTAAATCATCTCTCACAATATTCCCTTGAATTAATTATCAATTAAAAGGAAAATTACTAAACAACGGGGTCACTTCAAGATTTTTACTTTTTTATAGAAAAAGAAAGAATTTTATTGAAGAAAGAGAATACATGGGAAGGACAAGAAGTCCTCTAAAGAAAAAGAAAAAACAAAAGACAACAAGACTCTAGCTCAACAAAGCCTTCCAATCTCTTTGGAGATCCATGCAACGAAACCCGCAAGGAAGACAAAAGGTGATTCTAAACACTTCAAGATTCATGCTTATCAATGCATAGCACGTCTCACCTATCATCGTTCCGATATTACTACATTCTCCATACCTTTATGCTGTTGGATATAGCAGAAGCATTCATAACACGAGGCCATAAACTATATTCAGCAAGTAACCCCAGCATAGATGACATGAAGATATATCTCTCATCCTCTGCAGCCTAGACAGATGATGTATTATAAATAACAGCAACCACAGTACAACAGGAAAGAATGGATGGACTGTGAAGAAATATAGTAATCTCAAATGCATAGAGAAAATAGACTAGTATGGAAAACATATGCTAAGAAAGCGAAGAGAATGCATCAAAATAAACCACTCCCAAAATTGTTATGGAAGAAAGATGTGATTCCTTGTGTTCCCTTCTAACCAAAGACGCCATAATCCTCTAAAACTGCACACTACCAAGGAACTCTATGCTCCTCCTTTTTTTGGTCCTAAACCCATAAAATTTATAGCTTAAAAAAACACCAATCAGCTGGACATATCCACCTCCATTAAAATAAGCAAAAAACTCATGCAATTATGGAAAATAGATTTACCTTCAAATCATGAGCCAGTTTTAAATTTTCTTCAAGATCGCCTTTTCTTCGAGCCATTTCATTGGATGCAGAAGTGATGGCTTCGTTTTGCTTTTCATCAATTGCCTAAGCAACAGATAGTAAAAACGAAGTTTAAAAATTAACTATATCTAGTAAGAGGCTACAAGATAAGTAAATTTACAAAGAAAGGGACAAACCATTCTTAGTTCAGAGAATTTCCTCTCTAGTTTGCATTTTTCATTCAGCAGTTGCAATTCCTGCTGCAATAAAATTTAATTAATTACTTCAAATGTAAATGATGAACAAATAACGATGATACTTGTATAAATTTCACACCTTCACACAGGCAACAGCAATTTGTTCTCGAAGGGAGAGGATTTCCGCTTCTTGTGCCCTGGCTCGTGAAGAAAGCTCCTGCAATAAACTTGTAATCTGATAAAACCGTATGAAGCTTCTTGTGTGATCAAAAGAAAGAACATATGTAAAAATGCATTGAAGCGTCTCATAGCAATTCTTTCTTGCGTAAGAATGCTGAATCAAAAGTCATGTTAAGCTTTAGTACCATAGCATCTAGGTCCTGAACATGATTGAGGTCATCATTGCTCTTGAAATTCCATTGTGCTAGTTGTGTATCGAAATTGTGCCTACACGGCAACATGAACATACAACAGACTGAAAGTTGCAACATTACATAAAAAAGAAAAAGGACATATTAGAGAACAGAAGTTTCTAGTCACTTGTACAGTGCTGCTTGAACTTTGAAATTGATATGCAAGACATTAATAAATTCAGGCAGGTTATTGTCATATTAAGAAGATAGTACAATAGAGCTATTAATAAGATCATTCACTGACTTTCTCTTAATAGTTTAAACTTTTAGGAGGAAATAATTCTTGACATGATGTCAAACCCTCTATGAACAAATGGTTAAGATTTTTTTGTTTTTGGTTCCTTTTGTTTGTATTGTAATCCCCAGAATCACCGAGTAACAGTGAATAAGGAGGTCCTTGAAATTCCGAAACAGTATTCCAGTAGCAAAATAACAGTGAAAGATATTTCAGTACTCATTCAGTAATCAGATATGCCAATCACAACAACTAGAAGAATAATGTAGAAAGTAAGGATTCTAGCTCCTGTTTAAGATGCTAGCAATCTCCACCATACTACTCTCCAGAATTCGCCCACCTTTCTCTCTCATCCTCTCCCTTCTTTTTCCTTATTACAGACTACAACTGATTTTATTTTGCAGCCTATCATCTTGCCCACCACTTGTCTGCATTTCTGCCCAAATTAGTAGCATTGGCCCTCCTTTCCTCTACTCTCCTGCTAATACCTTATAGAATACACCTTATCAATGGGGGGCTCATCAGAAGAACTTTTATTTGGGAGAAAATAAAATAAAACACTCATTATAATACCTAATTTTTGAACCATCAACCAATTATAAAGAGACCTGCAGCCAAATAGATGAATATCCTTGTGAAATAAATTTCCAAGAACTCACATGAGTAACACTCTCAGAGCTACATTGGCGTAATGAATTAACTTTTTAAGAAGCGTGCCATAACCATTTTGTCACACCTCCAATTAAGGAAGATGTGACTGGCACCGAACACGAGGTGAGTACCTTGTATCCATAAGCCTAACAACTAATGACTCACGAATCTAAACCTAAACAAACATTCTAAACTACATTTGTCACCGAATTTTCAATGTTTCCAAAATTTATACTTCCGGTCATTACCAACAAATATACAAGGAGAGCTCCACTCTCAATAGTACATTTATCAAAAACAACGAAACAGGGTGGGGATCCTAGTTATGGAATATAGAGCTGATCCTAGAGTTTAAATAACAAGTAGGAAATGAAAATAATGCCCAATGAGACAATATTGGGCTCACCCTGAAAATTTACTTCGCGACATCTCGTACAAATATTCAATTTCACCTGGCTATCTGGAAAAAAATGAAAACACAAGGATGAGCGGAAATCCACCCAGTGAGCAGATAATACACGCTACAACTGAAACAGGACAAGTCAAGGCACGAGTGTTTTTTGATACAAAATAATATTTAGTTTTTCAAAACTAGGGGAACATTCACAAATGATTTCAATAATATCCAAGAGAGCATTCTTAAAATTTAATAATATCTCAAATATTATAAATGAACTAAATTCAACTTTGCAAATTTGATTATATCAAAATCAAGTTTGTAGGAGGATCGTTTCATAGAACATTTCCATATACCCTACGTTTCATCCCTCCTTAACACCATATAATCACATAACACCAGTCTTTGGCCACAACTACTTATGTGGCCCCAATTCCTACATATCATACACATACACCCCACGTGTGTGGCCGCACACGGGACTAGCACCAACTTACCTATGCTAGCCGAGGTTTACACCTAAGCGCATAGACTACAGATACAGCTGTAGCACCAATGTTTTCGAAAGAGTTCCTCCCAGTAAAAAAACATATCAACAATATAATTCTCAGGTAGTTGTTCAGACATCAAAATATAATTCATCCACATTAACCAATTTGAGCACATGAAAAGATTATAAAAAATTACATTAAAGCAAATCCTCAATTCATGTTGTCACCATAAACTCATAGCATTCAAACATATTTTTTATTCATTATAGTCAAATGTAAATAAGATATCAAATAGAAAATAATCCATTTTCCGGAGTAAAAATAATCACAAGACGGCTTATACCAAGGTCACACAGAATTTCAACACTATAAACAAGAACATTATAAAAGAGGTTGGGTAGAGGTATGAAAAACCATAAAGCGCGTTGTAACGGCATCATATACTCATAGTGATGACGAGCATGAATTTCAAGCTGGACCCCTTAGAGTAGAGGTCGCTTCCAAGACATCATAGGCACAATATTATGCTTATTATTTATAATAAAATCCCAAATAACTATCTGAATTCGATTGCTATAGAAATCTCTAAAATTTCCAACTCATTCAAGAAACCCCATTTATGATTTAATTCAATAATACCATCCAATTACTTATAAGTCTCTCTTTCTAATTTCTCTTTCAAAACACATGATTAACAATTAACTGAGTAATTTTCCCCAATTGCTACAAGTCTTAATATAAGCCAACTTTTATCTTACTAACCAAGTTCATAATTAAAAAGTTTCAAACACTTCACTTCAACAATTTGATTAAGTGATTCTTTCCTCATTTCTAATTCATATAACTCAACTTCGACGTTTTTTCCCAATGAACCTTTTATAAATCATGACTTTCAAAATTTAAGTTCTCCTTTGGTTTCTTTCACCAATCAAGAACTCCTAGTCAACAAGGGATCAACTAAGATATCCATACTTACTTACTTAGTTATCCATAATAATGCATAATCCAAATGTAAGTCCTCTAATAGTTCAATTTTACTTTTATACAATAATATAATCAAATTTAAATAATTTACTAAGCTAAATTACTACACAGACCCTAAATAAATTTACAACTAGATTTCTTGCTCGAAGTCATAATCTAATATGAGGGTTCAAGGTTACCAAGCAAGATATAGTTCTACGAAATAAAACTTCAATTAGAAAAATAAAATTGATATTTGCTCAACCTAGGACCAACAATGGGGCTGATTTCCTCAACCAAATTTTGACTTAAATCTACCTATTGATCCTCAAAACAAGCATTAATCATCAAGATTTGAAAAGCAAAGAGACTACACACCTAAATCCGACAAAACCCCCAAGTTTTCTCCCATTTTTGCAGCCCACGTTCAGCCATTTTTTGAGCTTCGTCCTCCTCTGTTTTGCAGCAGATAAGGGCTGTTATGGGTGCGAAATATGGCGGCTGTAGGTTGGGTGCTGACCGGCGGCGTCTAGCAGCAGTGGCCGGTGGTGGAGAAGGCAAGAATCAATTGAAAATGGAAAGAAGGGAACGCGTGATCGAGAGAAGGAAAAAATGAAAGAATGAAGAGAGAATAATGGACCGACGCTATAGCAAGAGGAGGAAAATTTGGCGGATGTCATATTTGAGTTGAGAAAGTATTGGTAGCTTGGGATTTTAATGTTTCTTTAATAAAAATGATAATTTTTTATACTCAAAAGGGGCTTTACTACATCCAATGTTGTAAGAACCGAACCGGACAAAGACTCGGATAAGTGTTCGGTTCATGGTTTGATCGGTTTAACCGGTTGAACCTACGGTCGAACCGGATGACGCAATAAATAATAAATAATAAATATTCTTAATATATAAAATGACATCTCTCAAATTTTAGGTTTCAATATACATAATTTTAAAGTTTTAAATTACATAACTTCTCAAAGTTTTAATTTTTAAGACTCGTCAAGCTTTGAAAGAAATTAATCAAACCAAATATTAAATTATTGATAATCATAACTTTTAAATTTTAATTTTTAAGACTTTTCTAATTTTAATTTTTAAGATTTCTCTAATTTCTTTTTTTTATGTTATTTTTCCTTTTTATTTTTTTATTTTTTTAAAAAAAAATAAAATTGGACCGGTTGGACCACCGGTTGACCGGTCCAACCCGGTTGGACCACCGGTTGATCGGTCCAACCCGGTTGACCGGTCCAACTCCGGTTAAATCCGGTCCAATCCGATCCAACTGCAAAAACGGTTTTTTGGTCCAACCGACTCGCCTTTGTATTCGGTTGGCGGTTGAACCGGTCGGACCGTCCCGTCCGGTCCGATTCTTACAACATTGCTACACCCCCACCAACTTCGGGAATAATTTTGGATATTCATAAATTTACTAAAAATATCTTATTTCAGGGCTTTTTAACATATGGGAATTTCTACTTTGTAAAATTTTTATTTTGAAAAGATTTTAAAATTGAGTTATGAGATCAAAATAAGACATAATAATCACTATTTAGCTCATTTTTTATTTTTCTTTTTCTTTTATCTATTTATTTTAATTTCTAAAATATTTTAGAGATTTTAAAATTGAGTTATGAGTTCAAAATAATACATAAAAATATAAGAGTAAATCATCAAGTTGGTCCCTGAATGATTAGAATTGTTTTAATTTAGTCCTTAAAAAATGCAAATGCCTAGTTTAGTTCTTGAAAGATATTTTTTTGTCTTAATTTAGTCTTTTTTAGTTTTTTTATCAGTTTAATAAACGGCCAATGATATGTGAACATGTGACATGTCGAGGTAAAATACACAGAGAAGGGATATGTCATCGATCTACATGTCAAGGACTAAATTAGGCATTTGTATCTTTCAGGGACTAAATTGGAACAATTCTAATCTTTCAGGGACCAACTTGATAATTTACTCTAAATATAATCAATATTTAGCTCATTTTATTATTTTTCTTCTTATTTTATCTATTTATTTTAATTTCTAAAATATTTTACAAAACCTACAGATTGAATTTAACCTTGAAGCTTTGATACAAGTCTTGACATAATACAAAGTGTAAACTAAATTGGAAAGCTTTGAAAATACAAGAAAATGGGAGAATTTGCAAGAAAGCTTTTAGGAGAAAGGTTTGATGCCCTTTCTTGATGTAGATTAGATCCTTATAACTTCTACATTGGGAATCCAGAAACGTATAACTTGGTTTGTTTGTGTTAAATTGTAATCAAATTAATTACTTGTGTGAGTGTTTTACTAGAAATGAGTTTACTAAGTTCTATTTTGTGGGAGAGAAAAAACAGAGCCAAAACATTTTGTGGAGTAAAGATGTTAGTTTAATAAATAACCAATATCATTTGTTGGTATGTTTTTTGTTTAATAAGTTGTAACTTTGGAATTTGTGTTCTCTATGCAGACCAAGGATTTTGATGTTGAAGGCCGGAAAGAAGAAGTGAGTTTTCAGATGTGTTGTTCTGGATAAAGTATTAGATGTTTTATTCATCTAAATATTTTTATACTATTTGGGATTTGGAATATTAAAAGGGTGCTTCAATTTTTAACTGTATATCAATATGGAATTTGTAAAAATGAAGAAATAAGCTTATATACCTATGATGCTAGTTTGCTAATCATGAAAGCAGAGGTGTAAATTGACCTGAAGAAGCTTATTTATTTATGTACAAATTAAATATTAAAGAGGCATGCCATATGTACCATATGTACCATTTGTGATATATAGCTAGAGTTTTATTTCTCTTTTTGTGAGAATATGATGCCAAAAGACAGGCATGTGTTCTGCTTGAAATTGGGCCATATGCTTAGAGTGAATGTTAGGTTCATTGCTTGTTTATCCATATTTGGTCAAAACCTAAATTGGTCCCTTATGTTTGCACGAAGTTTCATATTGGTTCTTTATGTTTCAAAAAGTTTAAATTGGTCCTTTATGTTTGCAAGAAGTTCCAAATTGGTCCTTCCATCCAAGTCCGTTTATTTTCTCCGTTAAGTGCTGACGTGGCGTGCTGAGGTGGATATATTATCTCTCCTACGTGTCCATTTAAGCTGACGTGTCATGCCACATCATCTCCACGTCATCATCTATTATCATATGTGATGACGTGACATGACATGTCAGCTTAGATGGACACGTCAGCACTTAACTTAAGAAATTGACGGAAGTGGATGGAAGGACCAATTTGGAACTTCTTGCAAACATAAAGGACCAATTTAAACTTTTTGAAACATAAAGGACCAATATGAAACTTCGTGCAAACATAAGGGACCAATTTGGGGTTTTGACCTAGTATATATATAAGTTTAGGTTCTTTTTAGCTTATGTGAGAATTTAGTTTCACAAACTTTATAATGTCTGCAAGTTATTTGAATTAAAATTATTATACTGCATGCTTGTTGTAACTGTCGTTTTTGGCTCAGACAATTGTAATTTGAAATTAGGACCGTAAGGGGTCTTAACCTTGGGGGACTTGTCCTTAGGTGATGCACCTAGGTGCCTACGTACCCTTCAAGAGGGATCAAAGTCCACGTAGTTCGTCATGGTGACGTCTATCGGAGCCGTTAGGCAAGGTTGTTACCTATATCGGGCCGTGTGCAGCTAAGACGTGCCTAAGGTACTCTGGGCGGGCGAGCCGCTCTTAGGAGGTTGCCTTAGTGGGAGAGTGCTATGGTCTCTATGGGTTGCTGGAAGCCCTGCTAACAATGTGCTCCAAGGAGGAGGTGAGCTTGCCGAAGGTTGGCCAGAACGGGGGCCAATGATGGAGCTCAAGGTGCGGAAAGGACTTGCGAGGGGTATCTGAGGGTGCTCAGGTACCGAGAGAGTGTGGAATATCGGAGGTGATATACAATAATCCTTCAAGTTGTATGTAATTCTATGGAGACTAGATTGCCTGCTTAGTCCCCCGAATGAGGGTCTATTTATACTTGCGTGTGGGGAGATTGTGCTCGACCCACGACCTCGTGGGACGTGGGTCGTCCCACGAGGCTTGTGGAGATCCCACGTTTGGTTGAGAGGAGACTCCGTGTGGTGACGTGGGCAAGGGCCACATAACAGATGGATGATTGGTGCCACGTGTCTCCAGCAGGTGCTGGGGCCGTGCTTCTAGAACGTCAGTGTCACGTGTCCCTAGGTGGAATATTCCGTAGTTACATAAGTCCCCCAAGTCTATGGGTGTCGGGCGCCCGTGGACTTAAGTTCCTTAACCTGTAAGACACTTAGGAATTTTTGCTGCCTTTACTCGCGGGATAGCTCGTCCGCTTGGAGTCGCGGGTTTGGAATAAAATCATAAACATGATTTAAGGTCCCTAATAATCTTTGTAATTGATTTTTATCTTTTATTTCATCTAGAAACTTCTTAGCGAACTCTATTGATCAATTAATAGGCTTTTATAGTTCCTTGATATATATCAAACCCTAAGAACCTTACCATTGTTAGAAATAATTTCATCTTTTGAGACGAGTTTATTAGGCCATTTTCTTTTACTATATTGAAAAATTGGCTATTATTAAAGTAAGTAATGTAAAAATGAAGTAAATATAAATTATTAATGATAAAGTATAATAATTAAAAAGAAATATTGAGAATGAAAATATTTAGAGGATATATACAATTTTAATGGAAGATTTTAGTTATCTAACCTAGTCCTTGAAAGGTGAACCTACTATACAAGTTAGTCCTTCTGTCAAATTCCGTTGAAAGCTTTTAATGGAAGTGCTGACGTGGATTGTTAAATGTCTACGTGGCATCGTTAACTGGCTGCATGGAACTACTAATTATTAACTATACAAATTAGTCCATGAAAGATTATATTATTATACAAATTAGTCCCTACAAATTTATATTGTCATATAAATTAGTCCTTTAAAGATTTATATTACATTACCATTAAGTCCTTAAAATAATAATATGTGAAAGGTAACTAGAAGGTTTTTGCACACAATAACAATCTACCTGACACTTCTACGAAGCTAATTTGAATGTTAGGGTATGTTTGGTAAGGATACCAAATAGTACAATCATGGTGTTTCACGATTCTAAAAAAATTTACATCATATTTTATACATACCAAACATACTTTTTATCATACTTTTTCTCTCTCTATCTCTCTCCTCACTTTTCTCTACAGTACTTTCTTTCAATATACAGTACTTTACTCTACAGTACTTTCTTTACAATACTTTACATCTGTGCATTTATACCAAGCGTACCCTTAGTTGTCTGCTGGCTTTGACAATGCATTGCAATGACAAGGTGGTGGGATACAAAAGTACTTATTTGACTACAAAATCGAATAGGTGTTGTTGTACTAGGTAGTATACTAACTCTAACAAGAGTACGTAAGTGCACGGTGGTTGACTTAAAGGAAATATATGCTTACTCAAATTAAATTAGTTATAATTCAAGTTTTTAAAATGTATATAACTTTTCACAATGAAAGAGTTTGTAAGATTAAGGGGCCGTATGGTAACTTGCGAATGTGGTGTAATCATAGACATAATCCCTTTACATTCTTCCAACCAAACATACTTTATTTTTTGTAATGTGATGAAATTATATTTTTGCCCTTACTTTTTTATCCACTTTATTCCATTCTCACTTTTAATATAAGGGTAAAATAGTAATTTTATCCACTATTTTTCATTCACATCACATCACATTGACATGACATTTCTATTTTCTCAAACATTGTCATATCTCATTCCTATTCCCATTCCCTCAAACATTCCACTAACCAAACATACCCTAAATAATTTATGTAATATGATAAGGAAGAATAATATATTATTATAATTCTTAGATATTAATGTGAGGCATCATTAGGTTTTGCATAGAAATGAATTGTAACTGGGTTTACTGGTTTTTAAAAAATTATTGAATTATAACTAATTTATTAAATTATCTTGTGTTTTCACACGAGCTATTTCCTTTAAGTCAGTCTTTATCTAGATTCTAGTCCATAATTTTTCCAAACAACTAATTGTTAATTCATTACTAATATTACTGATAATAATATTTAACACCAAAAGCAAAAGAAAATTTTGAATAATTAATGGGATTAAGTATTTAAAATTAAGTACTGAATTATCAATTGGTGTAGCTTGCCCTTGAAGAGCACTGTTAGTTGACTAGCATACTCTTGTTGGGGTTACTATACTTCTCGGTACAACAATACCTATATTATTTTTTAGCCAAATAAGTACTTTTGCATTCCACCACCTTATTTTTGCATGGCACTGTTAAAGCCGATAGGCAACTGACATTTAGATTACCCTTATAGGACGCCACTCCACAACCCACACCACCTCCACCACCCACCGGTTTCAAGGACACATTAGAGGTTAAAGCCATCTACCAAACTGATGTCGTAGAAGTGTATGGTAGGTTATTATTGTAATAATTACCTTACACATATTATTATATTAAGGATAAGGATTTAATTGTAATATAGTAGGAATCTTAAAGGCAAAAAAAAAATTAGGGATCTTTGAAGGACTAATTTGTATAGCAATATATATTTTTAGGGACTAATTTGTATAATAGTATAATCTTTCAGAAACTATTTTATATAGTTAATAATCAATGAAACCATGTAGGTAGTTACCGGTCCACGTTAGCAATTTCGTTAACGGCTTTTAACGAAAGGGCTAAGTTATACAGTAGGTTTATCTTTCAGGGACTAAGTTGAATAACCAAAATCTTTTAAGGATCAAATTGTCATTGGACCAATCTTTCAAGGACTAAATTGTATACATACTCAAATATTTATTATAAATAAAGACTTGCATATATCAAATTCAACCTTAAAACTTCGATACAAGTTCTGATAAAATATAAAGTGTAAACTGAAGCAAAAAACTTTACGAATACAAGATAATGAGAGAATTGCAAGGAAGCTTTTAGAGAAGGTTTATACTGTTGAAGATTTTGTCCCGAAATGGAAGTATAGTTGGTGTGGGTCATGATGAGATTCCTGCCTGGTGTGGGTTACGCTAAAATCTCAGGTGTGGATCATAATGAAATTCTTGAGAAAGATTTTTGAATTTTTCTTTATTATTATTATTATTATTATTATTATTATTATTGTTTTTACACAAGGATAATGATGAGATTCCTTAAAAGAATTCTTCTCCTTCACGAGATTTTAAGAACTTTGTTCAAAGAAAACAAAATTAAAGAGTGATTGTGAATAAAAGCTTATATATAAAAATTTTACTTCTTCGATTCGTGCAAGTTCATTATTCTGCAATCCATATATAAATTTGATTTTTCAAAAACTCTTAAAATTTGCGACTCTATAAAAATGAGAAAATCTTAATAGCATATAAAATGATAAAATTTACTAATTTATCTGATCATCAAGCACTTTATAATATTCATAACACCAGGGCTTTAAATATATTATACACTATAGACCTTACGAGTTACGCCAATTCTAGAATATTTTAAAACATTTAAAAACTAAAATCTAAAAATACTCCAGTAATAGTGTGGAACTAAATAAGTGATACACAGTGAGAAATTAACCTGACAAGAACTTATTGAGGTTGATTTAACAAACTTCGTAAATACCAATAAATTCAACAGTATTTCATCGTTGAATTCTGTTAATAGCTAGCCTGGAATTGCTGACGATGTTCTAAAGCTTTGACATGGCACATACAGGCAAATTGTTGAACCTTTTGGGTAGCTCCAAATCTTTCCAACCTTCATCATCCAGCTTGGAGAAGTATGTGCTAACGTCGCTATCAGATACAAGCTCCAATTTGGAAGGCTCCCACTGAAGAAGATATAATGTGAGATCCAAAGGAATATCATGATCCAATAATATATTTCAGGGTAAGTCTATGATGCAACATGCAATACAATTTCGGTCGATAGAATTGTGAAATGTGAGTAGAGTGACTTGAGATGCAATACAATTTTTCACATGTCACAATCCTATCGGCCGAAATTGTATTGCATGTATATAACAAGTTGCATCATAAATTCACTCTATATTATATAACAAAACACTTTAGAATAAAGTAAAAATGATAAATCCTAATTAATTTTTAAAACAAATACGTTACCTATTAAATTACCCAAATGGCCTGTTTAAAAGATAGGTAAAATAAATAATTATATATATATATTTTAAAAAAAGTAATTTTTACTTTACTTTTGCTTCCAAGAAAAAACACACCAATTTAACAAAAATAAATAAATAAAAGTATCGTTATCAATTAAAAAATACTTATTTACAAATGGCTTGGCTAACCAGTCCACTTCTTTTTTTCAATATATATATATATATATATTAGTTTTTAACAATTATTCTCCTATGAGAAGCAATTATGTTAGAGTTAGTAGAAATCCTATAATGGAAATAATTCAGATCAAGGTAACAGAAATCTTATAATGGGAATATAACTCTCTTAGTAGAGTTTTTTCACGAAACTCAAATTAGAGACGTTTTACAAAAACTTTGGCCTAATCCGTTTAGTTTGCAGGCGAAAATAAGCAAGTTTAGTTCATATATATTTGCCCATTTGACATTACTAGAAAGTAGTAACATTTTTCTCACCTTCGGATTCCTATCCTTATCCAACAGTATAGCTCTACAGCCCTGCAACAAGCAATAATTTTGTGTCACGATGAATAAAACCAGTCTCAAAAAATAAATAAATAAGTAAAAACCAGAGGCAGCACCTCAAAGAAATCTTTGCTGAAATCGCCTTTCAAAATATGACAAACAATTCTATACTCACGAACAAGGCATTGACCAATACCTTGAAGCCTGCCTTCTCTAATCTGCAATTACAAAGAGACGTAAAAGATAAACAAAATCCTGAATTTTTTACTGAAACCCAAGTGACTTGGGAGCCCTCCTTCAAAGGGGAAGAACTAAGCCACTTAAGTATCTCATTGAGCATCCCATTCTATCCGGTACGGGATTTGAGTAACCCATACTATCTATCCTCCTAGGGACATCCCATACTATTCCCATACAATTTTCTTTAACAAAATCCATATTATTGACAATAACATTTGAAAAGGAACATGTATTATTGTAAATCAAGTCAAATACAAAGGTTATGAGTCGAACCAGTGTTGTATGGACCCGACCGAACCGCTAATCAGATACAAAGGCGAGTCGGATGGATCCAAAAAGCCGTTTTTCTAGTTGGACCGGATTTAATCGAGTCCAACAGGTCCAATTTTTTTATTAAAAAAACAAAAAAAATTGAAAAATAAAAAATAACATCATAAAAGAAATTAGAAAAATCTTGAAAATAAAAATTAGAAAAGTCCTGAAAATTAAAATTTAAGAAGTTATGATTATAAAAAATTTCATGTTTTGTTTGATCAAGTTCTTTCAAAGTTTGACAAGTCTTGAAAATTAAAATTTCATAAGTCATGTAATTTAAAACTTTAAGATTATATATGTTGAAACCTAAAACTTGAGTGATGCCATTTTATATATTAAAAATAATTAATATTTATTATTTATTGCGTCATCTGGTTCGACCGATTAAACCGATCAAACCATGAACCGAACATTTATCCGAGTCTTTGTCCAGTTCGATTGTTAGTGGAACCCACTAATAGTTATGTACACTTAATTTAACGCTTTTTCATTTAATGCTAAGATGTAAAACACCTCCACTTGTTATTCTAATAGTAATAATTATTATTATTATTTCAATCAAAGAATTAGATAATAATGTCAACGTGAGCAAAAATTCAATGTCGTATCGGATGAGTCGACATACTAGAAAGAATAATATTAGGATTTAGGAATATGATTGCATTAGAATAAAAATTAGATAAACACGAACAATGATGTATGTGAAAGATGTGTCTATAGCAAGATGCTAGTTGCCTTTTCCAACTTCATCTTGGAGAGCTAAAGAACCACTAGAGCTTTTTTTTTTTTTTTTTTGATAGAAAAAGAAATATTATTGAGTAAGCCAAAAAGGATATTAGTTCATAAGAGCCCTCCAGTCCCGTTGAAGATCCATAATGGAGACCCCTCTAAACATTCCATGGGCCGAAACCCACAAAGAAGCCAAAAAGGTTACTCTATCCCACAGAAGATGAGGTGGGAAGAATCTGTTATTGCAGATCCTGGCATTCCGTTCCAACCAAATACACCAGAGAACTGCAAGAATTGCACAATGCCAAAGGCCTTTATGCTCTTTGTTCCTCCCAAAGCCAGCGAACTTAATAGCAAGAAAGGATCCCAAATCCGATGGGCACATCCAACTCTCTTCAAAGTAGCTAAATAATTTATTCCAAATCACTCTTGCCACTTCACAATGCAAGAAGAGGTGGCTATTCGTTTCTGAGCTACCAAAGCACATCACGCACACATTAGGTGACAACGCCATATTGGGTCGTCGAATCTGGAGCAGATCATTCGTGTTAATTCTATTAAGCCCTACTGTCCAAACAAAAGCTTTTACTTTAGAAGGAGCCTTAATCTTCCAAAAATGTTTAGATAAAAAGGTAGCGCTGTGATTCGGCCTACGAATCAAATATTTGAAGAGACAAGCACACGTATATGTGCCTGACGCATCTAAGTTCCAAGTCCTCCTATCTGGAGTGGAAGAGGGACGAAAAGGAGCGAGAATATTGAGCAGCAAAGTGATTTCAACCGCAAGTCTGTCATTCAGATTTCTAGTGAAATGAAAATCCCACAAGATTTGATCATTGTCAGCCACAACAAAGTTAGAGATTGGGGCGTTGTGTAAAGATGACAAACCATAAAGAGAAGGAAACAGCTCCAGAAAAGAATTTTCACCAATCCAGTGATCCTCCCAATAGCGAAAGTGAGTACCCATACCAACACGAAGTGAAAGAAAAGGGGAGAAAGAATGGTAGACCTGGGATATAAATTTCCAAGGGCTTGCATGAGTGACACGCGTACCAAGATTAGCATCCCAACCATTTTGTTGAATCCCATATTTGCTCCTGATCACCCTATGCCACAAGGCATTAGACCACTAGAGCTTATTCATGCAGAACTTTGGGGTCCTACAAGAACTTCATTACTTGGTGACAAGAGGTATTTTTTTACTTTCGGTTGATGACTACTCTAGAATGATGTGGGCTTATTTTCTTAAGAAGAAATGAGATGCTTTCTCAAAGTTTCTGGAGATTATAGCCCTTGCAGAAAGACAAAGTGGGCTAAAATTCAGAACATTAAGAACTGATCGTGGTGGAGAGATTATTTACAAGCTCTTGGATTATAGCAAAGAAAAAGGCATTCAAAAGCAACTTTCTGTTAGTGGAAGTTCACAATAGAATGGCGTGACTGAGAGGAAGAATAGAAGTATTGCTGAAATGCCAAGAAGCCAAGTATGATGAAAGCCAAAGCATTTCCTAACAATTACTGAGCAGATGCTGTCAATACTACTATTTATCTTCTTAACAAGTCACCAACTAAAGCTCTTTTCAATTTGACACCTTATGAAGCATGGCACAAAAGAAAACCAAAGATTGATCACTTAAAAGTCTTTGTTTGTTCCCTAATGGATCTCCAAAGAGATTGGAAGGCTTTATAAATTTAGCGTCTTGTTTTTTCTTTCTTTTGCTTTTCTGTTTTTTATTTGTAGAGGACAGCTAGTCCTTCTTGTATTCACCTGTATATTGTCTCTCTAATAAAATTATCTTCTTTCATCTAAAAAAAAAGTCTTTAGTTGTGTGATTTATCACTATGTTCATTCCCAAGATAGGGAGAAGCTAGATGAGAAGGGAGAAATATGCATTTTTCTTGGCTACAATGATGAATAAAAAAGCTCCACTTATACAATCCTCGTACTAAGAAGCTTATTATCTCTAGAGATGTGATCTTTGATGAAACAAGTTCATGGGAGAACAAGAATGGTGGAACTTATGCAGATACAGATATTTAAGCACTTGAGCGATCTACTGAATTTTCAAATCAATAAGATGAAGCAAAACTAGAATTTATGGTTGAGTCCACTTCTAAAAAGAATGGGTCTTGATCCATATAGCCGACCCCACCTAGTGGGAAAAGGCTTTGCTTGTTGTTATTGTAAT
This sequence comes from Senna tora, assembly GCA_014851425.1. Lineage (NCBI taxonomy): Eukaryota > Viridiplantae > Streptophyta > Magnoliopsida > Fabales > Fabaceae > Senna > Senna tora. The sequence goes on along the minus strand of CM026260.1, from coordinate 23,114,210 downwards.
GGCTCTATTGATTTTCTCCCTTAATTTGCGAATCATAAGTTCATAACATATCACTTCCTTCAAATTTGAGCACCGTTCATAAGTATTCAATTAGACTATAGGTGACTCGACTATTTTAGATCCAACCCAAAGCTAACCAAATCAACCCATTTGCCATGTCTAGTTGAAGTTGAACATTTATTTTGTTTTGTTAATAAAAGATGAGGTGATAGGGTGTAGGTGAATAGTTAGGCATGAGTTGACCCCTAATTTATCCAATGACCTAACTTATTTAACCATAAATCTAAATAGTTGGATTGCAATAACGAATTAAGGTGGTTAAATGGTTGAGTCACAAGTGACATCCGTAGTCAACCCTCCCCTTATTCTCTCTCTCATTAATTACCTTCTTAATTAACTTAATCAATTACTTATCAGTCAATAACATAGTTACATATAAAAGGAATTATAAAGACTTGCTGAACACATACCAATCTAAGAAATATTTTAAGACTTGTTGGAGATGCCTTTTTTAATGATTGAATAGTTGCAAATATCCAATCGTCGGCCTTACTCATAGCTTCCCTCTCCTAAACCAGCAAGATAGAAATTGATAAAATCTCATCTTTGATAATAAAGAAAATTAGCAAACCAAGTATTATTGATAAGATAAGATAACTGAAGACATGTCTTACAAGAGAAGATAATATTTCTTCTACTGTTCTTCGAGAGAAACACTTATTGATGATATCCAACCTGCAATGCATAACCACTATATGACAAAGAAACACATGTGGCCAAGGTGATGTTTTTTGTTTCAATTAGAATACATGCAGAAGCATGCACACAGCCTTTGCAAAGTGTTAAGAGTTGTAAATATCTAGATAATAATTAGATAGTTGACCCTAGCATAATCTTAGGGATTAAATAAGCTGAATCAGGGTAACTAATTTCTAGGGATTTAATTTCCTATTACATAGCATTCTTTCTTGTATAAATAGGTGATATCTCTATGTGAATAATATACAGAAATCCATTCTCTCATTACATGGTATCAGAGGCAACCTAGGCTTCTGTGTGCGTGCTTCTGTTCCTTTTTTTCTTCTCTGTCCGTAAAAGCCTCCAGAAGTGCAGTAGCTGTGCACTATTTGAGGATCACCAGAGAAGTTGGAGGTGTGCATCACCTCCGTCAAGGGAAGAAGCAGAAGGTGCCGACCGGCCGTTTCCCGGTCTCCCGGCAGTCAACGGAGCCACGCGTGAGGCTCACGCGCCGCTTGAAGCTTCTGTGTGCGTGGCGCGTGAAGGCCACGCGCCGTCGTGCAGTCACCGGATTCCGTTCGGGGTTGCTGTTTTGTGCTCACCGGCGACCGTTTAGGCCATTGGTGGCGTTTCCCGGTGGTTTTGATACGGTTCAAATTGTGGGCTAGTGTTTGGCTCATTCACTCTTCACTGTGAGTATCACTGTTTCAGAGGCTGGTGTGATTTCTTTTGGTGTTTTGTGGTTTTCGTGTTGGGCATCCATCAATGGCAGAGAAGGTTGTCGCTGTCAGTGACGGGATTCCGTGAGTTCTAGGATCACGGAGCACAAACTTACCCCGTTGAATTACTTGGAATGGGCTAAAACAATTCAAATGTACCTCCGAAGTATTGAGAAAGATGATCATCTTAAGGATCCTCCCGAGGATGATAAGAAGGCAGCTTGGCTGAGGGATGATTACAAGCTCTTCTTACTAATTCCGAACACCATTACTCCCGAGGTACTTCCTTTTGTTAATCATTGTGATTCGGTTAAAGAACTAATGGATTATCTTGAGTTTGTCTATTCTAGTAAAGGGAACCTTTCGCGTACTTACGATGTGTGCAAGGCCTTCTATCGTCCTGAAAAAAAGGATAAGTCTCTCATGACTTATTTTATGGACTTTAAAAGGGCATATGAGGAGCTTAATACTCTATTGCCATTTACCGCTGATATCAAAGCTCAGATGAAGCAGAGAGAACAAATGGCAATTATGAGTTGGATCTCTGGTCTCCCTTCAGAATACGAGGGTGTCAAGTCTCAAGTTCTTGCTAGCACTGATATTAACTCTCTGGATGAGGTTTATACTCGAGTAAGACAATCTGAAGGTGCTCACTCACAACCTACTATTAATGTCAGTGCACTCATAGGACATGGTGATTCTAGTCGTCGTAATGGCGACAAGTCATTTGGAGCACCAAATAATGGAGGTCGCAACCAGGAATCAGGAGGGGTTGTGTGTTTTTATTGTCACGAACCAGGACATATCAAGCGTAATTGTAAGAAGCTTCAGAAAAAACAGCAACGGCCCCAGTTAGCAAATGTTGCATCCACTCAGTCTCCATCTGACAACACTGTTGTTGTCTCAGCTGATGCTTATGCTCAATTTACTCGATATCAGGAATTCCTGAAATCTTCTGCTCCATCTACTGAATCACATGTTACAGCCATTGCTGAGTCAGGTAAATCCACTGCATGTTTACTTTCCTCCTCTTCCAAATGGGTTATTGATTCTGGCGCCACAGACCACATGACAGGTAATCCTCAAGTTTTCTCTACTTTCAAATCTTATACCACTGTCTCTAATGTTACCTTAGCTGATGGTTCTCAGTCCCGTGTTCTTGGTTCTGGGACTGTCAATCCTATTCCATCTCTTTCATTATCCTCTGTGTTGAGCCTACCCAATTTTTCCTACAACTTGCTTTCTGTCAGTAAGCTTACTCGCTCTTTGAATTGTGTTATCTCCTTTTTTCCTGACCATTGCTTGTTTCAGGATCTTACGACGAAGCGGATTATTGGTAGAGGGCATGAGTCCGGAGGTCTATATGTTTTGGAATCACAAGTGCCAAGACCTGTGGCGTGTTCAAGTGTTCTCTCACCATTTGAAGTACATTGTCGTTTGGGTCATCCTTCATTATCTGCTCTTAAAAAGCTTTATCCTCAATTTCATAATTTGTCTGTTTTGGATTGTGAGTCCTGTCAGTTTGCTAAACACCATCGCCTTCCCTTAGTGTCTCGAGTCAATAAGCGGGCTGCGTCCCCTTTTGAGCTAGTTCATTCTGATGTTTGGGGCCCTTGTCCTATTTTGTCAAAATCTGGCTTTAAATACTTTGTGACATTTGTTGATGATTATTCTCGTGTTACTTGGTTATATTTAATGAAAAATCGTTCTGAGTTATTTTCTCATTTTAGTGCATTTTGTGCTGAAGTTAAAACTCAATTCAATGTTTCTGTGCACACTTTACGTAGTGACAATGCCAAAGAATACTTTTCTGCTTCATTTCAATCTTATATGATACAACATGGCATGCTTCATCAGTCTTCTTGTGTTGATACACCGTCTCAAAACGGTGTTGCAGAACGGAAAAATAGACATTTACTTGAAGTTGCTAGGGCCTTACTTTTTCAAATGAAAGTCCCTAAACCTTTTTGGGCTGATGCTGTTTCCACAGCCTGTTTCCTGATTAATCGTATGCCTTCTTCAGTTCTTAATGGTGGGATTCCTTATAGTGTGCTCTTTCCTTCCAAACCATTGTTTCCTATTGAGCCTAGAACATTTGGTAGCACTTGTTTTGTTCGTGATGTTTGACCCCACCATACTAAGCTTGATCTTAAGTCTGTCAAGTGTGTCTTCCTTGGCTATTCTAGAGTTCAAAAAGGGTATAGGTGTTTTTCTCCTGATCTACACAAATACGTTGTATCTACAGATGTTACATTCCACGAGAATATACCTTTCTTTCCTTATTCTTTAGAGGATCCTGAACAGGGGGAGAATGATGACTTATTGGTTTATACTGTGACTTCATCACCTCAACCTTCAGAGGATACACGCCCTCCAATTACACAGGTATACTCTAGGCGGCCACATCAGACTAGTGATACAACAATTGATACAGCTCCAGACCCATGCCATCCACCTTCCCCTTCGTCGTCGGATCCAGTTGTGTCGGAACCTGACCCTACAATTGATCTTCCCATTGCTCTTCGTAAAGGTAAACGTCAATGTACCTATCCTATTTCCTCATTTGTTTCTTATGACCATTTGTCTGCTCCTTTTCGTTCTTTCATTGCTTCCATAGACACAGTTTCTCTTCCTCGTACTATTCACGAGGCTCTATCTCATCCTGGTTGGCGTGCAGCAATGGTTGAGGAGATGATGGCCCTTGATCAAAATGGTACGTGGTCATTAGTGGATTTACCATTGCGGAAGAAAGCAATTGGATGTAAGTGGGTCTTTGCAGTCAAGGTTAATCCTGATGGCTCCGTTGCTCGTCTTAAAGCACGGTTGGTTGCCAAAGGTTATGCACAAACCTATGGTATTGATTATTCTGACACTTTTTCTCCTGTGGCCAAGCTTACTTCTGTTCGGCTCTTTATCTCTATGGCTGCTACCTATGACTGGTCCTTGCATCAACTAGACATCAAGAATGCTTTTCTCCATGGTGACCTTCAGGAGGAAGTTTATATCGAGCAACCACCTGGGTTTGTTGCTCAGGGGGAGTATGGGAAGGTTTGTCATCTCCATAAATCTTTGTATGGGTTGAAGCAAAGTCCTCGGGCCTGGTTTGGAAGGTTCAGTGAGGTAGTAATGAAGTATGGGATGCAGAAATCCAAGAGTGACCATTCTGTGTTTTATAAAAGGACTGATACAGGCATCATCCTATTAATTGTATATGTGGATGATATTATAATTACAGGTAGTGATGGTTCAGGCATTACTTCACTCAAGTCTTTCCTTCAGTCCCAGTTTCAGACGAAAGACTTGGCACCATTGAAGTATTTTTTGGGAGTTGAAATCACGAGAAGCAAGAAAGGTATTTTCTTATCTTAGAGGAAGTATGTTCTTGACTTACTGGCAGATACAGGAAAGTTGGGTGCTAAGCCCTGTATCACACCAATGACTCCAGGCTTGCAACTCCTGAAAGATGATAGTGAACCATTTGATGACCCTGAGAGATATCAAAGATTGGTTGGGAAATTAAGTTATCTTACAGTAACTCGTCCTGACATTGCTTACTCTGTCAGTATTGTCAGTCAATTTATGTCATTTCCAACAGTTAAGCATTGGGAAGCCCTGGAACAGATCCTGTGTTACTTGAAGAATGCTCCGGGACGAGGACTACTGTACGGAAATAATGGGCACATGGATATTGAGTGCTTCTCTGATGCAGATTGGGCAGGATCCACGGCAGATCGACGATCAACAACGGGATACTGTGTATTTGTGGGAGGAAACTTAATCTCATGGAAGAGTAAGAAGAAGCAGAATGTCGTTTCCCGTTCTAGTGCAGAGTCTGAATACAGGGCTATGGCTCAGACAACTAGTGAAGTTGTGTGGATAGTACAATTATTGGAAGAAATTGGATTGAAGACTTCGTTGCCTGCAAAGCTATGGTGTGATAGTAAGGCTGCACTTCATATCGCATCCAATCCGATCTTTCATGAGCGAACTAAACACATTGAGATTGACTGTCACTTCGTACGTGAAAAGATTGAGGAAAAGCTGATTTCCATGGCATATGTGAAGACTGGGGAACAGTTAGGAGATGTCTTCACTAAAGCATTGAATGGAGTGAGAATTGATTATATTTGTAACAAGTTGGGCATGATTAACATCTATGCTCCAACTTGAGGGGGAGTGTTAAGAGTTGTAAATATCTAGAGAATAATTAGATAGTTGACCCTAGCATAATCTTAGGGATTAAATAAGCTGAATCAGGGTAGCTAATTTCTAGGGATTTAATTTCCTATTACATAGCATTCTTTCTTGTATAAATAGGTGATATCTCTATGTGAATAATATACAGAAATCCATTCTCTCATTACACAAAGATATTAATATGGATCCTAAAAATTACCATGCTCAGCATCATTGATTTTCCTTTTTGTTTTATTAGAGAAGTAAATGAAAGATCAAGAGAGTATCTGTTCGTAAGAGAAAACTCAGGGTGTGTGTGCAAGGTTTTGAAACTCAGGGAGCGTATATACCCCTGACCCAAAATTCAGGGTGTTTCAGTGCATTTTAGCCTAAAATCTAAACATACAAGAATAGCACATAACTAAAGCTCACCAGTCTCTTTGTACTCTAATTGTTAATGACATCCGATGATACAAGTATAGCTTAACGGTAGTGTTCAATGGAAGAATTCTTTGTGTATTATTATGAAAATACGATAGGTATTTACACAAGAGGAGAAACCTATTCTAGGAAATAAGAATAATTACAATAAATACAATAGATCACTAATTGATAGGCTAAATCAGGGTCAGCTATCCTTAATTGCTACATATAATCCAAGAATATTCACAATACTAATCTAGAAGATTCACAACACTCTCCCTCAAGCTGTAGCATATAAATCATAGGCACCAAGCTTGTCACATAGGTATTTTATCCGAGGACCTCTAAGAGACTTGGTGAAGATATCTGCCAGCTGATCATTTGAAATGACAAATCGAGTAGCAAGACATCCTTATTGAATTTTTTTCTCTAATAAAGTAACAATCAATTTCATTATGTTTGGTCCTCTCATGAAATACTGGATTTAAGGCAATGTGCATAGCTACTTGGTTATCACATAACAATTCCATTTTACCAAAGTCTCCAAATTTCATCTTCTGAAGAAGTTGTTTCAACCATAGGAGTTCACAAGTTGCTAATGCCATAGCACGATACTAATCTTCTGCACTAGACCTAGCAACTACATTTTGTTTCTTGTTTTTCCAAGAGACTTCCACCAATGAGACATAGTATCTAGATGTGGATCGACTATCATCTAGTGAACCAGCCCACTCCGCGTCTGTAAAACCAATGATTTGGGAGTTCCCCTTGTCCTCATATAACAGTCCCTGGCCTGGCGCTCTCTTAATGTATCGAAGAATTCGAACAACTACATCCCAATGACTATCACATGGTGATTGTAGGAACAGGCTAACTACACTCACAGCAAATGATATATCTGGACGGGTGATAGTGAGATAACTGAGTTTTCCCACTGTTGTAAATCTTCTAGATTAGTGTTGTGAATATTCTAGGATTATGTGTATCAATTAGGATAGCTGAGCTTGATTTATCCTATCAATTAGTGATCTATTGTAATTATTCTTACTTCCTAGAATAGGTTTTCTTCTCTTGTATAAATACCTATGGTACTCTCATAATAATACACACAGAAATTCTTTCATTTAACATGGTACCAGAGCCACTATAATAGCTCCCGCCTCTTTTCTGTGTGGTTGTGTTTTTTTTCCAACCCTAAATTTTTCTCTCTTAGCTATCCACCTCGGGTTCTTTAGATCGAGAGCTTCCCGGCCTCTTCTTGTCTCACGCGCCACACCACCGTGTTTGGGAGGCGCCGACCGGCCGAACCCCATTTTTCCGGCATCATCTTCCGCCGCGAATTGACTACTGTGATCACCGGCCTCTTCTCACGTTTTTGGTGTTGGTTTGCCGTTTCCTCACACTTTGTTTTGACACTTATCTCTCATGGTTTCACCTACTGACTCCAAGTCCAGTACCTTCTCTAATCTTATTAGTGGTACACCTACTATTACTGTTAATTAAAATATTAGAATATTTTGTAATCAATTAGGATTATTGTGCATATCATTGACCCTTAAGTCTAGGGATTATATTAGGATTGTAATTATGATTCTTTCCTAGAATAGGCTCCTCTTTCTTGTATAAATACCTATCATTCTCTCTAATGAAATTATCACAATATTATTCTACTCTACTTTTGTCATGGTATCAGAGCCATAGACTATTCTCCGCTGCTGTGTTCCTTTTTTCTCTCTCTCGGTCAGTTTTACAGAGGCAATGAAGTCTAATTCACTAAGCCCACCTTTTTCTGGTCGCCTTTCGACCGACGCGCCCTTGAATCTTCCTCAGACTCCTTCCGTCGGCATAACCCTATTTTCCGGCACCCAGAACCGCCGCCACGCGCCACCACCGCAGCTAGCTCCGTTGCCCACGCGTTGGCACGTGAGAGCGCGTGACCAACCGCCTTCCGTCGCCATTGCTTCTGTTCTTCCTGTCGGCATATTTCCGGCCAGCCCCCGCCATTTCGACGTCATCTACCACCAACAACAGTACTGGAGCTACTGTTCCGGCTCCTGTTTCGTCATTTTTGCCCGGATCATATGACTTGCCTCCCATTAACAATGCCTACCGGCTAGATGGGAAGAACTAATTGAAGTGGTCCCAGTTAGTTCGAATGTACCTCAAAGGTCGGGGCAAATTGAGCCACTTACTCGGTACAAGTCCGGCGAAAAAGATCCGACATTTGAAGCTTGGGATAACGCCGATTCCCTAACTATGTCTTGGCTGGTGAATTCCATGACTCCGGAGATAGGTGATACGTGCATTTTCCTCACATCTGCTAAAGCTATATGGGATTCTATTCGGCAAACCTACTCCAAAGTTCGTGATGGAGCTCGAATTTATGAGCTGAAGACCAAAGTCCACCGTGCCAAGCAAGGTAATATGTCCATTACTGAGTACTCTAACTATTTGAAGAGCTTATGGCAGGAGTTGGATCACTATCAATGCGTCCCGATCAAGGGAAGTGAAAATGGAGCTACCTTTAAGGCCTTCTTGGAGAAGGAAAGAGTCTATGATTTTCTTGAAGGTCTGAACATTGAATATGATGCTGTGAGAGTTCAGATCCTTGGCAAGGATGAAATACCACCATTGAATGAGGCAATTTCGATTGTCTTAGCTGAAGAAGGACGGAGGGGTGTAATGATAGAAGCTCAGCCTGTAGAAAGTTCTGCTCTTGTGACAAAAAAACAATGTGCAATATTCTAAGGTAACTGATCCGACCAAAAGTTCTTTGTGGTGTACTTATTGCAAGAAGCCTCGCCACATAAAGGAAAAATGTCGGAAACTTCATTGTAAACCTCAGAACACAAAGAGAGGACAAGGGCATGCTCATGTGGCTATTTCGGATACTACAGTTGTACCAACCACCAATGCTCTCAACTTGAATCCTGAGGACATTGAGAAGTTGAAGAGTTTGTTGGGCAATCTAGCAATATCCTCTACTGCCACTCAAGCAACACCTTCCATTTTAGGTACTTGCTCTTTGGTGTTCTCAGGTATATCTTTTCAGTCTTCACCTCATGTTTCTTCTGTTTTTAATGTTTCGAACAAAGCTCCTTGCGATACCTGGATCATTGATTCTGGGGCTTCTGATCATATGACCAATTCTTTTCAAAAATTCATCTCCTATACACCATGTCCTAGCAATCGCAAAATTACAATAGCTGATGGATTAGTTACTACTGTAGCTGGCCTAGGAAATGTTTGTTTAAATGATCACATCACTCTTAAGATGTCATTCATGTTCCTAAACTTTGCACTAACCTTATTTCTATTTATAAGCTTTCTACTGACTCTCAGTGTAGTGTAATTTTTCATCTTACTCATTGTGTTTTCCAAAAACAGGGCACGAAGAGGATGATTGGACATGCTAAGGAGCAGAATGTCTATATTATCTTGAAACTTGTAATAAAGGACGTAGTGTTCAAAAATTGTCATCCCATTCTTTTCATAGCCTTTCCCTTAAAACCAATAAAGAAAAAATTTGGCTTTATCATTTACGTCTTGGACATCCATCCTTTCATACTTTAAAAGTTATGTTTCCTGATTTGTTTGGAGGATTAACTATTGAGGATTTTCATTGTGAAGTTTGTGAACTTGCTAAACACAAATGAGTTTCTTTTCCTGTTAGTAATAGTAGAACATCTGTTCCCTTTACTTTGATTCATAGTGATATATGGGGAGCATCTACTGTTTCTAATATTTCTGGAGCTCGTTGGTTTGTGTCTTTTATTGATGATTATACTCGTGTGACTTGGATTTATTTGCTCGAACAAAAATATGATTTTAGTTCTATATTCCGTGTTTTTTATAATATGGTTCAAACTTAATTCGGGGTAAGGATACAAAGATTTTGTTCTGATAATGCGAAAGATTTTTTAATCAATCTCTTTCGTCCTTTTTTCAAAGACAGGGTATCATCCATGAATCTTCTTGTGTCCATACACCGCAACAAAATGGGGTTGCTGAATAAAAAATAGTCATCTTCTTTCAAGCACACAAGCCCTTTTGCTTCAAAATCATGTTCCACAAAAGTATTGGGGGGAAGCCGTTTTAATAGCAACTCACTTTATTAATAGACTTCCAACCCAAGTGCTTGATCCCAAAAGCCCTATGCACGTTCTCAAGGAATTTTTTCCAAACTTCAATGCCTCAAATAACCTTATAGCTAAAGTCTTTGGTTGTGTTCCTTTGTTCACATTCACCTTCCACATAGAGGTAAGCTTGATCCTCGAGCTCTCAAGTGTGTCTTTCTTGGTTACTCATCCAATCAAAAAGGTTATAAATGCCATCATCCTCCAACTGGGAAATATTAGTATCTGCTAATGTCACATTTGTTGAACTTACCTCTTATTTTACCCAGACTTCTTCCCAAAAAGACCAAGCCATCCTTGAATATAGTCCATTCCCTAAGTTACCTGTTCTAGGTCCTCCAATAATAGATTCTGCTTTGCAGCCTCAACAACCTTCTGATCCTCCTCAAATAAGTCCTGACCCAGATCCTAATTTGTAGACCAACCAGACTTTGGACTCTGCTCGCCCATTACAAGTTTATTCTTGAAGAAAAGTTCCACCTCCTACAAGTGAGCCTGTCCAATCATCGTCTTCGGAGCCCCAAGATGTTGAGGTAATTGATTCATCTAATTCTCATACACATGATTATGATGTTCCTATTGCTTTGAGAAAGGGTAAAAGAACTTGCACTAATCATCCCAAAAGCTTTCTTGACTAATCTTCATACTATTCCTATTCCCAATACTTTGTCTGAAGCATTGCAGAATGAAAATTGGGTGCAGGCTATGAAAGTTGAGATGGATGCTCTTGATAAAAACCAAACGTGGGACCTGGTTCTCTTTCCAAAAGGAACAAAACCAGTTGGTTGTCGATGGGTTTTTACCACAAAGTACAACTCTTATGGTACTCTAGAAAGATACAAAGCTCGCCTTGTAGCCAAAGGGTACACTCAGACATATGGTGTAGACTACATGGATACATTTGCCCTGGTGGCCAAGATGAATACCGTAAGCGTCTTATTATCTCTTACTGCTAACTTTGGATGGCGCTTGGAACAGTTTGATGTAAAAAATGCATTCTTGCATGGAGAATTGGAAGAGGAGATTTACATGGAGATTTCGGCGGGATTTAATACAAGTTCTAAGCAAGGCATGGTTTGTCATTTAAAAAAGGCCTTGTATGGGCTCAAGTAATCACCAAGAGCATGGTTCGGGAGACTTACCAAAGCTATGGTAAGTATGGGCTATAAGCAAAGTCAGGGTGATCATACTTTATTTATACGACGTTCCTCTTCAGGGGGAGTGTCTATTCTCTTATTGTATGTTGATGATATTATAATTACTGGAGATGACACTAAAGGTATTGCACTGTTAAAAGCTCAATTGGTGCAGGAGTTTGAGATTAAGGAGCTTGGGAGACTCAAATACTTTCTTGGTATTGAGGTGGCTCATTCACAGAGTGGGATTTTTATTTCCCAACAAAAATATGTTGTTGACTTGTTAAAAGAAACAAGCAAATTAGGTTGTAAACCAGCTCTAACTCCTATGGACCTTAATCATCGTCTGTATGATGCACCTGAAGAAGCATTGGTTGATAAAGGATCATATCAAAAGCTTGTGGGTAAGCTAATCTATCTGTCCCATACCAGACCAGATATAGCTTATGCCGTGAGTATTGTCAGTCAGTTTATGCATAATCCGAAAGAATCTCATTCAAGGGCAATTCATAGAATTCTGCAATACTTGAAAAGTACACCAGGGAAGGGCATTCTCTTAGAAAGGGGAGAGCTTGACTCTAGAAGCCTACACTGATGCAGATTATGCTGGATCACTTAATGATAGAAGGTCCACTACAGGGTATTATACCTTTTTTGGAGGAAACCTTGTAACTTGGAGGAGTAAAAAACAGAATGTGGTTGCAAGAGAGTGCAGAAACAGAGTTCAAAGCAATGACACTTGGTATATGTGAACTACTATGGCTTAAGATTATTCTTGATGACTTGGGTATTACTTGGGAAGGACCAATGAAGCTTTATTGTGACAATAAGTCAGCGATTAATATTGCTCATAATCCTGTTCAACATGATCGTACTAAACATGTTGAAATTGATCTGCATTTTATCAAAGAAAAGTTAGATTGCGGCCTTATATGCACTCCATACGTTTCTTCTAGTGATCAACTTGCAGATGTGCTTACCAAAGGCCTGTGTACTAACAACTTTCAGACTTTAATCAACAAGCTTGACATGGAAGATATCCATTCATCAGCTTGAGGGGGAGTGTTAATTAGAATATTTTGTAATCAATTAGGATTATTGTGTATATCATTGACCCTTAAGTCTATGGATTAGATTAGGATTGTAATCATGATTCTTTCCTAGAAAAGGCTCCTCTTTCTTGTATTACCTTACATTCTCTCTAATGAAATTATCACAGCATTATTCTACTCTACTTTTGTCAATTACCACTGAAAAATTGCGTGGGGCATCAAATTACAAATCTTGGGCCGCCTCCGTCCGCTTATGGTTCAAAGGCCAGGGATACCTAGACCATTTAACTATGTGTGACACTGAAATTGCTGAAAAAGATCGCCCTAGGTGGGTAATGATTGATGCTCAACTCTATTCCCTCTTATGGCACTCTTTTGATCCTCAACTCCTGTCCACCTATCAGGCATATGAGACGTGTTATAGTGTATGGAAGAAGGCAGCCACGGTTTATAATAATGATATTCGACGTTATTATGATGTTTTATCCAACCTGGTGAAGCTTCAACATCAGACCTCAGAAACTGCCACCTTTGCATGCAAGATGGAGGCTCTAAAACATGAGTTTAGATCCTTAATGCCTTCCACGACGTCAATTACTGATCAGGACATACAATGGGATAAATTTTTCATGGTCTTGACTTTGATTCATTTAAACCCTGACCTCGAAGGTGTTAAAAGATCAAATTTTGGGAGGTTACACTGTTCCCACATTTGATGATGTTATTGGTCGTCTGGTGCGTATTTCTTCCTCACGAGCCTCAACTGACAATCATATTGTTTCTTCGGTTGTTGATGCTTCAACCTTGGTATCTCACACTGGTGACAAAAGTGGAGGAGGCAGTGGACGCAATAGTGGTCGCAAACGTCCCCAGTGTACGTATTGCAACAAGTTGGGACATACTCGTGATTGTCGCTATCAACTCCATGGTCGACCTCCTCGCCCTGTCAACATTGCTCAATCTGAGACATCTAATGATCACTCTTCAGAGACTATTACTTTAGCTGGTGATGATTACAAAGAGTACCTCAAGTACCAACAAAGCAAACAGTCATCTGTGGCTGCCTCAATTGCGCAAACTGGTAATGTGACTGCTTGCCTTAACTCGGGTAATCTGGTGATCTGGTGATGATTACATTGGACCATGGGTTCTTAACTCGGGTGCCTCCGAACATATCTCTGGTAATAAATTTTTGTTTACCTATCTTTCTAGTTCATCTTCCCTTCCTTCAGTTACTCTGGCAAATGGTTCTAAAACTGCTGCTACAGGAATTGGTCAAGCCCAAATACTTCCTTCCCTATCTGTTGATTCTGTTCTTTATGTTCCTGAATCTCCTTATAATCTTATTTCTGTTAGTAAATTGACTCACTCGCACAATTGTTCCATTACCTTTACTAATAACTGTTTCTATCCAGGATCGGAGTACAGGTCGCATGATTGGCGCAGGGCGTGAGTCACAAGGCTTGTACCACCTTTCACCTCCATCCCCTATTGCGTGCGTGACTAGTTGCTCTCCATCTCTCCTCCACAACCGTATGGGACATCCAAGCCTCTCCAAACTTCGCAAAATGGATGCCTCTCTTTCTACCATGGAGTTGATACCAACGATCACGGGTATGTCCCAACTTGTTGCAATGCGTACACTGGGGACGTTTGCAACATTGCCTCCTCCACCTTTGTCACCAGTGTGAGATACCAAGGCAAAAGAGTCAACAACCGGAGAAACAATATGATTTTCAATTGAGGCTTGTGAGGAAGAGATGCGCACCAAATGACCAATAACATCATTAAATGTGGGAGCAGTGGAGCCTCCTAAAATTTGATCTTTAACACCGTCGAGGTCAGGGCTTAAATGAATTGAAGTCATGACCATGAAGAATTTATCCCATTGTGCTTCCTGATCAGTAATTGATGTCTGACAGGCATTAAGGATCTAAACTCATGTTTTAAAGCCTCCATCTTGCTTGCATAGGTGGTAGTTTCCGAAGTTTGGTGCTGAAGCTTAACAAGGTTAGATAAAACATCATAATAACGTCGAATATCATTATTATAAACTGTGCCTGCCTTGTTCCATACACTATAACACGTCTCATATACCTGATAGGTGGTCACGAGATGAGGGTCAAAAGACTGCCATAAGAGGGAACAGAGTTGAGCATCAATCATTACCCACTTAGGTCGATCTTTTTCAGCAATGTCAGTTTCACACTTAGTTAAATGGCCTAGGTATCCCTGACCTTTGAGCCATAAGCAGACAGAGGCGGCCCACGATTTGTAATTTGATGCCCCACGCAATTTTTCAATGGTAATAGTAGGTGTACCACTAATGACAATAGAGAAGGTACCTTTGGAGTCATTAACAGTAGGAGAAGCCATGAGAAAGAAGAGCCCAAAAACAAATGAGGAGATAACAACAAACTAATACCAAAACCAGGACAAGGACACAACGACGAGCGCAGAAGAATACGTCGCCGGAAAATCACGTGCCGACGCATGGAAGCTCAGGCAAACTATCAGACAACGCATGGAGGCACGTGCGACGGCGGACCGTGACGGAAAAAACAGGGTTTTGACGATCGGAACCCTCTGAGTGTGATGGTGCGACGGGTGGTCCAAGGGGAGGCCGGAAAATATCTTAAGTGGTGAGTGACCAAGAAATGAACAGTATTTTAGGGCTAGAAGAATAAACACAGCCAACACAGAGATATAGCTACCGGAGAATTTTAGGCTCTGATACCATGTTCAATGGAAGAATTCTCTGTGTGTATTATTATGAAAATACCAAAGGTATTTATACAAGGGCTAAAGTACTATTTTGGTCCTCAATGTTTGCATTAAGTTTAATATTGGTCCTCAATGTTTCAAAAGTTTAATGTTAGTCCTCAAAGTTTTTTTTTGTTGATTTTTGTCCTCGAGCGTAACACCGTTAACTTTTCTCGTTAAATGATGACGTGACATGCTTATGTGACACATCCTCTCTCCTATGTGTCATATTTTAATGACGTGGCACGCCACGTCACTCCACCATGTCTGCATCATCTTCTTCTTCTTCTTCATCTTCATCTTCTTCATCATCATCATCATCTTTCTAAACCCAAATTAAAAAAATAAAATAAAATAAGTGGACAAATTAAACCTCAAATGCAGTGCAAATAGCAAAAGTCTCAATAAACACTTTAGCTCCAATTGCAGAAAAAAGAGGCAAACTAGAGCTGTATTTCCCAGTCTTGTAGTCCTTATACAGTGAATGCAAGGGCACAATTGAAGCCATTCGAAATGCACACCTGACAGTCAAATTTGCAGCATGAGGTGCGAATCCCTTCCACAAAACACGCACACCTTCTGTTCGTGAGATTGTGGAACTATAATGTCTAATTCTTTCGATTTGAGAGGATGGGGTTGGGGGCATCTCATTGCTTCATGGCTGATGCAAGATTATTTGTTTTGGTAAGATCTGGTTCCAGCTTGAGGCTACACAATGGTTGCAAATCGAAAGGCGGTTGCAGTGGCGCTTTAGGGTTTCTTGGTTTGAAGGTATGAAAATGAAGATGATGAAGAAGATGATGATGTGGCCATGGTGGAGTGACGTGGCATGTCACGTCATTAAAATATGACACGTATGAGAGAGGGTGTGCCACATAAGCATGCCACGTCATCATTTAACGGCAAAAGTTAATGGTGTTACGTTCGAGTACCAAAATCGACCAAAAAAAAAACTTTGAGGACCAACATTAAACTTTTGAAACATTGAAGACCAATATTAAACTTCATGCAAACATTGAGGACCAAAATAGTACTTTAGCCTTATACAAGAGGAGAAACCTATTTTAGAAAATAAGAATAATTACAATAAATACAATAGATCACTAATTGATAAGCTAAATCAAGGTTAGCTGTCCTTAATTGATACATACAATCCTAGAATATTCACAATACTAATCTAGAAGATTCACAACAGGTAGAAAAAGAGTAGCAATTTCGTGGGACAAAGCAGCATTAGCAAATGAAGGAATCGTTTCTTTAAAGCTATTTTGTCCTTTCCCTTTCAGTTACTAGCGGAAGTCATATTTTATATAGGAGCCAGTGAATAGGAGTCTAGGACTATGAAATACATAACGAACTTATCCCTTAAAATAAAGCAACCAACGCTTTATCCTGAAGGAAGAAATGTCAGAATTGGAGACTATTTTGGTGGTTTGTCTAGTGAGATGGAGGCATTGGAAGAAGTGTCTGTTTTGAGTTGTAAATATATTTATTTTTATATAATTAGATAGTTGACTTTAGCCTAATCTTATGAATTGAGGTAGTGTCTCATAGCTGATCTCAAGGGATTTAGTTTCCTATTTTTCAGAATTGTTTCTTGCATATATACACGAGTTCCTTATGTGAATAATACATAGAAATTCTCTATCTCTCTGTTTACATGGTATCAGTACCTTATAAACCTAAACCCTAAATCTCTTTTGTGTATTTGGGTCCGTTTGCGTGTTACTGTTAGAGTGCAACCCTTGCACGTTTGAGGGACCACCGTGAATGATGGTCGTTTGCTACATCGCCGGCATGGAAGGAGCGGAAGGTTTTTTCCAGTGTTTTCCTGGTGAAAAATAATAACCCTAAGAGTAAGGAGGGTTAGCTGAAAAATAATAATCCTAACAAAAAAATAAAGATCCTTTTATCATATAAGATAAGGCTTATATTTGAATTTAAATTCAAATATGAGTTACGCTAATAGGTATGCACAAACCTATAGTGTTGACTATTCTGATACTTTTTTTCCTATGGCCAAGCTTACTTCTGTCAGGTTATTTATCTCTATGGCTGCATCCTATGACTGGCCCTTGCATCCATGGTGATCTTGAGGAGGATGTTTAAATGGAGCAACCACTTAGGTTTGTTGCTCAGGGGGCATATGGGAAGGTGTGCCATCTTCATGAGTCCTTGTATGGATTGAAGCAAAGTCCACAGGCCCGGTTTGGAAGATTCAGTGAGGTAGTTTTGAAGTATGGGTTACTTAAATGCAAATCTGACCATTCAGTGTTCTATAAGAAAACTAAGGCAGACATCATCTCTTTAGTTGTATGTGAATAATATCATAATTACAGGAAACGATGATTTAGGCATTTCTTCACTCAAGTCTTTTCTTCGGTCCCAATTTCAGACAAAAGACTTGGGGCCACTAAAGTATTTTTTGGGAGTTGAAATCACAAGGAGCAAGAAAGGCATTTTCTCATTCCAGAGAATGTATGTTCTTGACTTACGGAAACAAGGAAGTTGGGAGCTAGGCCTTGTAACGCACCAATGATTCCAGGCTTGCAACTCTGGGAATATGACAGTGCACCATTTGATAATCCTGGGAGATATAGAAGATTGGTTGGGAAATTGAATCACCTTACAGTTAGTCGCCCTAACATTGCTTACACGGTTAGTGTCATCAGTCAGTATATGTCATTCACAACAGTCAAGCATTGGGAAGCCTTGGAACAATCTTGTGTTACTTGAAAGGGGCCCCGGGACGTGGTTTATTGTATGGAAACAATGGGCACACTAAAATTGAGTGCTTCTCTGATGCACACTTCCAGATTGGGCAAGACCCAAGGCAGATCGAAGATCTATAACAGGTTATTGTGTATTTGTGGGAGGAAACTTAATTTCATGGAAGAGTAAGAAGCATAACGTAGTCTCCCATTCTACTGCAAAATCTTAGTACAAAGCTATGACTCAAACAGCCAATGAGGTTGTGTGGATACTACAACTTGTGGGAGAAGTTGGATTGAAGACTTTGTTGCCTGCAAAGTAATGGTCTGATAATAACGCAGCACTTCATATTTCATGAACGAACTAAACACATTGAAATTGACTGTCATTTCGTTCATGAGAAGATTGAGGAGAAGTTGATTTCCATAGCATATGTGAAGACCAAAGAGCAGTTAGGAGATATCTTCACTAAAGCCTTGAATGGAGTGAAGGTTAATTATATTTAACAAGTTGAGCATGATTAATATCTATGCTCCAACTTGAGGGGGAGTGTTATGAGTTGTATATATTAAATAGTTTTGACTAGGATAAATATATTAGTGATCGTATAGGCTTAATAATAAGGATATAATTTAGGGTTTTTCTTTCGTGTATATATATGTGTGTGTGTACCATCTATTAAGAGAAATATACAAAAATTCCATTCCTTCTCTGATTATTTCATAAATCAAAAATTGAGGAACTAGAACTGCAAGTGAAGCCAACTGATGTGATACATGTATCAGTGCTTACGAATGTTACCCAAGAAGTTTTCAATTCACACAGTGGGATAGCTTACTGGAGTGTGACAATACTAGGAATAGTCTGAAACCATAGTAGAACAGATTCCAAATTTTCCCCTTGAGGATAAGTTGAAAGTTAAATGAGAGAAAGAAGAGTAGAAATGAAGTACTGTATCACAGAAGAAATTAAAAAAAGAGACATTCAACATACTAAAACATCCAACACATAAGAATGTACAAGCGATTGAACTCTTCTTCCATGTTTTCAGGTGAACATTCATGAATTTCTATGAGAATATCATGTATTTGTAAGTTTTTGTGTGTATGTGTCACATGCTAACCTGCCATAGGCACAGCCTTCTTTCAGTATAGGTTGCTCAGAGTATCTATCAATAATGGCAGTTACAGCAGTTGGATCATTGGATTCTACTTTGCATAAATCTTCTTCTAAAGAAGACAACTTCTGCGCATTGATTATAAAAGGTAACAAATCAGCAACACAGATATCAATTATTCCTTATCAATGCACATTTGGCATTATAAAGCCACATTACTGAAAAACACTGATACTAAGTTATGGTCAATCAATTATAGGAGGAGGAAGCATACCGATGAACAGACAAAATGTGTTGCAAGGCCACAAGCAAGCAATTCAGCACCATCCAACCTAGCACCAGTAAGACCAACATATTCTCCTACAATTTGTTTTCCCACAGAAAGAAGGAAATAGTAATAGTCTAATAGATAACCTCGTCATAATTTCTTCTTCAATTATTTGTGAATGCAAATAAGTTTAGAATGAATAGTTCAAATGAAAATTTATCACCAAAGAAAAACTTTAATGCAGGAATAATTTGTTTGGCTACTTTGAAGAGAATTGGGTTTGCCTAGCGGATCTAGGTACCTTTATTGCTATCAAGTATGTGGGCTTTGGGAGAAACAAGGAACATAAGGTCATGTTTAACAATTGTTTTTGTTTTTTGTTTTTAAGAATTGTTCTAGAATCTGTTTTTAGTTTTGAAAGAAGAAAAATAAAAATTGTGTTTGATGAAATTTTTTTAAAAACATTAAAACTATTCTGAAACATGGCCTATAGGAACTCTGTGATGAACGTGACGTGAAGGATAATAATATGAAAAAAATGTTGATAAAATTACAAAATTGACATTAATGGAAACTGTCTTCCATGTGTGTTCTCCGCCTTTTTATACCAAAACCAAAAAAAAACAGACTTCAAAACAACTTTCTCTTGTTCTTTTTTTTTTTATGGGGCTTTCTCTTGTTCTTGTTTTTTGATTTTTTAGAACAATGTTTTGTTTTTTAGATTTTAAAAACAAAGATTAAAAACAAGTTTTTTATTCTTTCATTTTTAAAAATTGTTATAAAAAAAGGCCTAAAGCTCTTTGGCACAGTGCAATTCTCGCAATTTTATGGTGTCTTTAGTTGGAACGGAATGCTAGGATTTTAAATAATAAATTCCTTGCACCTCTTTTGTAGGATAAAATTACTTTTGCTTATTTCTTACTCTAATTATTTCAAATTCACAACTCTACATTCCAAGTCCTATTAAATCTATGAAAATTTAAGGATATTATTATGTACATTTATTTAATGCTTTATTTTAAAAATCATTTTTTTTTTATTTAGACTACTATTTTATGTAATTATATATTAAATAGTTAGATCAATAAAAGATTGAATAGGTATAAATTAGAGAAAAATATATATATTAAGTATAGAAATCGAAGTAAATTGAAAATATATATATATATATATATATATATAAAATGAATATGGGTTATTAAAATAACTTGTATGAAAATGGTAAAGAATTTTTCATTATAAGTATAATATTGAAAATTTCACAATACAAACCACTCCACTAGCCTCTTTGTTATGTTAAAACTCCCAATCAGTGGAGTGGTTTGTTTGACCCATTTCATCCCACCCTACTCTCTTCAAAACTCCCAATCAAGTCCTTAACTATACAACAACAACCAACAATCAAAACCCTTAATCAAGACCTTAATTATAAGGAGACAAAAAAGGATCAGAATTAAAAACATAGAAGAAGAAATTTAAGGACATCAAATACATACCAAAATATCCAGGCAGTCTAGACAAGAAGTATGAGGCACCTACATCAGGAAATAGTCCCAAAGCTGTTTCTGGCATAGCGAAGACCTGAACAGGGCCCACTAATATTTTTAAGTGATAAATGTAAACAAAAACTTAAGAGTCAATGAAAATATAGAACTTCGGTTAGATGCGAAGGGATACAAGTATTTATGGGCCGCTTCAAACAAGCCGTCATTGCTTTCCTAATTAACTTTCCTGAATAAAACTGATTTTGAATCCTAAACATCTTGACTCTAACCCAAAACCTACACTAATGAAGAATAAAGAGAAATATCAGGAAGAAGGGAAAAAGGTTTGAATGAGAGGTAGAACAGGAATCACATAGGGAGAGAAAGCATGGAGAATAGAAATAAGTCAAATAATTCAATAGGAATGTCAGTTCTAAACATAAAGTACATAGAAATCATTAAAATAGAGAAACACAATAAGAATAAGAACAACAAAAGGGCATTTCATATTCATAAGACGGATATAGAAATATTTTAGTATAGTCCAATTTGATGTGTGGATGAGAAAGAAGAGCCTTGTAGATTGAGCTTTTAAATTAGAAAATACACACATCACAAATGCCTTAGTGCACATTAGTCAAGAAAATATGCTAAACTATCAACAAATATATTCATGTTTACAAACTACAAGCTAGGGCTGTACATGTTACCCATGACCCGGCCAACCCGACCCGGCCCGGGCACATTCAGGTCCATCGGGCCAGGTCAGCCGGGTTGGGCTGCCAAAAACTTGGCCCGACCCGGGGTAGGCCCATTTTAATTTTTTTTTAAAAATTTTTGTTATTTTTATTATTTAAGTATTTTTCTATGTAAAAAATATTAAAATTGATAGCTGAAAATAAGATATCATATCTATTATATAATATCTTATTAATCTATTCCTAAAAACTAGGTAATAAATCAATTTAAAATTTAAAAAATCTATTCAAAATGTCAACATGTATTAATTACTCCTCATTTTCTATGCCCACTCTCCATTTTCTATGCCTACTCTCTATTTCCCATGTCTACTCTCTATTTCCCATGTCCATTTTCTATTTCCCATGACTCAAATTCAAATTTTTTTATAAAAAAAACCCCGATTGACCCGGTGGACCCGACCCGGCCCGGAACTACCCAGGCCGGGTCTCGAGTCCGGCCAAAACCTGGCCCGTGTACACCCCTACTACAAGCTAAAGACTGGACCTCAAATAGGCTGAAGAACTGAACAAGAGTAAAATTTTATGTTTAATTATCTCAATAGGTAAATTTGTGGAAAACTTGCACCAGCCAATTTTTATATGTTGTGAATATTCTAGATTTATGTATATCAATTAGAATCATTGCAAGCAGTCAACCCTATGATTTAGCATATCGATTAGGGATCAATTGTATTTTGATAGAAACTCCTTGTATTTCACCAAAATCCACTGTACCCAAAATGATAAGAGTGGCAAAACACAGATACAAGGTAAAACAGAAAAATGGCACCACAGAATAATCAGCACCAGTGCACAAACAAGGAAATAAACCAGCACTCACAGACCTAATAGCAGTAAAATAAATGACAGCAAAATAAAGATAGTACTTGACATTCGAGAGGTCAAGTTCTCTCCCACCACACACAAAAAATATTCCTTATGTCTCACCAACACGCCTTGCCCAATATAAACCATTCCACTGTCAGAGTTAGTTATGGAATGGAAATACCATTTTTGCCCTTCCCTTCCTCAGTGTTTTCTGCACTCGGCCCATCCACTCCAGCCCTTTTCTTTCTAGCATAGGTCCTTCTAATCATAGGCCCATCATATTTATTCTTATTTCCTAGAATAGGTTTCTCCTCTTGTATAAATACGTACGTAATTTTCATAATAATACACACAGATCTGTCATTCTACATGGTACAAGAGCCTACCTACCGTAACTTCTTTCTCTGTACGGCTATGTTTTTCCTTCTAGCCCTAAAACCTAAACCACTTAGTGTTCATCTCGGGTCTCTCATTACCAACCCTTTCCGATATTTTCTCGAAACACGCACCCTACCACCATGTTCAAAGGGCACCGATCGGCTAAACCCCGGAGTTCTGTCTTCATCGCCGCCGCCACACGCCGTCACCGAAGTTCAGCATTTGCTTTCCCAAATTGGTAATGTTACCACTTGCTTTGCTCGTTCCTCTTATATTGGACCTTAGGTTCTTGACTCGGCTGCCTCTGAACACATCTCTGGTAATAAAAATCTTTTTACCCATCTTTCTAGTTCTTCTTCCTTCAGTAACTCTGGCCAATGGTTATAAAACTGTTGTTACTGGAATTGGTAAAGCACAAATTCTTCCTTCCATATTTGTTGATTATATTCTTTATGTTCCTGAATCTCTTTTCAACCTTATTTTGGTTAGTAAACTACTCAATCTCACAATTATTCCATCACCTTCGCTAATCAATGTGTTTCTATCCAAGATTGGAATACGGGACAGATGATTGGCATAAGGCGTGAGTCACAAGGCCTGTACCACCTTTCAACTCCTCTATCCCCAATTGTGTGCAAATCCAGTTGTTCTCCATCTATCATTCACAATCATTTGGGGCATCCAAGCCTTTCAAAACTTCGCAAAATGGATGCCTCTCTGATGGGGATGGGGATAGTATGGAATGTCCCAAGAGTATTATGGGCTACCCAAGTCCCACATAGGGTAGAATGGGATGCTCAATGGGGTACTTAAGTGGCTTGGTTCTTCCCCCTTAACAGCTAGCTTTTGAGGAAGGGTTCCCCAAATTACTTGGGTTCCATCACTCTCTTTCTACTTTGTCTGCCCTCCCTTATGAGTCGTGCCAATTGGGTAAACAAACACGTAGTTTTTTTTCTACTAGTCTTAATAATCGATTTTCATCTACTTTTCAACTTGTTCACTCTGATGTTTGGGGTCATAGTCGCGTGGATTCTACTTTTGGCTTTCAATATTTTGTAATTTTAATTTATGAGTTATGACTATTCTCGTTGTACTTGGGTGTATTTGATGAAAAATCGTTCTGAGGTATCTAATTTTTTCCAAAATTGTTGTGTTAATACCTCTGTCTCCATCTTACACAATGCTAAAGAATATTTGTCTTCTCCTTTTAAGACATTTATGATGTCTCAAGGAATTTTACATCAAACCTCTTGTCTTCATACCCCACAACAAAATGGTATAGCCAAACATAAGAATAGCCATCTTATTGAAATTGCTCATACTCTGCTTATTCATCTTAATGTTCCTACTATTTTTTGGAGTGACGTTCTCGCTGCAAGTTATCTGATTAATCACATGCCTTCTTCTGTATTGAATGATCAAATTCCTCATACTTTGTTGTTTCCCAATGACCCTATTTATCATCTTCCTCCTCACGTTTTTGGTTGTGTTTTCTTTGCGCATGATTGGACCCTAGGAAAAGATAAACTTGCAGCCAAATCCATCAAGTGTGTATTCTTCGGATACGCTTGACTCCAAAAGGGCTACCGATGTTATTGTCCAGCCACTCCACATTGTTTCACCTCTCCTGATGTGACCTTCTCTGAATCTTCTCCATTCTTTGTATCTTCTATGCCAACACATCACTCTTTGTGTCTTTTATGCCAGCACATCGTCCGCGTCCTACGACCACAAATACTCTTACTAGCTCACTGCCTTCGTCCGAATCACCTTCTACGGTCTAACCGCCACCGGATAGTCCTCCGATTTCCATTCATAAAGGTATTCGTTTCGCTCGTAATCCTCACCAGGTTTATAATTTCTAGAGCTATCATCATTTATCTATTTCATATTATGCATCTGTGTCTTCTTTGGACTCTGTTTCTATTCCTAAGACTACTTATTAAGCTCTTGCACACCTGGGTTGGAGGCAAACCATGCTTAATGAGATGACTACCTTACATTCTAATGGTACATGGGACTTGGTTTCTCTTCCTCCTGAAAAATCTCCGATTGGTTGCATATGGGTCTATGCAATTGAACGACTAAAAGCTCGCTTAGTGGCCAAAGGCTATACTCAGATATTTGGCTTGGTCTATGGTGATACATTCTCCCCTATTGCCAAAATTGCTTCAACCCATGTCTTCTTATCGATTGCAGCCATTTATCACTAGCTGATACAATACCCACTGCTCTTACTGTTTTACTGCTACAACTCAGTTTGTATCACTAGCCACTTTATTAGCTTGATATTAAGAATGCCTTCCTTCATGGTGAATTGGCGAAAGAGGACTACATGGAGCAACCACCTAGTTTAGTTGCTCAGAGAGAGTATGGGAAAGTATGTCGAGTGTCGACTTCGTCGTTCTCTTTATGGACTCAAGCAATCACCAAGAGCTTGGTTTGACTGATTCAGTTCTTGTTGTTCAAGTTTTTGAAATGACTCGTAGTGAACTTGAACACTCAATTTTCTTCCACCATACTACAAATGGCAAGTGCACATACCTAGTTGTCTATGTGGATAACATTGTTATTACAGGCAATGATGATTTAGCATTGCCCAACTCAAACAACATCTGTGTAACCACTTCCAAACTAAAGATTTGGGGAAGCTTACATATTTTCTCGAAATTGAGGTTGCCCAATCTAGTTATGGTGTGGCCATTTCACAACGAAAGTATGCACTTCACTTATTTGAGGAAACGGGCATGATGAATTGCAAACCAATTGACACTCCAAAGGATCCGAATGTCAAACTCTATCCAGGACAGGGGAAGCTAATAAACAAACCTAAGAGATATTTAAGACGTGTGGGAAAACTTAATTATCTCACTATCACTCGTCCAGATGTATCGCTCACTGCAAGTGTAGTTAGCCAGTTCCTACAATCACCATGTGATAGTCAGTGGGATGCAGTTGTTCTAATTCTTCGATATATTAAAGGAGTGGCAGGCCAGGGATTGTTATATGAGGACAAGGGGAACTCCCAAGACCCAGGTTATTGGCTTTATGGATGCTGATTGGGCTGGTTCACCAAATGATAGGCAATACACATCTAGATATTGTGTTCTCATCGGTGGTAACCTAAACTCTTGGAAAAGCAAGAAACAAAATGTAGTTGCAAGGTCGAGTGCAGAAGTTGAATATTGTGCTATGGCATTAGCAACTTGTGAACCCCTATGGTTGAAACAACTTCTTCAGGAGACGAAATTTGGAAATTGTTGTGAACATTTTAATAATTTAGATTTATTTATGTATATCTATTTGGACTAGGAGAGCTGGCCCTATGATTTAGCCAATCAATTAGGGATTTATTGTATTTATTCATATTTCCTAGAATAGGTCTCTCCTCTTGTATAAATACCCTAGATTATTTTCATAATAAGCACACAAAGAATTCTCACACTCTACAGGGACATTGATAAAATGGAGCTGGTATGTGATAACCAAACAGCTATGCACATTGCCTCAACTCTAGTGTTTCATGAGAGGGCCAAACATATTGAAATTGATTGTTACTTTATTAGAAGGAAAATTCAATCTGGATGTCTTGCTACTCAATTTGTCAATTCAAATGATCAACTAGCAAATATTTTCACAAAGTCATTTAGATGTCCTCAAATAAAATACCTGTGTGACAAGCTTGGTGCCTATGATTTATATGCTCTAGCTTAATTGAGAGTGTGTGAATATCATAGATTTATGTATATCAATTAGAATCATTGTGAATAGTTGACCCTATGATTTAACCTATCAATTAGAGATCAATTGTATTTATTGTATTTATTCTTATTTCCTAGAATAGGTTTCTCCTAGGGGTGGCAATTTTGACCCAGACCCACTAACCCAACCCAACCCAACTCAACCCAATTAATAAATGGATCATGTGGGTCGGGTCAGAATTTACTCATGCAAATATGGGTTGGGTTGGGTAAAACCCATGGTTAACCCAATAACCCATCTAATGCATTTTGTATTTTCATTTTTCTCTTGGTTTCAACTTTTTAAAATTATAGTTTTGTCCCAAGTTGCATTTTAGTCCCGATTTTCATTTTTTTTATTTTTGAACCAGAAAATTTCCATATTCATATTTTCTCCCTTATTCCAAAATTTCTAAAATTACAATTTGACCCTAATTTTTGTCATAATTACATTTCTTGCCCAAATTGCATTTTAGTTCTTCCATTTCAATTTAAGCCATAGAAACTTTTCAAAATTGCATTCTGACCTCAATTTCAAATTTGTGGAAATTACATTTTGACCCCAATTTTTATAATAATTGCATTTGGGCCCAAATTTATTTTCTTTTTTGAGGAACTATATTCTTTTATTTTCAATTTATATTACTGTACTTATCCTAAATCTATTCAGTTTTTAAATCACATAATAAATATTTTTCATTTGTGACGTTTCATTTTTATTGTATAAATTTTGAAATCACATAATAATATCATTTAAGCATTTAAGTTACATATAAAAACTTTAAAAAAAAATAGGATAATTGTAGTAATAATAAATTAAAAATAAAAGAATATAAATAAATAATAAATTAGAGTGATAAATATGAATAAAAATATAAAAATAATTACTATAATAATTAAAAATAAAGAGATGGAGATGTAATTTATATAAGTGTTTATTAAAAAGTAAGTGAAGGACATTTATGTTTTTAAGAAAAAAAATATATTTATTACAAGTTGTGATTTCTAGGCATTTTTTCATTATCCAACATCATTAAATGCCTCCTTAACTAGTGCTCTTGGTTAGCAAAACCCAATTTTGATTACATAACAAAAGTATTGGCTAATTTTTTGGAAGCATGTTTTCATGCTAACTATGTTGGAGTTAGATTTCCAACAGAAATCAGTAATTGTTGACAAGTAGTTGTAGGATTTGATTTTTATTGTTTCCTATGTCTGGTGGAGAATTGTATCAGTGTTAAACTTTATACTCTTTGTCTAGTGGATTTGATTTTTATTATCTTTATTGATATAAATATAAAGTAGAATGATTGGTATGCCAAATAAATTAAAATAAATCAAATAAAATAACAAAAGAAAAATTAATGGGTTGGTGGGTTTGACCCATAATTAATGGGTCATGACCCATTACAACCCATTTAAAATTTGACTCATTTATAACCTAACCCATTTATGACATAACCCAAATTTAACCCAACCCATCCATTTTGCCACCCCTAGTTTCTCCTCTTGTATAAATACCTTACGTAATTTTTATAATACACAGAGAATTCTCTCATTCTACAGTATATAACTTGAAAACTACAATTCTAATGTAAAAAGAATACATGTAGTCAATTTACATTACAGCAGTTACACACATGGATGGAACGGCTATAAAAAATAATTCTGAAAAACATGTGATTAGAAGTGCATATCTTTTTTATGGGATGGAACCAATACCACTATTCTTTCATTTTTGGATAGCAAACCGTCATAATAATTGTTGACTAGCTTAATTAGAGGACTAAACTGATATGATTTAATTATAGGAAGCTTTTATTAGGCTATTATTTGATTATTGCTGATTTGATTTATTTCCTAATTTAGAATAGGAATTGTTATTACCATTCTTGCCCCTCTGCACATGACTCGCGCGTGACCCCCCATCTAACCACTCAGCACGTGACACGCCCACAGCCTTGATTGGTTCAACAACAACAACAACAATCAAAGCATTTTCCTACTAGGTGGGCTCGGCTATATGGATCAAGCAATGCCAACATGTTCTGTCTTTACACATTTTTATGGTTAAGTTATTTACGGCTAAGTCCCTCCTAATAGTTTCTCCTATTATTTTATTTGGTCTTTCCCTACCTTAGTTATTGGACTATCTTCCATTTGGTCAACTCAACGTACAGAAGCCTCTAACGGCCATCTCGGCCTTGATTGGTTCAAACACACTAAATACCCACGTCTCACCTCATTTCCACTAACATTGATATGGGAAGCCCACATCTCTTCCTCTCAACGTCCTAGCCGCACACGGCATTAACAGGTAAGTCCTCCGCCTAATGGCCACTATGGACATATCGCCATTAACGAACTATGTGGACTTTGATCCCTCTAAAAGGTACGTAGGCACCTAGGCCCTCGCCTAAGGACAAGTCCCTCAAAGTTTAGGTCCCTTGCGGTCCTTAAATATCACCTAATGATTCTACTCGTTAGAAATGAATCTAACAGGAATCTTGTGTATAAATCTCCTTGTTCATATGTGTAAATGTATTAGAAAGGAATATAGGAAAACCTTTATTCAAAATTCTTCAATAATATAAGCTCCAAGTAGAATAGCAAACTTTTCTAATATGATAAATGATAGGATTCAATATACCAATCACATTACACAACTCTATTAAGATTAAACAAAGTATAGAATTTAGTATCATATACAGCATCAGAAACATACTGTTTTCTCTGTTGCTATGCGAAATCTCCCATGAATAGAAGCACCAGCACCACCTCCCATGACAATTCCATTAAGAATTGAAACCTTCAAAAGTTTGTAAGCAAAATAACAAAAATGTTAATATGTTAGAGAAAAGAATGCTAAAAAGAAAAAGAAGTGCTTGTAGTTAAGAAAATAACCACCTGAGGTTTACTGTAAGTTGCCATCAAGTAATTTAATCGATATTCAGTTTCAAAGAACTTCGCACCAAATTTCCAATTACCTATTTCATAAAAGGTCATGAAATTTATTGATTTTGCATGGACAGAAAATATTACATTTTTGTGTCCCAAAACACAGTTAAATCCTACATTTGAAAACTTTCACATTTAAGTTTCCAAAGTATCTCAACTCATAATAGCTATCACACAGATACCACATGTACACATAGGAAAGTTCTATGCAGCACAAAACTTTAGATAATGTAGCTTCCTTCGAAAATGAGATTCTAGCCATTCATTGAAAATGGAGTTATCATGAGATCTATCAACCAAAAATTACCTCCTCTAGCATAATGAACAACGGCCGCAACATCACCACCAGCACAAAATGCCCTTCCACTTCCCTAATATTTGTAATAAAACATACAGAAGTCAGGAAATCACATTCTCAATGAAGATGACAGGCATCCAATTAGATTTGTTTTCTATGTTGTGTAGGTTTGGGAGAGAGCTCAAGTACGAGATACGGCAATATTTTTCAAAGTACAGGGTAACAGCATGGTTGTATATTCTAAATAAATAATGGAAATATAAGAATATATGACAATTCCTACAACAATCAAAATAAATCATAAACTTGGAATCATATATAATCAACCAAAATAGTAATGTAATTTTCTAAATTTGGTGTTTGTAGAATGAGAGAATTTGCTATTTATGTTTTATTACGAAAATAGTGTAGGTATTTATACAAGAGGGAAAAACCTATTCTAAGAAATAAGAATAAATACAATAAATACGATTGACTCCTAATTGATGGACTAAATCATATCCTAATGATTCTAATTGATTTACAACATAAATCTAGAATATTCTCAACAGTGTTCATTGTAATTGATGTATGCTGTATGCTCACTAGACGTATATCGTTTATACGAGGATAATTAAAGGCTGCAATTAGTGGGATTTAATACCCTTGTACCATTTAAATATTATGCATTGTGTAGGTCAAAACTCAATGATTATATTTTCTACAAAGGATTTTCTCTTCATCAATCTTCCCTCTAGGTCACTTATCTAGTAAGCCATTTCAGTGACCGTGCCATCATTCCAGTCATTGTGCTTGGTCTCTTTCTGGCCAAACTTCCCTTGACATCACTACAAAAACCACCAATCAACCTTTCACCAACCACTATTACTTCTGAGCCACCACACTGCAGCGTTCTCCAAGCGCTAGCACTTTGGCCACCATCAACCCAAAACTAGTGACTTTCCATTGAAGAGTCAAGTCCATAACTTCTTCCCTTCTATTTAGACCTTCCTCATGGTGTTTCTTCTCTGTCAAGGTGATTTTCAACATTTCAAACATTTGAAATTGTATTTCCATATGTTTTGTTTCCTGAATTACACCGGTTTATATACACATACAAAAATACCTTATCCTAATCAAACTAGAAAACTAATTCCTAATCCTTATCAAACTAGAAAATTACTTCCTAATAATAAACTAATTTTTAATAATAACATAAATCTATTCTAAAATTACCAATTATGTATACCAAAAGTAACATAAATCTACAGTCAGCCTATTTGCCTAGCCATGCAGAAAGCAAACTTAATAAACTTGAATAATGAGACTTTTTAAACTTTTTCAATAGGGGCATAACCCAAATACACAGGACGCATACAATCATAATGTTTGCTCCATCGAACTTTAGATCATAGTAAACTTCCAAACCAAAGGATATTGTAATGTGCATCTTTGAGTTTTCAATTCAGATTTCCTTACAAGAAAGACACTAATCAAACTTTGGGTTAGCTAAAATCCACAATTCCGGGAAACTTTTAATTTTCAGGTGAATGTTTATCAGGATACAAATTTACACAATTACATTCCAAATAGAACTAAAGATAGAAAACAGAGATTAAATCCTGAAGAAATATAACAGCAGAACACAACTTCAAAAAAAAATTAATAACACAACATCAAACCAAAAAATAATAATAATGAACTAAATTTTTTAAATTTCCATTTCAAAGTTTCTAGGAGTTTCTTTTGCTTCTAATTCAAAAAAACAATTTATTGAGCATACTCAATGAAAATTACCTTCATGACAACCAATTTTACATCAGAATTTGACTCAAAGTCATAAAAGAGTTCCAGAAGCCGAGATACCTACATTAGAAGAAGACACACGTACAAAAAGAAACTGTAATAAAAAGTTATTAATGAAATTGAACTTTACAAATAGAAAGAAGAAAAAGTTCATAAGACAAATCTATAAGAAAAAAGGGCGGACCAGACCAGTGCATGATACTCACACCAGGTGAGGTCTGTGAAGGGTCAAATGCACGCAGCCTTACCCCTGCAGGCAGAGAGGCTGTTTCCAGGATTTGAACCCGTGACCTCTAGGTCACATGGCAGCAACCTTATCGCTGCTCCAAGGCTCACCCTCTACAATTCTATAAGAAAAAGAAAAAAAAATAAACTTGAGACTTTAATTCATATGCTGAGTCCTCATAAGCATATTGGACATATGAGTCAGCCTAATGTAGAAGGAACCAGCCGCTAGAAAACACAAAGAAAAAGCTTAAAAGCTTTAAGATACTAATAAAATGAAAGCTCAATATTAAACTTCAGACTTCACAAGTGTGTCATAAACTGATATTTCAGTCATACTAAAGGTTATTTCTATCATATTTAGAACAAAACACAAGTCATTCAACAAAAAAGGTTATGCACAAAACAAATTGATAATGTATTGAGACATGTAGAAAAGTGTCATACCATTTGAAAGGATAAGGCATTCAATTGCCTTTGCCTGTTTAGTACCAAAACTCTCACAGAAACCTTATTCTCCACCAGAACCTATCAAGCAGGGGGAAAGAGAGAATCATTTAAAAAAATGAAAAAGAAAAAAAAAACTATAGGCCAATATAACTGGGATAGATAGAGCCAACATCACACACAAAGGTTAAGAGCTCGCTAGGAGCCCAACTATAGATTACTGCAGATTTTGAAATAAATTCTCTTCAAAGGGAGCTTCAAAAAATGTGTCGTGAAAAAAAAAATTGTGTTTGGCTGAATAATTTGATAAGCAATTTTATCACTAATTGAGAAGCAATTTGTGGGTTAATCTAATTTAATTTAAAATAAAAAGGAACTGTTTTTAACTATCAATTACCAAAACAAGAAGCGCATCAAAATGCTAGTCAAGAACAGTATCATTTGAGGGAAAATTTAAACGAACCTGGTCTTCATCAGTTTTGGTGAGTGAACTCATAGTTCGTTTGTTGGGAAAGCTGTCTGGACTCAGAAACACTTTTTTGTTGATTATGAGTAGACTTACACCACGACCATAAATTCTGTGATTTCTCAATGAATATGGGTGAAAGGATTATGAATAAGATTTTTGCTGATATACATTATAAATACTAAAATAGATTGTATAAACTAAAATTTTGAGAATTAAGAGCATGTTTGGTATGGTATGGTATAGAGAGAGGGAAAGGGAACCAAATTGGTAAGCTATTTTGGAGAGGGAAAGGGAAGGAAGGTTCCCTTTAGATAGGGAAGAGGGAAGTTGATGGTGGGGAGAGGTAGGAAGTGATTGTGAAATTACTATTTTGCCCTTGGTTAATTCTAAAAATTTCCATATCTTCCATATCTTCTTCCCATCATACCAAACAACTTTACTTTTTACTTCTACTTTCCTTTCCCTACATACCAAACATAATTTTTATCACTTATTCCACTTCCACTTCCATTTCCCACCAAAACACTCACCTCCGACCAAACACCAATATAAACTATGACCTAAGACAGAACTTATTAAAATATATGTGAGCACTTCTTTTTTCTTTTTTAAAAAATATAAACCAATTTAATTTTTTATTTAAAAATTAATCTTTTATTATATGTAATAAGGGTTCCACCTCCTTCATCTGCTAATATGTGTGAAATCAGTTGAGCTTTAACGTCAAAGATCTGTGTTTTATTTTATTCAAAGCTTTTAATAATAGACCAAATGATAGGCGTCAAGTGCACCTAATCTGGCCAAGAATACAGAAAGGATAAGATGATGATAAAACTAAACTAAACTAACTATCTAGAGCTATGTTTAAAATTATTTTAATCTATAAGTCGCAACCAAACAAACAGATAAGTAATAAATAAACAACCAGATGACCACTAAACAAAACTGCAAAGCAAAATAGCAGGTATTGCATAATAAACTCCAACACTCCCTTAAGCTAGATTGTAATTGTTGAACATTCAGCTTGGACTTCAATTCCTTAAATCAAACTCTGGACAAAGCTTAGGTCAAGATATACACAACTTGGAACCACATAGGAGTGTGGATGAGTTCTAACTTCTAACACCAGAATCAATCTTTTCTATAATAAAATGGACATCAAGTTCAATATGTTTTATCTTACCATGATGGATAGGATTCTTGGCAATGCTCAATCATAAGAACAACATATCCAAAAGTGGATCTACAGTAAATAACCGAACCTGCCTAGTCAACATCAAAATATATTTCAACCTTCTTGTTTGACCCCTTCTTAAAGAAGATTACATTCCTAGTGTCATCTTTAGGTATCTAGGTATTCTATACATTACTTCAAGATGTTTTTCATTTTGCTTATTCATAAACTGGCTAACAACTCTAACTTGGAAACATATATCTGGTCTAGTTTGAAAAAGGTATATAAGCTTACCCGCTAACCTCTGATATCTTCCATTATCAACCGGAGGACAATTTTCTTTAAGGCCAATCTTAGAATAAACATGTAATTTCTCAAAAATTGTACTAATTACATCACACTCTGTTCATCCTTGATTAGTGTTAGCATATGATTGGGTTCTACCAGCTAGTTCAATCGTAATTCATGCGAGGAAGAACAATTTACAATATATATTCATATTTATGAACAAATTCCAGGAAAATATGCTTCTTAATTGGTAGCACTCAGATTACCTCCCAAATGATCTCAACAAAGCTCCCTATTCTATAAGTACTTCAACGATACTCTTCTCCGGAGCAGCAGAAAATCTCGCCGGAGAACCTAGGTCGGAAGAGAGAAAACAATTTTAAGAGAGAGAGAGAGAGAGAGAGAGAGCACCTGGCCAGAGAACCTCGGTCGGAAGAGAAAATTCAGTAAGCAGCGAAAACGTTCAGACTCCTTTTTTCAAGCACTCGAACTGCCGTGGATGATTTTTTTTTTTTTATACAAAAAATTTGATATTTCAAATCGTTAATCGTTCACCAGGGATGATTTGGAGCGGCAGAAAAATCAGAAAGAGAAAATACGAATTTATGATGGAGAGAAACGATTAAATGCAGAAACGAAACGGCTCTTTTTCTTTCCTTTTTTTTTTTTTTTGCTGATAAGATTACAATTTGTGCCTACAGTTTGTGCCGCGTGTTAATCTCACCTTTAAATTAATATTTTAAAAATCGAGTCGAAATCATTTTTGGGTCATGAATCAACCTATATATATATATATATATATTTATCAAATATTAAGTTTTTTATAATTATAAATTATAATTTTACAAAATGTATAATTTTTATTTTTTTATTTATAATATCAAATCATATAAATTATATATAATTTTCATTATAAAATTTATATATATATATATATATATTATATATATTTATCAAATATTAAGTTTTTTATAATTATAAATTATACTTTTACAAAATACAGTAGACCGGAGTAAAGCTCGTGATAAAAAAATAAGAAAATAGTGTAATGAAAGAGGGAGAAGAAGAGTACGAAAGCAAGTAATATAAAAATTGAGTAAATATAAAGTATTAAAGATAAAGTAAAATAGTTAAGATATAATAATTAAAAGAAATATAGTAAGAGAGATATTGAGAATGAAATGTTTATTAATAACAATAAAACTTACAGATATTGAATTCAACCTTGTAACTTTGATACAAGTCTTGATAAAATACAAAGTGCAAATTTAAAACAAAAGCTTTGAGGATACAAGAAAATGAAAGAATTTGCAAAGAAGCTTGTGGGTAAAAGGTTCAGTCCCTCACTTGATGTATATTGGATCTTTACATAGTAATCTTGAGCCGGTGGTGATCCTGCTGAAATTTTGCCTTGAGATGAAAATAATGTTGATATTAGGGTATGCTTGGTATGAATGCACGGATGTAAAGTACTGTAAAGAAAGTACTGTAGCGTAAAGTACTGTAGAATAAAGGAAAGTACTGTAGAAAAAAATGATGAGAGAGATAGAGAGAAAAATTAGGAAAGAGAAAAAGTATGATGAAAATTATGTTTGGTATGTATAAATATGATGTAAATTTTTTTTTGAAAAAGGTGAGAATCCATAATTCTACTATTTGCAATTCATACCAAACATACCCTTATGATGATAATCTTGCGAGCATGTATTTAGGTGAGAGTAATGATGATGATTCTTGAATGGATTTATATTAAAGTGAGGATAATGATGACTGTGTGAAAGTTCCTGACTCCTTTTTTTTAAACAGGTACTTGTGCTTTCATGATGACTTTGAGTCATATGTTGTCTTCTTGCTGCGTTGGGAGAAGATACTTGTGCCTTCATGATAACCTTGGAATATTCTTGATCATGGTTAGGGATGATCAAAATACTCATACCCAATGGGTACCCTGAAAATTTACCTTGTGGGTCTAAGTATGGGTCCGGGTACAAAGTCAACGGGTTCGAGTCCGGGTAAGGAGGTACCCTACCCGTACCCTACCTGCAATAGTAATCATTTATTTTTTTTTTATATAAAGTATTATTTTTAAATTTTTTTTGTGTTAAGAAAATATATAATTCTAAGAAAAAATGTTAAATATCTTATAGATATTAAAGTAATTTAATTGTACATTTATATTTATGATTTAATTTTTTTTATTTTTTGTGATTATAGATGAAAAAAATTGATAAAAATAAATTTTATATTAATAAAATAATAATTTATTTCAAATTTTTATGTGTCTAAGTCCGGGTATGGGGATTTAACTACCCGTAGGGTCCGGGGATGGGGATTGATTTTGATACCCGTTCAAATTCGAGTCCGGGTCTGGGGATTATAGTACCCTACCCATGATCATCCCTAATCATGGTGAGAGATGTTGGAAAATGTTTCTACCTTGGAAGAGGGGACTTGTGCCTTCATGGTGACCTTGGAAATAGGTTGTCTTCTTGATCATGGTGAGAGATGTTGGAAAATGTTGCTAGCTTGGAAGAGGGGACTTGTGCCTTCATGATGACCTTGGAAATAGGTTATCTTTTTTATTATGGTGAGGTACCTTGAAAGAATCTTACTAATCATACTGATGAATATTGGTCAAATCTACCCCATAACAATCGTCTTCATTCAATGGGGTGTAACCTGTGGTTGATTCATTATTACTCGTCAGAGTGACCTGCTTTTGAGAATACTCATAGTTTTTCTTGAAATTATTCTTCTGATCCTGCTACTGCTAACTCGGCCATAATTTTGGATTTTGAAGTTAAGAATTGGGAAGTACTTTGATCTTGGACTATATTTTTGGGTTGCTGGGTATGTTCTTTAAACCAAGAGTCTAGCTTATCAGTGCTTAATAGAGTGGGATCATAACCTAACCACCATATTATATTAAAATATTTAATTTATTATTCTACTGTGAGCCTTAGGATCCCATGTAATTAATAATTATTTGTTCTGTTTAAATTATTTACTTTGACACTCTTTAAATTTTCATGCTTCTTTAATTCTTCTTAATTTTGATTTGTGAGCTATACTCTTTTTTTTTGGGTACAAGAGTTATACTCTTTAAAGTTATATAAAAATGTATGCTTTTTACATGTGCACATATTTAAAGAACTTATATAAAAATGTATGATTTTTACACACGCACATATTTAATTAATTATTGGTGTCACAAAATAGATATTTCAACACGCACATATTATGATTTGTGAGTTATGATTTTTTTAATTAAGAAATATCTATTTTGTGACACTAATGACACGTACATACATTTCTATATAAGTTTTGAATAGCACGCACATCGATATTCTTCATATTTGAATGTAGACAAATACACCTTATATATGTATGGTGTGATTTAATTGAGTATATTTTGGCGGCATTTCGTAAGGCAGCCTTATTTGAAAATGAGATCCCAACTGCAAAATCTCCTCTTTCATCCCAACCAGGTGCCAAACCACTTCCAAAGAAATCAGATCGACCACTTCTAGCATTAACATCGACTTGTGAATAAAATGAGGCTTCGACGTTTTGAAATTCATTATTATGTCATTGTCCATTGTCAGCTTGGATATTTACATCATCCATTCCTTCATCTTCTTCTTCATCTTGATTATTTTAACCACCATCTCCACATCCTAGCTCTTGCTAAGTTAATTCATCTAGATTCTCCATTGGAAAAGGATAAAAAATATTAGTGGGTAGTTCGCTTGAACTTGGCTCATTCGTCAATTGAGATGAAGGATTAACTTTTTTATTTGTACTGTGGAATGGAACTAGTGTAAGAGATTATTGCCCAACATTTAGATCTAATTCTAAACTTGAAATCTCCACATACAAGCTACAACTCTATGAAATTGAGATGAGATTGATTCTCTGAATGAGTTACCATCATCATTTCAACATCAGTATCCACCTCTAAAGAATAAATTCGTAGTGCAACAGGATTGATGAAATTGGAACCCTGTAAAGCGATTTTGGCACCTTCTCTTGCAAAGTAAGCTTTAATTTTTCCCTTATCAACTCCTTTAATTCTTTCAAAGTGATGTTCTGTATAATTTTAACACCTTTAGGACTTTCACACTGAAATGTAATCCCCATTTCACCCTAAATTCTTCAATTTGTATATAAATAGGCAAAAAGAACCTTGCTCATTTTAATGCCTACAACAAGTTAAATATGAACATATATACTAACTTCAATTAAAAACTATAATTTCATATATTAAAAAACAAGCAATTATAAAATTATTTTTAAATTTTTTTCGTAAATGATGGAAATATATTAATTAACCGTCAATACAACATAGGTTGAAACAAGATACCACCTACAGCCACCACCTACAGTTGTGGCTGTGGTGAAAAGTTACATTTTAGCTTTCACATCAACTATCCTATTAAATTCTATCCCACTATAATCTGCAAAGAACATTAAAGGAAATTTAGTCAAAATAGCTTGTTTCGCCAACAAATTTGCACACGAATTTTCTTCACGATGCAAATGCCTAATTTGGAAGTGTTGAACCAAAAACCTATTTGATAATTTTAATATGTCAATCTTGTTTGCTTTAGTCTTGGGCCCGAAAATATATCTTGGCCCACTAAGCCTTAACACATATAATATATCTTCAAAACTCATTTTGGTCCTTGGCAGCGTATGTTCCAGAAAAGAAGGGAAAGGTAAGGCTATTCTATTATACTTTTATATAAGTCTTATCTAATGAAAAAGTTGAGTAGCCTTGCAGCATAATTTAGGGAAAAGGAGCTTGAGGTCTTCTTGCAGAAAAAAGAAGAAGAAACGTGGTTTCTCATATCCAAACAAAAAGGACCTGCAGGAAATCCTCCTCAGAAAACATTTTCGCTGTCCTGCTTCTTCTCTCTCTCTCAGAACCTCTCAAAAATTTCAATGGAGGAGCGTCAATCATTTATGGAAGAAAGAGGTGCAAGAAAGAAGAGTGAAGAGATGGATTCAACGGCTAGAAAAAATGTCCCTATTTATTGCCTCGCTCATAAGGTGGAGATGATGAAGTGACTAAGTGTCCAGAAATACTTGTGCGATCATTAAGCTCTCTGTAAAATCCTCTCTGTGTGATTAGTTAGCTATGTGATCATTTGTGAGCTTACTCTGTATGAATTGCTGTCTGTAACAAACAGGTTTGGTAGTCTATAGGAGGCTACTGCATTTACTTCTCATCTATATTTAGGAGTATTTAAGGATTGTAGTTCCTTAGTGTAAAAGTCTTAAGGACTTATCCTTGGTGTAAGACAAGGTTTCAGAAAGGGAAGCTCAATACTTAAATACTTAATAGAAGTCCCAAAAAGGGGCCAAGAGCTGAGAAGCAAAGATTATAATAAACTGAGAGTCCTTGCTGTAAAAACTCCAGGAGTTTATCCTTGTGGAAACAAGGTTGCTGTAGGATCTCCTTCTATTATAATCTTGTAGCTTAAGGCTGAGAGCAAAAGTTTTGTTTAGGTTAAATCAGTCTAATTGTAAGAGAAATGTAAAAGCTTGTGTGCTCTCCCAAAGGAGACCGTTTGGGTTGCTTGGTTGTACAAGAAGTATTGATTTAATTGAAAGCTCTCTAAAAGTTGAGTTACAGAGGGAGAGGACGTAGCTATACAAGCATACTTGGATAGTGAACCTCTCCAGAAAAATTTGGTGTCTTATTACTTATCTATCATAAACATCAGTAATCAGACTCCTAAGGAAACATACAGAGTCCTAGTTAAGAGGAATATCATTTTTCGGAAGAAAGATTAAGTTTTATAAAAACCAATTCACCCCCTCTTAGTTATTTTCTGGTTAACAATTGGTATCAGAGGAATGCCTCTTTTGATTTCAGGTATAACTGCCTAGAGGAAAGAATCCTGACAAAAAATGGAGAACCAAGTGAAACTCAGAGAAGAACAATCATTCTAGCGTCCTCCACTCTTTGATGGGAAAAACTTTGGCTACTGGAAAAATCGAATGACGATCTTTATCCAAGCGCTGGATGAAGATATCTGGACCATAATTGAAGATGGATCAATTGAGATAGTCCACGAAGTAGATGGAGTCAAACAACCTAAGCCACGAAGAGAATGGACTGCTAAAGATAAGAAAAACTCTTCCTTAAATAAAAAGGCTTTTAATATTCTTTATTGTGGTGTTAATGCATAAGAATACTAAAAAATTTCAAGATGCTCCAGTGCTAAAGAAATGTGGGAGAAGCTGTCAATAACCTATGAAGGAACATAGAATGTTAGACTCAATCGTCTAAATATGCACATTAAGGAGTTTGAAAACTTCAAAATGAAAGCTGGAGAATCAATCGAAGATATGTACTCCAGGTTTGGGAAGATTGTAAACGACCTAGACGCTCTGGGAAAGAAGTTCACACATTAAAAACTATGTCGAAAGATCGTCAGGAGTCTCACAATCGAATGGAGGCCAAAGGTTGTAGCAATACAAGAAAGTGAGAGATACAGAACTACCACCTATGATCAATTACGAGGAAACCTTCTGGCCTACGAAAGTACCTTCCTCAAGGATAACCAGGAAGCACTGAAAAAGGAGGAACCAGTTGCACTAAAAGCTAAAGCAATTATAGAGGAGGAAGAAAGCACAGACTATGAAGAAGACAAAGATATGGCTCTTATAACCAGGAGACTATACAACTTCTATAAGAAGAAGTATAAGAGTCCAATGAAGAAGGGAGTTGGGTCATCAAAAATCACGTGTTATGAGTGCAACAAGGCAGGACATATCAAATCAGAATGTCCACAGCTGAGAGGAGGAAAAGAGAAAAGAAGGAGCCTTCTATCAACATGGAGTGATGATGATTTTCTTGATGAGGAAGAAGAAGCTAAGCAGACACCATAAAAGGAAACAACAAACTTCTGCCTGATGGCCAAGAAGTCTGAAGAAGAAGAAATCGAGATAACTGATTACAATCCTCATTTTGATGAATTGCTAGAAACATATAATAATTTGCTAGAGGACTCAAAAAGAATTCTAAATAAATATGGCGAATTAAAAATTTCTCACTCTAAGGTATTAAAGGCATTTAGTGGAATGAAACTAGAAAAAGGAAGCATTAGAAGAAAAAATTAAGTTAATGGAGGAAGAGTACTCACTATCTGCTTTAATAACCAAGAATAGGAAGCTAAAAGCAACTATAGATAAACTAAATTATGATCTAGAGTTATTTGCACAGGGAAGAGAAAAACTTGACCTCATTCTAGGAAGCCAGAGAAGGCACAGTAATAAATCAGGGCTAGGATTCGTTGAACAAAATTCCAGTAACAAGATAAACTATCAAAAGAAAATTAAAACCAACAATCCACATGCAAAATGGAATCATCACATGACATGGCCTAGAAGACACACTAGATACAATCCATATGCACAGAGAATTTGCTATATATGCAGGGAAAAAAGGGTCATCTGTCTTATGTATGCAAAAATAATCGAAAACACATTAGACAAATATGGGTTCCTAAAGGAACCACCACTAACCTGTTTAGGACCTAAGAACTTTTGGGGACCTAAATTAAAAATACTCATTACAGGAGACAGGAGAATCCTGGTTCATTGACTCAGGATGCTCGAGACATATGACAGGAAACATCAAGAATTTTGTCTCCTTCTCTGCAAAAGACATGGGCTCTGTAACATTTGGGGACAACAGTCAAGGAAGGATAAAAGGTATAGGTAAGGTCAAGGTAAATGCATGTCTAGAAATACAAGATGTTTATTTGGTGAAGGGTCTCAAACATAACTTGCTTAGTATTAGTCAACTTTGTGACAAAGGACACTATGTTTCTTTCTATGATTATAAATGCATTATCATTGATAGTAAAACAAATCAGGTTCTAATAGAAGGAATAAGAAAAAGCAATGTATATTTATTACACCTAGATACCAATGATGAGTTAAAATGTCTTTCAACATTTAATGACCAAGAATGGCTATGGCATAAAAGATTAGGCCACACTAGCATGCACATAATTAATGAATTGAGTAAAAAGGACCTAGTAATCGGGTTACCTAAGGGCAAATATGAAAAAGATCACTTGTGCGATGCCTGCCAAAAAGGGAAGCAAACTAGAGCCTCCTTCCAATCTAAAAACATAGTGTCGTCCACAAAGCCATTAGAACTTATTCACATGGACCTATTTGGACCGGTTAGGACTCAGAGTCTGGGAGGAAAAAATTATGGGTTAGTTTTAGTTGATGATTACTCTCGGTTTACATGGGTATATTTTCTTGCGCATAAAAATGAAACCTTTGAAAATTTTGAAGCCTTTAGTCAGATTATTCAGAATGAAAAAGGCTATACAATCACCAGTATAAGAAGTGATCATGGTAAGGAATTTGAAAATAAAACTTTTGAAGAATACTGTAATAAGCATGGGGTCAGTCATAATTTCTCTGCTCCCAGGACTCCCCAACAGAATGGGGTTGTAGAAAGGAAGAATAGATCCCTAATTGATATGGCTCAGACAATGCTATGTGAAAATAGTTTACCAAAGAATCTTTGGGCCGAAGTATCAATACTGCATGCTTTATACAAAATAGGAGTATAATCAGACCAATCCTTGAGAAAACCCTTTATGAGTTATGGAAAGGTAAAAAACCAAATATTGGGTATTTTCATGCTTTTGGGTGCAAATGCTATGTGTTAAATAATGATCGTGAAAATCTTGGGAAATTTGACCCTAGAGCCTCGGAGGGAATTTTCTTAGGATACTCATGGACTAGTAGAGCTTATAGAATATTTAATTTGAAACTTAGAACTGTGGAAGAAAGTATTCATGTGAAATTTGAAGAGTCTAACCCATCTTGTGAGAAGGTAAAGGTAGTTGATGATGATATACCCGAAGGGTTCATGATTCAATCGTTAACACAAGATCACAAGGAAGACCAATGTTCTCAGGAGTCAACAGATCAGGAGAAAGAACAAAGCGAGCCATCTCAATCTGAGTCTCCTGATGAACCTAAAGGAAGCTCCTAAGGGAATGGAGACATTCATCCTCCTATCCTATGCAGTTTATAATTGGGGACCCAAATGAGAAGATGAGAACGAGATCATCCTTTAAAGGGATGAATAATATGGCGTTTGTCTCCAAAGTTGAACAAAAAATGATTGAGGAGGCTCTAACAGATGACTCATGGATAATGGTAATGCAAGAGGAGCTGAATCAATTCGAAAGGAGTCAGGTTTGGACTCTAGTCCCTTCACTAACTGAAATGTCCGTAATAGGAACCAAATGGGTTTAAAAAATAAGCTTGATGAGTTCGGAAATGTAGTCAGAAACAAAGTAAGACTCGTGGCTCAAGGATACAATCAGGTAGAAGGTATAGATTATGATGAAACCTTTGCTCCAGTAGCAAGGTTAGAATCAATCAGGATGCTGCTCGCCTTCTCTTGTTTTATGAATTTTAAATTGTTTCAAATGGATGTAAAAAGTGCTTTCTTAAATGGGGTTCTTAATGAGGAAGTCTATGTTAGACAACCTCCTGGTTTTGAGAATCCTAAGTATCCTGATCATGTATACAAACTATCCAAGGCTCTGTATGGGCTGAAATAAGCACCAAGAGCTTGGTATGAAAGGCTAAGTAAATACTTAATTGAAAATGATTTCAAAAGAGGTAAAGCTGATAATGCACTTTTTACAAAGAATTTTGAAAGAGATATAATTATTGTGTGAGGATTTTGCTAAGCTCATGACCAAGGAAGTTGAAATGAGTATGATGGGGGAAATGGCCTTCTTCCTTGGACTACAAGTTAAACAAACCCGAGAAGGAACCTTTGTCTCCCAAACGAAATATGCTAAGGAATTGCTGAAAAGGTTTGACATGCTAAATGCTAAGGAAATTAAGACTCCTATAAGCACCTCCACAAAGCTTGACCAGGATAAAGAAGGTAAAAATATAGATCCCAAGCACTATCGAGGTATGATAGGTTCATTACTATACTTAACTGCTAGTAGGCCTGATATTATGTTTGTTGTGTGTCTCTGTGCTCGCTACC
Source organism: Senna tora (assembly GCA_014851425.1). Classification (NCBI taxonomy): domain Eukaryota; kingdom Viridiplantae; phylum Streptophyta; class Magnoliopsida; order Fabales; family Fabaceae; genus Senna; species Senna tora. Next base: position 23,070,102 of record CM026260.1, on the reverse strand, counting down.
AGACGTGTCCTAAGGAATCTCATTTGACAGCGGTTAAAAGAATCCTAAGATATCTACTAGGCACTAAAGACTTAGGGCTATGGTACCCTAGGAACAACACTTGTGAACTTATCGGTTTCTCAGATGTGGATTTTGGAGGTTGCAAAATTGACAGGAAAAGTACTAGTGGAACATGCCAATTCCTAGGACACTGCCTAGTCTCCTGGCATAGTAAGAAACAAAATTCCGTTGCATTATCCACTTTAGAAGCTGAATATATTGCAGCCGGGAGTTGTTGTGCACAATTGCTTTGGATGATTCAACAATTAAGGGATTTTGGTGTAGAATTAACTAGAGAACCCATAAAATGTGACAATACGAGTGCCATAAATTTATCTAAGAATCCTATCCAGCACTCTAGAACAAAATACATTGAAGTGAGGCACCACTTCCTTAGGGACCATGTACAGAGGGGAGAAATTTATATTGAGTATGTGTCAACTGAAAATCAATTAGCTGATATTTTTACAAAACCACTTGACACAGATAAATTCTTTAAACTAAGAAGGGAAATTGGGCTAATTGATCCTAGAGAAGTAAGTGATAAGGACACATGAGTTTTGTTTTTAAATATAATCAGTGGCTACAACTAAGTGTCAAGAAGTCTACTCAATCTAACGATCACTATGCTTTCTCGCTTAAAAAGTTAAATCCTTAAAGAAGATACTCTAAATAAAAAGCCGGATTTTTAGGAAGGGATTTAATGCATCCACAAACGTGACTCGAGACGTCTCTGATACGCCGTATTCCAAGGAATACAGCCTGAATCGTCACGTCCCTTCATTCCATCTTTCGTGTATAAAAGGACTAGCGTGCTGAACCTCTTTCCTCTTACGTAGTTTCCCATTGCTTGTAACAATTCAGTCTTCACACCAAGAAACCCTAATTTTCTATGTCTATTTAAAGCTGGTTCATCTTCTTCTCCATCACACACAATCTTTTAGCCTTATTCTCTTTAACCATCATGTCTACCTTGTCCCGAGCGATAGCTAAGAAGAGAGTCTCAAAAGAAACCCTAGCTGCTGGGTCTCGCCAAACAAAAGTTAAACTCTTCGATGGCCCGAAGGCAAAAAGTCGCTTTGAATCTGATTTCTCTCGTCGACCATACTCTCCTCCTCGTGAGATTAACCTCTCATTCCTTTACAAGGAAGGCTTTGCCTGCTTCGAGCGGTTCAAACAGATCGGCTGGGAACATTTTCTAACTCTCAACGAGACTATCTATCCTGAGATGATTCGAGAATTTTACTCGAATCTAGAGTTTGACCCTGACTCCCTTGAAGCAAGCGTGCTGATTCGCGGCAGACGAGCCCATCTGACGAAGGAGTTGCTAAGTGAACTGCTGAAATGCCCGAATGCTGGGATATGCCCAGAAATGGTGGATGACGTGGTAAGTGCTAGTTACTCTAGGGAAGAATATATCAAAGAGTTAATAGGTTTTGAGTCTAGCATGTGTCCAACTGGGTTATTGAATGCTGAAAATAGAACCCTCTTCCATATAGTTGACCAGGTTGTTATACCTAGACAAAACAAATCAAATGATCCTAATAATACTAAGCTTTTTATCATGTGGTGCATTAGCAAGAGTCTTAAGATAAATCTCCCTCACATCATTCTCACCCACTTGAAACACATTTGTGAGACATCCCAGGAGCTTGCTTATGGGATGATTATCTCTGGTATTGCTAAGCACATGAGAGTTGAAATAGATGAGTATGAAGGGGAAAATGCTAAGTTTCAAAGCAAATGTGAACCAAATGCAATTTAGGAAAGTGGGAAAAATATGGGTCAAGAAAGGGAAAGAAAATGAAGAGATCCCTCAAACAGAGGAGGTTCCTGAACCTTCCAAAGAAGGGAAACGAAAAACTGTTAAGGGCACTAAGAAGTCTAGGAGGGCATCTCCTTATGTTAGAAAGTCCGCCCGTCTCACCAAAGGGAAGGGTAAGTCTGAAAAAATTGTTGAGATTTCTGACCTAGAGGAAGAAGCTTCTTCCAAATCTATTGCTGCTGGCATATACGACGAAATAGTCCCTCATAAATCTATCCCATTAAGCATTTCGGTGGAGACTGAATCCGAAAAAGTTCCCTCACAAGGACCCACTCCCAAACCAACTAAAGCATCCTCTCAGCCTCGCTCTGATTCACCAAGACTAAATATCTCTGATGACCAGTTTCTTCACATCATGTTCCGCATACTATCTGAAAGCCGCCGCTCTTCTCATTTTCATTAATCCACCCTCATCCGACTTGAGAAAATCCATGACACCCTGCTAGTTACCAATGGTGCACTTACTTCCATTCTCCAATTACTCATGAAGCTCATGACGGAGGCCAATGTGGCCCCTGCTGCTCCCACTCCAGCTCCTCCTTCTCTGAGGTCTCATCCTCAGATTGAGGACATTGACTGAAAGCTTCATGACAACGCTTGTGGCATGCATCCTCTCTGTTGTGCAATGCTTCTGCCTGTGCCACACACTTTTACTTAGCACTTCATATATATATATATATATATGTTTTAACTTGTTCCTTCCCTTCTTTTTGATTTACTTGGGAAGGTTATTCATGTAAAGTGCTAATATTCTGGAGTATGTAGGTTGACCTATTGCTTCTCTGGCTCAGAACTCTAACTGCCTCTCCTCCCACTTTTTCATAGTCAAAGGGGGAGAAATATATGTAATTGATGTATGAACTATTATGATTATGAATCTTTCGCGTTTATATACATCAATGCTATGACAGTATCTATGCATAATCTTGTTGCAAATTTTTAGCTATAAGTAAGTTACTGTAACTTGACAGGGGGAGCCTTTTAACCCAAGCTGCATAGACTCAGGGGGAGAATAAAGTAAACAAATTAACATATCAAAAAGGGAGAGAATGTTGAACCAAAAACCTATTTGATAATTTTAATATGTCAATCTTGTTTGCTTTAGTCTTGGGCCCGAAAATATATCTTGGCCCACTAAGCCTTAACACATATAATATATCTTCAAAACTCATTTTGGTCCTTGGCAGCGTACGTTCCGGAAAAGAAGGGAAAGGTAAGGCTATTCTATTCTACTTTTATATCAGTCTTATCTAATGAAAATTTTGAGTAGCCTTCAGCATAATTTAGGGAAAAGGAGCTTGAGGTCTTCTTGCAGAAAAAAGAAGAAGAACGTGGTTTCTCATATCCAAACAAAAAGGAGCTGTAGGAAATCCTCCTCAGAAAACATCTTCGTTGTCCTGCTTCTTCTCTCTCTCTCAGAACATCTCAAAAATTTCAATGGAGGAGCGTCAAGCATTTATGGAAGAAAGAGGTGCAAGAAAGAAGAGTGAAGAGATGGATTCAACGGCTAGAAAAAATGTCCCTATTTATTGCCTCGCTCATAAGGTGGAGATGATGAAGTGACTAAGTGTCCAGAAATACTTGTGCGATCAATAAGCTCTCTGTAAAATCCTCTCTGTGTGATTAGTTAGTTGTGTGATCATTTGTGAGCTTACTCTGTGTGAATTGCTGTCTGTAACAAACAGGTTTGGTAGTCTATAGGAGGCTACTGCATTTACTTCTCATCTATATTTAGGAGTATTTAAGGATTGTAGTTCCTTAGTGTAAAAGTCTTAAGGACTTAACCTTGGTGTAAGACAATGTTTCAGAAAGGGAAGCTCAATACTTAAATACTTAATAGAAGTCCCAAAAAGGGGCCAAGAGTTGAGAAGCAAAGATTATAATAAACTGAGAGTCCTAGCTGTAAAAACTCCAGGAGTTGATCCTTGTGGAAACAAGGTTGCTGTAGGATCTCCTTCTATTATAATCTTGTAGCTTAAGGCTGAGAGCAAAAGTTTTGTTTAGGTTAAATCAGTCTAATTGTAAGAGAAGTGTAAAAGCTTGTGTGGTCTCCCAAAGGAGGTCCTTTGGGTTGCTTGGTTGTACAAGAAGTATTGATTTAATTGAAAGCTCTCTAACAATTGAGTTAGAAAGGGAGATGACCTAGCTATACAAGCATACTTGGATAGTGAACCTCTCCAGAAAAATCTGGTGTCTTATTACTTATCTATCATAAACATCAGTAATCAGACTTCTAAGGAAACAGACAGAGTCCTAGTTAAGAGGAATATCATTTTTCGGAAGAAAGATTAAGTTTTATAAAAATCAGTTCACCCACCCTCTTGGTTATTTTCTGGCTAACAGGAAGTAAAAAAATTCCCCAGGAATCATTTTTTAATTCATTCATCTTAATAATTATTCTTTTACTACAAAATCATTTTTTAAATTCATGTCAACTTAAACTTACAATATTAATAGATTTTATTTACTTGTCAACTAGTTAAAGAGTCCAATAACTAACAAAAATCAAAACTAAAATAAATTAAATTAAGTAATATCCTTATCATTACAATAAGATTGTCAAGTAAGTTAAATTAAATTCAGTAATCTCTCTTATTACTACAATAAAATTGTCAACCAAATATAAATTAAGTAATCTCCCTTTATCACTACAATAAAATTGTCAACCAAATATAAATTAAGTAATCTCTCTTTATCACTACAATAAAATTGTCAACCAAATATAAATTAAGTAATCTCCCAGTCTCCCTTATCTCAGGCCAAAAAAAAAAATCTCCCTTATCACTACAATAAAATTGTCAACCGAATGTATATGTTGCAATGCTTAACTATTTTTTTATGCATACATATTTTTTCTTAAAAATTCTTAAAAAATAAAATCAAATATTACAAACAAACTTACTTGGATCTGAAATTTGGAACCACTAAGAATAAAAATTTAAAGAGAAGTGTCTTGCTGGACCAAATGTTTCTTAATATGAATCACTCCACCAGATTAGATGTTGTTCGGACGGGATGTTTTTTGAATTGAAGTAAAAAATGGACGACACAAAATTTTTTTAAAAAAATCCTATAAAAAATATATAATTCAAATTAAATAATAAAATTAATTAAACTTACTTGATCTGAAATTTGGTACTACCACAAGTAAGAAATTTGAATTAAGTGTGTTGTTCGGACCCTATGCTACTTGATCTGAAGCAAAACGGACCTCCACATATTCAAACCCTATATAGAAAAATATATGGTTCAAAATAATGAAATAATAAAACTAAACTTACTTGGATTTGAAATTTTTTACCACCATGATTAAGAAATTTGAAGCAAGTTTGTTAGGACCTCCTTGATCTTAAGCAAAATATATGAACCACTAAATGGAAGAGCTCTTGGCAGTATTAGATTTTCTGAACTCAAGAAAAAAAAAATAAAAGAACCACACTACACCAACACAAAAGCAAAGGAAGAAGAGGAGAGCAAAATGAAGAAGAAGAGAGCAAGGAAGCACAAGCAGCGAGCAAAGGAAGAAGATGAAGTAGGAAAGCAAAGGAAAAGGGAAGGCTACGGAGGAAGAAGAGAGGAGGGACCACGTGCGTGATGGGACCTGATTGCAGGTCCGATCACTGGGACCTTCGCCGTCTGTCACGATGATTGGCACTACAAGAAAACAGTGATTTACCCACGGACAAATCCGTGGGTAAAACAGGGGTATTTAGTGGGGAAATCGATTTTTTCACGAAATTACTCACGGAATACGTCCGTGGCGAAAACAGGCATGGGTAAAAATTTCTCCACGGCATCAAAATTCGTGGGGAAATAATAGCCACGGAACTAACTCGTGGGAGATCTGTGGGGAAGTAGCCACGGAATTTTCAGTTTCGCTACGGAGTCATTCTGTGGTCCATGGGTAATTTGCCACGGAATTTGTCTGTGGCTAATTTCCAACGGACAAATTCCGTGGATAATTTCCATGTCGGCCGACGACGAACTCCATCGGCCATGCCATCGCCGGCAAAACCTCATGACTGATGACAACCTCCATTTTCAAGACCACCTTATGTTTTTGAAAAATGACATATGGAAGGATCTGATGCCGGTATATGATGTATGGTAATGTTTGCAATAACTACTAAGCCACATATCACCTTTTGTTATATAATGTCATTCTATTATATTTATTATATGTAAATTGTCGAAATAGGATCCTGCTGTCCACCAAAGCTTGCTGTCATGTTGTCCACTTAAAACGATGGCGTTTTGTTCTTTCTTTGAGTCTTTTAAGTGTGTGTTGAGAATGATTTAAGGAGAAAATTATATTTATGCATTAGAAATAATATTTCTCTTTCATTTTAATCCAACCCAAAAGATTACTGCAAATACTTAAATTGCAAGATTACTGCACAGGCTTAAATTCGAATTGCAATCATGTGAATATAATTTTTTAGACTGCATGTGGTTTAGGCCTGTGTAGTAATTATTTATGTTGGGCCTCTATTAGTCTCCCCAACATGTTACTTAACACTCTGCCCATTAATAATTGAGAGTATCTTCCCTTATCGAAGAAAATTTAGATTGCTTGCGATTCGGATTTAAGCATATGGAGTAATCTTGCAATTCGGACATTTACAGTAATCCTTTGAATTGGATTAAAATGAAAGAGAAATATTATTTCTAATGCATAAATATATTTTTCTCCTTAAATCTTTCTCAATACACTCTTGGAAGACTCACATAAAGAACAAAACACCCTCGTTTAAAGTGTACAACATGACAACAAACTTTGGTGGACATTAGTGGATCCTATCTCTAAATTCTCTTTAATCTCAAATTTATCAATATATATATATAGGCTTCACATGCATATACGTGCATGTTAATTATTTATTAATTTACAAATTATAATATAAATATAAACTATTATTATTAATTTTAAAATAATAAATATAAACTACCACTATTTTTATTTTTTTTTCTCCCATGATCTTTTCACATAATATTTTAATTATTTAAATAGCTATTTTGAGAGCCGGTTGACGAAAAGGGTCTAGAGCCATATAAATATACTAGAGGTTTCACATGCACCTATATGCATGTCAATTTTTTTAATTTACAAAATATAAAATAAATTATTATTATTAATTATAAAATAATAAATTAAAGATTAAAAAGTTATTTTCTTTGATAATTACCTTAATCATTATTTTTTCGAAAACAAAAATTACCACTACCACTATTCTCCTATTTTCTCTCTCCCATAATCTAAACTTAAATAAGGTTCCTTATAACTTTGCTATAAGATTCTTCAATATAAATAAAACACGTGGCAAAAAAGTGTTTATGTGACCAATCACAGTAGAGAGAGAATATAAAAGATCACGTTTTATACCTGACCAATAAATGAAGAGAGAATATAAATGAAGTCTATTATTGGAACTCGAAAGAATCTTATGACAAAGATATAAGAAACTTTATCTAAGTTTCTTCCTTAAAAAAATTACCAAATATCAAATATATTATTATTATTATTTTAAAATATAACAATCCTTTTTTATATTATATATATATATATATTTTAAATTAAAAAATAACTTAGATTCATGTTTGTGCATACCAAGTCTACCTATTAAGAATTCTCCGTGATAATAGACCCAATCATTTCCACTTTTAAAAATGAGACCGGTTATTAAATTAGAAAACGTTTTTTTTTCGGACTAACTGATTTAATCGATTAAAATGGTGATTGAATCGCATGACATCATAAATATAATAATTAAATAAATTTAATATCAATAATATATTTTATGTTATAAAAAATATTTTTATTCATGAATTTTAAATATAATAAGTAATTTATATAATTTAACTATATATATATATATATATGAAAAAATAATAAGCTTAAATAAAAATAATTAAAACATTTATACTATTTACACTCTATATTAGTTGTTAATAATCATATAAGATTCAAAATTATAAGATATACCTTGCATATAGTTAAATATAACATAAAATTTGAGGTGCATCCATTAAAAAAAGAGAAAAAGAAAATGTTATTTTTGTTCCATCAACCCAAACTGGTTCTTGATTTTTTTTTCCTGAGTCATCTAGTTTTGACCGGTTTTAATCGGCCCAACCCAAAATTTGAATTTTTGTATAAAATCGAATCAGACACTTGACCAATTATCTATCCGATTCTTAAAATTAGGGGTATTCAGAATCGAACATAACCGACGCACTTGAACCAAACCAAACCGAATTAGCACAAACCGAACAAAATCGATAAATGTTTGGTTTGGTTCGATTTGGTATGTTGAAAAACCGAACCAAACCGCATACACATACATGTATATATATGTGCATATTATGTTAAATTTTCTAAATAATAAAGTTTAAAATTTGTTTTTAGAAGGTTAGATTAAATTTAGTCAATCTAAAAATTTAATTTTAGAACTAAGTTGATTATATATTGTAAGTAAATGAAATATTATTATACTTTTTTTATTATTTATATTGAATAAAATCATATTTTTTATTAATAAACATAAATATGTAAGTTTGATGATATAAAAGTCCTAAATCGTCAAATCGAACTGCTCAAAATCGCTCGTTTATGGTTTGGTTTGATTTGATTTGACGCTATCAACTTAAACTAACAGATACACTAATTTTTTACCAAAAGTCGCCCAAAGCGCCGGCGGAACAATCAACCCTAGTTAAAACACTGCCCCACCATCTCACTTCCAATCTAACTCTTGTTCATTTTTTTATGGAGTATATAGACAATTTCGTCCTTGAAGGATTTAGAATTTGACAATTTGGTCCCTAAAAGATCATAAGTGTACAATTTGGTCCCTGAAAGATTGCAATGTTACACAAATTGGTCCTTCTGTCATCTTCAGTTAGATTCTCTTAACGGACTTGCTGACGTGGCACGTTAATTGCACACGGGGGCCATTGCTCCGTAGGACATGCTTACATGGTACAAGCTAAAATCCACCTCCAAATCAGCACAAAACGCAGCGTTTTGAAGCTTCATTTTACATACTTACACTAAGTTTGAGGTGTATTTTAGCTTGTGCTGAAAAACGCAGCACAAGCTAAAATCTACCTCCAATTTAGTGTAAGTATGCAAAGTGAAGCTTCAAAACGCTGCGTTTTGTACTGAGTTGGAGGTGGATTTTAGTTTGTGCCATGTAAGCATCTCATACTGAGCAACTAATGGTCTTCGTCTACAATTAACGTGCCACGTCAGCAAGTACGTTAAGAGAATCTAACTGAAGATGACAGAAGGACCAATTTGTGTAAAGGTGCAATCTTTCAGAGACCAAATTGTACACTTATAATCTTTCAAGGACCAAATTGTCAAATTCCGAATCTTTCAGGGACCAAATTGTCTATATACTTTTTTTTATGAATCTCTTGTTCATTAATTTATTTATTTCAAATTATTATTTTTTAATATTTTCTTAAAAAAATATTCAGTATTATCCAAAGAAGAAGCGCTTTTCCTTTCAAGTTTTGTTTGTTTGCTTTCTCAACCTATCTCTGAAATCCCAGTGACACAGCTCAGCTCTAAGAACTATGCAATCTGATAAGGACTTGTGCTGCTGAGACAGACAGACGGAGAGAGTACCACTATCCATTGCTTACCTTTCTTTTCTTTTTTTTTTCAATTCTGTTGTATATATCGGTAATAATTGCTTCTTTGCATATATATATATATATATATATATTATATACAGTGGTCTCTTCCTCTGTGCACTCTGTGACCACTCTTTAATTCCCAAGAAACTATTAAACATTTTGGACTCAATTTTGGGTTCCTTTCTATACTAGCTTCAAGTTCTTCAAAGCAAGAGTGGAGGATGTGTAGTCAGTCGATTCACTGCGAGTACACACTCTTGAATCTGTGAAAAACAATGTAATTGTACTTTATTTTTCCTATCTTGCGGTTTCTTTTCTGTTCTCTATCCTCTTAAATTCATGATGCATTATCTCTTAAATGAAGGGTTTGACTTCTTTAATGGCATTGAATGAAGTAATTCTTTATTTATTTCAAGAAATTTTGGGCGTTACTATCAAAGGTTGAGCGTTTGCTGTAGGGGTATGGGGGGTTGCCTCCTTGGAAATTGCTTGGTGTTTAAGGATTATGATGGGTTGGTAAGAAGGGACCTCTTCCAATCCATCTGGTCTCTATCTTGAGTATGAAGCTTTTTTGTTGATTCTTATAGTTTGGTAAGCTGTAAAATAGTTTCTATTTTCGTCTTCTCCTTAACTTAATGATCTTAGACTTGTTTAGTTTTCCTTTTTTTGTTGATGCCATCTTGGTTTTCCATCCTTTTCCTAACTCTATCTTGTTACTTTATGGTTGTGAGTTGTGGCTTTGAGTCTAGGGTCCTTTTCTTTATGGAACATAGAGATTTTCAGACCTTCATATATATATATATGCTTGTTTGAAAATGGTGCCATCATAAACTATTAATCTTGGAACACTTGTTTTCTCAAGCTACAATAACATCTGATATAGTTTAAGTACTTTTTGATACATTGGGTTGTACAGATTTCATGTTATTGTACTTTTGTGTGTTTTATCTTTATTTATTTATTTATTTTTGTAATTTACTGTACCTGAGAACAGAGCTAGGTGATAAAATATGGCATATTGAGCATTGAGGTCAAAGTTTCTTGTGTAAGATTCTAGAGGAATTTAAAGTAAATGCATGGATCGAGAGGACCATTTTTCGTTACCTGGGACTAGAGCTTACTATATGCAGAGAGGACTAGCTGGTTCTGGAGCACAGCCTGAGTTACATGCTTCACTAGGACTAGTTGGTTCTGGAGCACAGCCTGAGTTGCATGCTTCACCTGGTATTTGTCTCCTACCGAATCCCAATCTACCATTTCAACCAGGCATTGGAGGTGCTTCCATTAGATCCACATTACCATTAGAATCTTCTGCAATTTCACCTCATGGAGTTAACATGGGTGCTCCTCCTGAGGAACATATCAAAAGGAGGAGAGGAAGGCCTAGGAAATATGATCTGGATGGAAGTGTATCATTGGCATTGACTCAATCAACTCATCCTGAAACTTCGAGGCAGAGTGAGAAACGGGGTAGAGGGCGTCCACGAGGGTCTGGGAAAAAGCATCAATCGGCCTCTCTTGGTAAAATCTCTGGTGTAACTTCTATTGTGCTGTGTTTTAATTTCTTAAAATTTGATGCTAAACAGTAGATGATTTGGAAATTCTTTGGGTTATGGTTTATTTATTTATATATATATTTAAAAATGTCATGTTTTTATATTGATGATCTGTATCAATCATGCCCTATTCATTCCAACATAATTTACTTTTGATTTTTAATTGACCTAAATTCGAAGTTCTACTGATTCCCAATATAGACTGATATATTGTTAATTTTTTAGATGAACCAAGATATATCTGCCTAGAATTTGATTGAACTTCTATGATTTAAATATTCAACAGTACACCATGCCAATCCACAATTGATGTGAAGTTTATTTAGATACTGGAGATAAACAAACATGAGTCCATGACCTAATTCTTTAATTATTGCACCTAATTCAAGTGAATTGGAATTGATTCATTTTAGCACTTGATTTATTTGGAAAATAGATCTTCCAATGTTTTAAACATATAAGGCGTTATCACCGGATGTGTGTGTCATGTGTTTTAGAAGGTCTGAGACGAATAGCCATCTTTTTCTACATTGTGAAGTGGCAAGGTTTATGTGGAATATGTTGTTTGGTTTCTTTGAAGAGAATTGGGTATGTTTGGCAGATCTGGGTACTTTTCTAGGTATCAAGTTTGTGGGCTTTGGAAGGAATAAAGAATTTAAAGCTCTTTGGCAATGTGCAGTTTTGGCAAGTTTGTGGGCTTTGGAAAGGAATGCTAGGGTCTTTAATAACAGATTCATCCCACCTCATCTGTTGTGGGATAGAATTACTTTTTGGTCTTCTTTATGGGCTTCGTCGAATGGTCTGTTTAGAGGAATGTCCATTATGGATATTCAAAGGGATTGGAAGGCCCTATTGAGATAATGTTTTAGTTTTCTTTTGTTTGTCTTCTTTTTTATTTCCTTTTCTTGAGGACTGCTTGTCCTCGTATTTGTAATCTTCTTCTTTCTTTAATACAATTTCTTTTTCTATAAAAAAAAACATATAAGTTCATTACAAGTTTGTTTATACAACAACAACAATCAAAGCCTTTTCCCACTAGTTTGTTTATGTGATTAATAAATTTAGTTGGGTATTATGTTTGGTTTTACCCTCGGTATCAAATTGGGCTCAATTATACCTGACTAGCTGTTGCATGGGAGGCAATAATTGTAGACTTTTTGAGTTTCTTAAAAATTTCAAGGGTGCCAATATGCATCTGAGATAACAGTTTCTCAAATGCGCAAGTGCAACTGTTATCTGAAAGACTAAGCCAACTAGAAAACCTTATTTGGGTGATTGGGTTGCAAATGCATTTGGTAAATACCTTTTGGTTCATTCTAAATTGGAAATAGCAAGCATAACATGTTTAATTTGAGAAACCAAAGAGAACCTATTTGCTGAGTTAAAAGAAGTGACCTAGTAATGGAGTATGATGAATGTGGCTAATATCTATATTCTTGGATTTCTCCATTGGTCAGAGATTTATTGTATTGACTGTTCAACTTATTGACATTATTCTACAATTGTGTATGGTTAACATTTCTTATTGAAACTTCTTTCTTTGGGTGAAGATCATGGTTAATCTAATCTTAAGGTAAATTATAACTAATCAGACCAAAAAATAAGTTAGAACTAAACTTTCGTTTTTGTTGAAATTGATATTTAGAACATATACCTGGCATTAAGTTTGCAAAGGTCTCTTTGTGCCTGCTCTGAGCTAGCCATATGGCCCTAGTATGCCCTGTTTGCTTTTGTTTGTGGTGGTTGATCCAACTTAGAAGACTAATTTATTTTAAACTGTGTATGAATATATATGCAAAGACATAACATGATGGCGTCGCTTGATTCATATAGCCGACCCCACCTAGTGGGAAAAGGCTTTGATTATTGTTGTTGTTGTTGTTGTTGTGTATGAATATATATATATATATATATATAGAATGATTGCATATTAGAGAGAAAGTTGGGGTAGCACCTATCATAAAAAAGTTTGTTGAAACACGCCTGATTTGGTTATGTACAATGAAGGCTATTAGAGGCTCATATATCATAGAAAAGGCTTCGTTTGTTGTGATTGTTGTGTAAATATACAATTTTGCTTTTGATGTTGAGTGGTTATTTCCAGGTGAAGTGGTGTCTGGTTCGGCTGGAACGTGTTTCACCCCTCATGTCATCACCGTTGCAACTGGAGAAGTATGGTGCAATCCCCTTTTTGAATCTCACTCCTCATAACAGTGACACATGATTGATTCTTTCAAAAGAGTTCTTTGTGTCATATTTTTATTGGAGAACCTTGTAGCAAAAACCTAGGGAACTTCACTCAAGTTATATATATAATCTCATGAATTTGTATTACTATATAGTTTCCTTTACATGAAGTTCTAAGTAAAATATCTGTTGATTTGTAAGGATAGCTAAAATTGGATGCCTTTAGGGCTGAGAAAGGAGGCAATATGTTCAATTGAACTTGACATAATGATACAAATAATACCACTGAATATTTAACTGATATCCTTATGTACTATTTGCTCATTAAAAGGAAAAGTTGACTCAGTAAATCTAAAACAAGGAATTATAATTGAGAATCATTGGTTGTTTGTGATGTGCAAATTAAGTCATTTTAAGGTTACGCAGCATTTCATAATTGAGAATCACTTCTGATTTCTTTCTGTTTTTTTTTTTTTTTTGCGGTAGGACATTGCTTCAAAAATAATGGCATTTTCTCAGCAGGGGCCTAGAGCTGTATGCATTTTGTCAGCAAATGGGATTGTCTCTAATGTGACGCTTCGACTGCCTTCTGTTGGTGGCACTGCCAAACATGAGGTTCAGCACTTTATTAGTTTTACATACCTGTATATTTCAATACTTACATATGTTAATTCATGTATTCTCTAACAAGTATATGTATATAATCAACGCAATCAATAGGGGCGTACAAAAAACCCACCGACCCGGTCACAAAATATGACATCGGGTTGGGTCCATGCTCGGGTCGGACCAGGACCCGGGGTAATCAATTTAAAATTTAAAAAATCTATTCAAAATGTCAACATGTATTAATTATTCTTTTCATTTTCTATGCCCAGTCTCCGTTTTCTATGCCTACCCTCTATTTCTCATGTTCATTTTCGATTTCCCATGACTCAAATTCAAATTTTCAAAAAAAAAAAAAAAAGCTGACCCGGCCACTACCCGGGTCCAGCCAAAACCCGGTCCGGCCCGTCACATGTACACCCCTAGCAATCAATGCCAATCCTTTATAGAGGTCCTATAATTGATTGATCACAAAGATTATTTGTGATATGTTGCTTCACTTGCGGACTTCTGCTTGTTCAGGGATGATAAATCAACATTACTACTGCATATTAGACCGTTTTGTGGTTATTTTGGGCTTATTTTATGTCTCAGGCTTGTGTCTCAAGTTTTTCACTGTGCACGATTATTTGAAATTGAGTTGAAAACTTCAGAACTCAGTTGGACAAATATTATGGTTCATACATAATTCTTTGTAAATATTTACTTAAAAATAATGCATAAATGTATATAGCCATGCAGAACAAAATGTACTTTAAAGGGGTTTCCTATTGATTATTGTTGATACCACTTTAGTCATTTTGACTTCGTGTTTGATGATTACTGAAATCCAAAAAGGTAGAAAGATGCTGATTGAAATTTTTGGCTATCCTAGCTCGATTCACTGATTTTGAATTCAAATATTGTTAATTATGATTGGTCATCCTTCTTAGTCCCAGATTTGTACTTCTTGAGGTTCTTTGTTGGTGTCAACCTTTTGTAATATCAAGTAATGTTGTTTTTCTGTTGATGAAATTTATTGGTGTACTTTGGCTTCAATAGGGGCATTATGAAATATTGTGCCTGTCTGGTTCTTACGTGCTTACTGAAAGTGGTGGTTCTCGCAATCAAACCGGCGCTCTAAGTGTTTCCCTTGCTAGTTCTGAGGGCCGTGTCATCGGTGGAAGAGTAGGATCGCTTATTGCAGCAAGTCCAGTTCAGGTTAGCACTTTTTCGCTTCTGCCACCCTTTCAAGTTCACCCATCCACCCACTCTCAAATTCCTTAAGATTAGGTTTCTTAATTGAAGCCTCTTATGAAATTGGGTTCTTAAACCTATCTATTGCTGTTGCGGATGAAATTTGGTTTATTCAAATAATAAATAGTTCTTTCTCATAAGTTTCATACCGGCTCATGTGAAAAAAATAACACGATAGTATCATGTAAGGAGAGAGATAGACACAACCATTTATCCATGGTCTCTATTATGTAAATAGGACCAACCGGACAAGACTTGTTTTATATATAGTTCCTTATATCTTTGCTATCAGGTTCTTCAATCACAATAACCAATCATGGGAAAGATGAGTTTTGTAAAACCATACACGTGTCAGCTTATGATTGGAGAACTTTGTGGCAAAGATATAAAAACCACACCTATGTTTTTTCCGGATCCACCAGACTACCACTCAATCAATTTTGTGCCTATCTTTCTCCTCACATGACACTATCATGTTATTTTCTCACATGAGAAGATCCAAATTCATTTCTCTCCCTCCCCTTTTGTGTGTTTGTGTGTGCTTTTTTAATGGCTGGATTGAATCAATGATGACTACAGTTGATAGTTGGGAGCTTTCTATTGAAGAAGAAGGAAGGCACAGAAAAAGAAGCAAATGTTGCGAGGGAATCGGATGATCAAGCAGTTCATAGTCCAGTTGTTTCGCCAAATCAAAATCTTACTCAAGCATCATCATCTATGAGTTCTTGGCGTGATGCTCGTCAATTGGATATGCGTAATGCCCATTTTGACATTGATTTAACCCGTGGGTGACGAATTATTTATTTAATATAAACTAGTGTACTACTGTGTATATAATCTTGTCGAGGTAAAGTACTTATAGTACCCACCATTGAACCTTTAGTCAAATATGCTTCTAATGTTTTATTTTTTGAACAATCCTACGCTTTTCACTAACATACGATTGTAACATCTTTTGTTGAAGATGCGTCGATCCGTCAAGTTTCAGAGCAAAACGATAGCAAAAATGGCGTGTCTAGCTCTTCATCTCTCAGATTTTGCAGAGAATCACTTTAGGCACACTATTTTTGCCGTCGTTTTGCTTTGAAACTTGGCGAATCGATGTATCTTCAACAATCGTTATTGACGCCACGTAAGTTACATTCTTTATCTATTTTAACGGTGTTAGTGAAAAGGGTAAGATTGCTCGAAAAATAAAACTTTAGTAGCATAGTTGACCGCAATCAAAAGTCAGAGACATATTTGATCGAAGGTTCAAACGCTGGGAGTACCAAAGATACTTTACCTTATATGTAGTAGTGATGACAAAATGGTGGAGGAGAAGCAAAGCTGCCTTATGGAATTGATAAACCCTTCACTTTCCTTTCCACCCATGATTGTTAATATAGGACTGTTGTTGTACTCTTGTAGGTCTGAGAACCTCCTATTTTGAAGATCTCATGCTCCATGGGGCAGTTTATTGCTTAATACAAAATCGATTAGAATTTGTCTTCCATATATAAATAAACCAAATCATTAAAATCAATGACCTTTTTTATTGTAATTGGTTTGTATTTATCTATTTGTTGGCAATTTAGTTAGTTGTCATAATAATATATTGGGCAAAAGTATCTTTTCTGTCCTCAACGTTTGGGGGTCATGTTACTTTCGTCCCTAATGTATTTTCGCTGTCAATTGTATCCTTAACGTTTTGTGTTTCTCCCAATGTCAGGCTTTTGGTTAACACCGTCAATTTTTGAACGATTTTTGATGACGTGACATCCTATGTGGCCAACAATTCTAACTTAACTTAATTTTTTCCATATCAACAGTCAATAGTACCGAGTTTTTGGGGTCTATTTTACTAATGTAATGAGTATTTTGGTGTACTGAATTTACTGATGTACTGAGTTTTTGGGGTCCATTGTACTCCTAAAATATATTGCTGATGTGAAAAAATGAAGTCCAGTTAGAATTGTTCGCCATGTAGGATGCCAAGTCATTAAAAACCGTCCAAAAATTGACGGTGTTAGCCAAAAGGCTAACATTGGGAGAAACACAACATTAGGGGTACAATTGATAGCGAAAAAACATTAAGGGCGAAAGTGATAGGATCCCCAAACGTTGGGACAAGAAATGTACTTTTGCCTAATATATTGTATTGAAGTTGAATTTAGTGGAAGCGATTAGTTCATCATGGACATAATTTAAATCTTTGTTAATTAGAGAAATGTTTTCATCTAATGTTTGATCTCAAACAAAATTATTTTTGTTAAGGTTGTTATTATATGATCTGATCATGAGTAAAAATTTGGGATAGATTGTGTTTATTTCACCTTCTTGACGAGTAGAATTGGGAGCTTTGTCAATTGAGTCATTAATTTTTATCCATGAGAGATAAATTCAAATTATATTTAGATATATAAATTTAATATAAATACATAATATTATTATTGGTATGTTCTTTATTACTCCATTATAACATTATTTTATAAGAAAAAGTGAAAAACTTTAGAATGTCGAAAAATAAATAAATAGAGTCAAGCAACCTTGCTTGGACCATGAAGACACTTATTTAGAACTGTTGTGGTCTAGGACATTAGGGGTAGTTAAATGAAGAAGATTAATGAGGATTAGTATATATATATATATATGTATATATATTTATTTATTTCTATTTCTTTCCCTCCAAAATTATATTTAAGTAGGATGGGAAATGATTTGGTAGGAAATGGAAATTGAAGTAGAAAAAGAAGTAAGTCATAGAAAAATAGAATATGATATAACATAGAACATGACAAACACCTTATTCCTAATTATGTTATGCAGATCTCTTCTCTTCCCTTGAATGTTTGCAATGACTTTGAGGGCAGTTTGGTTGTATGAATCGTCGACGTAATTTGACATTTCTTGTAATATTTTTTTATTAAACAAACCTTACTTTTTGCACTATGATAAAATCATGTTTTTATCCTTACTTTTTAGTCACTTTTATTCTATTTTCACTTTTAATATAAGGGTAAAATAGTCATTTTACTCACTTTTATTTCATTTACATCACATTACATTAGCATGATATTTCTATTTCCTCAAACATTTTCATTTCTATTCCCTCAAACATTTTCTAACCAAACATACTCTGAGAGAATTAATAGAAACTTTATTTGGGGTAGCGCGTCGGAGCAGAGGAAGACTCATTTAGTGGCTTGGCAAATTTGTGTAAGCCGAGAGGTAGTGGTGGCTTGGATTGCGGCATTTGAAGCATCAAAACTCTGCTTTCATGACCAAACTGCCCGTGTTCTTAGGGGAAACACCAATGTGAAGAAGATCTTATTCCCACCATTGTAACTCGTATTGGGGGGTCAATCAAGATGAGTATTTTTAATAATTTATATTTCGACGATCATTTAATTGTTGAAAAAATGTATTTCAATAATCAAATTTTGGCCGTTGAAATAAGTTATTAAAAAGAAAAAAGAAAATAGTTGTATTTTTTACGGTCAACAATTGTTAATAATACTTTTTTTACAACGGTATTTTTTTTACGGCCATCGTCGACAAACGTATCATCGAAAATAATATTTTCGACAAATATCGACAATTGTTTATTGTTAAAAATACTATCATTGTCTTTTTTCAACAATTTATTTCGACGATCAAAATTTAATTGTCGAAAAAATTATACTTATTTCGACTGCCAAAATTAAATCATTAAACTATTTTTTTCAATAATTAATAGTAACCGTCAAAGTGATTAAAAATACTCGTTTTTTTTATTTGTGATGGGTTGAATTTCGTTATGATAGCTAAAAACATTACACGGCCTCATCAAAGCCTTTTTTATATATATAGGGCCAATTTATTTCCAAGACGGTTATTATATATATAATTAGTTACTTTTTCCATTCATAGCAAAAGCCAAGATGACTCGTTTCAAGCACACATGGGCGTTCTTGTGTAATTCTCCAAAAGCATTCTTCGTAGCACGTGTATCTATCCCTATGTGCTTCATATATATTGAACCAATGAAAGGCACCTTTCCATTGGAAGCTACAATAGTACAATGTGCTTCCAATCATATTTATATTGAATTTCCATTCAATGTACTCACCATAATGAAGAACATGCTTCCCAAGATCATCATCTCTAGATTTGCAATGAATGGTCAAATCCAAATTGTTACGTAGATTGTTGTACACTCTCACATGTGTTCCAAATCCTAACCACCCATCAACAACCTTAGTACTGGAGATTGATGGTGCCAGAAGGAGCACCATTAGTGTAAGTGGAAGCATAGGTTTGAGAAATTGAAGAGACATGATTATATATATATATATATATATATATATATATATATATACGAAGCTTTTGTTTGAAGTGAGTTATATCTATGAGTGGTATTATATAGGTGGGAGGATGAAGAAATATGTGTAAGGGAGTTATTTTCTTAAAGATGTTTAGGTTTTAACTTTTAAGGAACGGATGTGAAAAAAGTGTTATTTATACTTGTGAGTTAAAATATTTATGAGTTAAAAATCAAAGAAAGAAACTGTAGGCAAAATTAAATGTTCAGAGCAATATTTTAGAAATTGGACCGGTCATTAAATATGAAAAATTTTTCGGTCATGGGCTAACCAGTTCACTAGTGATTGAACCGGATGATGTCATAAATATAAAAATAATAATAATTTATTAATATTAATATCAATAATATATTTTATATTTTAAAAAGTATATTTTTTATTCAAAAATTTTATTTAATGTATTTAATTTGTGGGCTCACATTAATTATTTAATGTATTTATTTTAGTTTTATAAATATACGGGTTGATAGGTGGTCCAATAAAAAGGAAGCCCAAAATATAAAGCAATTACTTGGGCTTTAGCACACATTATATTAAAAGTCTGGTAGGCGGCTATGTGTAGGCCTTTTAAGGTTTTACTGAAGCCCGTAATGGGAGGGCCCAGTAAGACACAATTATATATTGGCTAGGTCCCCTCTCTAACCCTAACACAGTGAGCCTCCCCATTGTAGCCGCTGCACGACCAAGGTAATAGAGAGGAAGACCTAGCTCTCAGGTATTCAGTAGAGTAGCTGTCCGGTGCCCGGTATTCAGATGTTCCTCCAGATTGAAGATGGCGGAATCAGGTACGTATTGTGTTTAATTAGTTTCAATGATTTAACGTCACAATCGATACAAAAAGCTTACATTTGGCATCAGAGACTGGTTTAATTGTGGTGTTAAATCTTGAAATTTTTATTTTTCTGGAATTTTTTGCATGATTTTCCAGAAGATTGCGTCCAAATTTTCGCATCTAATTTGGCTTGTTTGTTCAAAACAAATTATATGGTTTTAATCGTCTCCGTGCAAGCTTTATTTTGATATATCGTATGCTCAATTTCGTGCTTTATACTGAGAGAAATCGCATGCTAAAGTTGAGCCCATGAACATGCTATGGAACTTGAATGTTGCTGGATTTTTGCATGGTTTTTTCTGAAATTCGAGCTCATTTTTCGAACAGGTCTTGCGTGCTTGTATGATTCCAGTTTAGGGTATGATTCCAGTTTATGGGTTTTATTCTCCTCTGTATAAGCTTTAAATCGATATATAGTTTGTGCGAATCGGAGCTACGGTTGAAAAGTTATGGGCCGATGAACATTGCTTGATGAACATGCAATTTTTCGAACCCCAAGCTCCTTCTTTCGAAAAATCGAGATTTCGGGTCGAGTTTTTCAGAAATTAATCGGATTATAATGTTAGAAAATCATATACCTACAAAACCCATACCAAATCGTGAGGCAATTTTACCTAAACCTATGGTTTAAAATTTTTAATCCTAAAATTCCCCTTTGCAACAAAGTATTCCACAGATACCCCATTTTTGTCATTTAGTGAGTCCAAATCCGTCTGGGCCTCAGACGGATTTGAATCCGTCTGGGCCTCAGACGGATTTGAATCCGTCTGAGGCCCAGACGGATTGGGTTTATTTTTTTTTTTTAAAAATCACTGAATCTGTCTGGGTGGCAGACGGATTCAGTCATATATTATTTTTTAATATAAAACCGAATCCGTCTGCCACCCAGACGGATTCGGTTTAAATTAATTTTTTTTTTAAAAAAAAACTTCTCCATTTCCTTTTTTTTTTTTAAAAACACTTGTCCGTTTTCTTTTTTTTTTTAATTATTTTTTTATAAACTAACTTTATTATTATAAAATAATTAAGAAAATAAATAATTATTTGTATTAATAATCATCTTTTCATTCTTGTCCTTTTTCTCCATAAAATTTAAATAATAATAGAGACTAATTTTTAATGAAAATAATTAAATTTCACTAATTTTAGATATTACAACATGAATAAAAAATAAAAAAGACAATATTTTTACAGAAAATGACCACTCGTTCCACATTGGGTTCTTCTAATTACTCTAGTAGTTCTTCTAGGTTGTTGTTGTTGTTCTTGTGGTTCTTCTTGTTGATCAAATGGTGATGGCTCAGTGAAGGAAAACTCTGGCGTTTGACAATATGGAATAGGTTGAGATGGAGTTTGAAATTGTTGTTGACTATTTAATAAATCCATCATCGACCCTGTTTGTTGTATAGGCGTACACTCTTCATAGGGAATGTCTCCACCTAAGTGATGAAATGATGCGGACGTGTATGATGATGAAGGCCCGGCAGTATATGGTGGTGGCATAGAAGATGGCCCGCCCGTATATTGTGGTGGCATATTTTGATGTGCATAATGTTCTTGTTCAGGTATAACGTAGCGCTGTGCAATTGGCTCTCTGTGTGATGCATATCCAAGAGGTCTCTTACTGCGCTTTGGTGGAGGAAGGTCAAGGATAGGCATGGGATGTACCGGAGGAGCTGGGTGATCATCATTATGTAAATGACCATAATTGACCTCTAATGCATGCATCATACCCATGCAAGCCCGATCAATGAAATTATCAAATGGCCTAGGTCATGTGATATTCCTCTCCTGAATAAGAAGTGTTTGATCATGCTGCAAATAATAATTTGACATAAATATAAATATAAATACAAATAAATCATGAAAGTGTATGAAACTCGTGAGAAGAAAGAAAGAATTGGGTTGTGGAGCTTACCATATAGCCATATGTGGCTCCGTTTACATCAATCCATCGTCGAGTGTGCCTCCAGTACCATTTCATATATTCAGATGTTCGGTTTAACATACCGTGGTATGGAGGCGCAAAAGCAACTCGAGCTTGCCAATTATTCCATACGTGGATATAAAATTGGTGCTCAATGAACCAATTAGCTGATATGTTCCCTGTCAATTTTAAGGTATGTAGGAAGTCTATGTCCACAGGGTTTTCTGGGATCGGTTGGTCCATGCCAAAATGACGTAGAACACGGTCGGAATATTGCCACTCGACGATGTGGAAGCAGATTAGTGGAACATTTGCAAGCCAAATATGTCGATTATCAATGCAATAATGTGGGATTTGTTGGCTTACATGATCCTCATCATAGGGGCGCCATTTGATCTGGTAAGAAATATTTTGAAAATAAATCTTATAAATAAGCTATATAAGGCATAATATGTTATACTTATATTTTTGTATTTAAGCTTATATGTAAGAGTAGTTACCTGGTCTTCCTTGAGCGAATCAAGAAGAAGTCTATACTTTTTTAATGTGTCATACCTTTGGTGGTAGTGTACGTCGATACACGTCCACCTAAAAGAGTGATGAGGAAACAAATTTTAAAAACTTATACACAAATGAATGGAGATTACATCAAACACATTGAATATACAAAAATACCTGTAGCCTAATGGTGGTAAGTCCCCAAATACATTGAGTTGTGGGTCAATAAAATGTGGTTGATGCGGTGCTAGCCCAGGGAACCTATCCCATGCCCACAAGTGCAACAAAACCATGCAACCTGATATGTCACTAGTATTCGGGTCGGTTGCATTGCACAACTCTCTATATAAGTATGCTAATACAGCAGAGCCCCAACTGAAAGTGCGAACTGCTGTCAAGTCTGCCAATAAGGGCAGATACATAAGGTACACCTCTTTTGAAGATTTATCGGGCATTAAGTACCCACCAATGAGCTTCAAAATATATGCTCGTGCGAAGTGCTCAATATCAACAGCTGTAGGGTTTGGTGGGAAGTTTGCAAAGGAGAACGTGTCATCCAGCCATTTCATACTTAATCGTTGGCCTTTTAACTTACCTTCAAGAGGTGTCTGACCTAACAACCCTTCACATACTGTTGCCCAAGGTAAGTCTGTCCTCCCAACAATTGGTACTCCAACACAAGGGAGCCCTAATAATATGGCAACATCCTGTAATGTAATGGTGCATTCACCCTGAGGCATGTGAAATGTATGTGTCTCTGGGCGCCATCGTTCAACTAATGCTGAAACTAGTGCATTGTCGAACTCAAAGTACCGTAGTCTGGACACACCATAGAATCCTGTCTGCTTAAGGACATTGAGAATCGGTTGCGGTGGAAGTCCTGGATGGTCCTTTGAACTACGTCGGCATCGTAGAACACGTTCTGGCTGCATAAAAAAATACAAATCAGTTAAATTTGTGAAATTAACACAGACTTATCAAACAATAAACATAGACTACATTCTTACATATCCTTGCCACACATGCTCTGATATGTGTTTGTTTTGTAGGGTCAGCAAAGAAGGATCTTCTGGTCCTGGGTGTATAATAGTCTGACGTGGAACAGCCATCCTGTGAAAGTCTATGAATACAACAGAAAAAGTACATGTCATTATTATAAATAGAGTACTACATCAAGTTCTATGACTTCAACAGAAAAATTATATATAATAATTAGAACACAAAAAGTACATGTCATTATTATAAATAGAGTACTACATCAAGTTCTATGACTTCAACAGAAAAATTATATATAATAATTAGAACACAAAAAGTTCCTGTCAATATTATACGTAGAGTACTACATCAAGTTCTATGAAATAATTCCTACATACAATGAATTAACATCTAATAACAGAAACAAACATAAAGTAATTCCTATTGACGTTGTGGACACTTTGATCGATTATGGCCAGTTTGTCTACATAGTCCACACTTGCGTTGTCTACTTGTATCTACCCAGTCCATCTCATTTTGGAATCGAGTTGTTCGAGGTCGACCTTTATCTCTCAACTTCTCAGGATCTATAACCAGAGTTGGACCTTCAACCTGGGGCCAGCCGACTTCGTCGCCCATTGGTCGAAACTCATTTGAGTAGGCATTAAGAATTGTTTCCAACCTATACACGCGGTCGATAAACTGAGAGTGGTCAAGCTTCACCGATTTACAAGCTGCTATTACATGGTGGCAAGGGTAATGAAAAACTTGAAACTCTCCACAATCACACACTCGGTCTCTAAGGTTCACTTTGCAATTTCGTCCGAAATTCTTATTGGACCGATCATATGGCTCCTGAACCTCAAAGTACAGTGAAGCACGATCGAAGGATATAACCTTACAAGGATTTGCTGCTTGTTGATTCTCCAACATTTTTTTAGCCGCTTCTTCACAAATAACTTGACCGGCTCTTAACTGGGCTGCTGTGGTTTTGGAAACTGTTACGAAATATGAGTTTAAGCGGTACATTGTGGCCTTCACGAGTCCTAGAATTGGTAAGTGCCTAACTCCCCTTAGTACTGAATTCATGCACTCAGCTAAGTTGGTAGTCATGTGACTATACCGACGTCCCTCATCATATGCCCGTAACCATTTTTCCCTTGGTATTGCGTCAACCCATTCATCAAGATCATCTTTGAGAGTTCAAAACTCAGCCAACTGTGCATCTACCACGTCACGTTGGCTTTGGTAACCTACAAAGCAAAAAAAAATTTATACCCCATAACACTAAATCAAGAGGGTAAATATAAAAAAAAAAACATAACACTTACCAATGTTTACAAACAAATCCTTCAAGTTACTATCGCTGTATTTCTTGTTCAAGTTACTAGCCAAGTGACGGATGCAATGTACATGATGGCCATAAGGTGGTTGCCACATTGTACGTGGATCACTGACGGCAGATAGTATGGAAGGATGCCTATCTGATATCAAGCAAATATTATGTCTTTCACCGACCACATGCAAACGAACTCTCTTAAGAAACCATGCCCATGCCTCTAATGTTTCTCCCTCCACGATAGCAAAGGCAAGTGGCACAACATTAGAGTTACCATCTTGCGATGAAGCAATCAAGAGGGTTTGAGTATATTTTCCATACAAGAAGGTTCCATCCACTTGGACCATTGGTTTGAGGTGTGGAAATGCATCAATGCATGGCTTGTATGCCCAAAAAACTCTTTGAAAGATTCGAATGTTAGGATCCGAAGGGACTCCACGTGGGCGTGGTTTATAACAAAATTGAACAACTGTCCCGGGTAAGAAGTGTTGTATGGCAGCCATCCATCGAGGTAACTTAGAATAAGAGCTCTCCCAATTACCAAAAACCCTTGTAATGGCCTTGTGCTTTGCTAACCATGCCTTTTTGTAAGACACTTCAAATTGAAATTGGGTGTTCATTCGTTCAATGATAGAAGCTACAGAGACATCAGGCTCTAGAGTTACCATACTAATGATAAAAGATGCAATCACGTCAGAATCCAACTTTGGATGATCTTGTGACAATGTCATTGTGACACATTTGTGTTTCTCTGGGCATATGGTTATCTCCCAATGGTATGTGTTAACCTTTTGAGTTGCCCTTAGTCTCCAAGCACACTCCTTTCCAAACTTGGGACACCGCTAGTCCTCAAAATTACTCCATGACTTAGCAACTACAAATGTGCAGTTATTCTTAATATGATAAAGCTTCACATGCCTACGTAGTGCGGCCTTCGTTGGAAACTTCATCCCTTCATACAACTCCCCAACATCATCACTGCGTGGACCAAAGTCTCCAGTAAAGCCCCTTGCTCTCTCCACATCCACTTGAGAGTAAAAATTAGCTAATTCTTCTTCAACAACATCTTCCCAAACATTATCATCTTCTTTGTCTTGATGAGACATCCGAATAGGAACACTTGCCTCATATTCATCTTCGTCTGAAAATTTGCCAAGGTCTTCTGTAGGAGGTTGACATGTACCAACAATTTGTAAACGCGAGGAACTAGCAATTAAAGTTTGATCCGTCTGAGGTGTTGGCTGAGTATTGTAGTCAGAAGATAATTGGTTTTCTATATCTATATTGATATCATGTGTTGATATCTCTACATAAAACTCCATCAATCCAAACTCAGAACAAATTTGCAAGTGCCTCTCTATTACAAATTGGAAATCCGAATCTTCTCCCACGTGGAATTGTCCATACCTCAAAGGATTCATGTTTAACGACATCCTATAAATTATTTCAGACACAGTTTGATTCTCAGAAAGATTTAATTTCTCATTTATCAAGGTCTTCAAACCACCCAATGTAATATTTTCCTCTAGACTTATTCCTTTAGGTCGTCTACATGTAAATATAACACCCTCTGTGCCATTCTTAATTTCTCCGTCATAATAAACATATGCAAATATTTTTCTATGCATTTTGATACCTACAAACACACATATTTCATATTAACCACATATAAATAACTACTAAATATTATTATATCAAAACTAATCATCCAAATATATCATCACTAAAAAATTCTCCTACATATGGATTTTTTTAAAAAAATAATAGTAACTACTACATTATATCAAAACTAATCATACAAATATATCATGAGTAACTACTACAAATATATCACTAAAAAATTCTCATACATATGAATTTTTTTTTTTAAAATAACTACTACATTATATCAAAACTAATCATATAAATGCATTATTAATAAAAATAAAAATAATAATTTGTCCACAATAGTATTTCCCTGAGATTATTGGTCCATAGGTAAGAAGAATAAATGAATACTCACAATCATATTCAACAAATTTATCAAACAAAAATTTAATACTCATCTCACTTTAACATAAAAATTCTGAAAAATTCTAAAAAAAATTGCAAATTCAACTAAACAAATATAAATGATTTAAAAAATATACTTACATTAACAAAATTTCTATTAACTTTTCAGTATACTACAAAGTAAAAATTTATTTTAAAAAAAATTTACAAAATATTAAAAAAATTACCTGGATTGAATATCTAGCCCACACTTAGTTTGAAAAGTCCAAGAACACAACTGAAATTATAACATTAAACAAAAAAAATCAGATAAAAATTACGAAATTAACCACTTGGACTATTTAAAAAAATTAAAAAATTACCTGTGTAGATCTGGACTACACTATCTAATTTCTTTATACTGGTTGGACCACCAGCAAAATCTTGCCCCACCACCGAAAGAGAAAAGGAGACAAAGGAAAAGGAAATATGAGAAGTAGATGAAGAAATGAGAGATGAGAGATGAAGATGAAGAGAAGCAGAATGAAAATGAGAAGTAGATGAAGATGAGGATTGAAAATGAATTAATGGGGTGAGGTGAATTAATGGGTGAGGTGAGAGGTTGGCAGCGTAGGGTCACATCACCTGACCCTACGCTGCCCTATGCGTTCACCAATTAAAAAAATAATAATTCAAACCGAATCCGTCTGGGTGGCAGACGGATTCGGTTTTATATTAAAAAATAATATATGACTGAATCCGTCTGCCACCCAGACGGATTCAGTCATTTTATAAAAAAAAAAAATAAGCCCAATCCGTCTGGGCCTCAGACGGATTCAAATCCGTCTGAGGCCCAGACGGATTTGGGCTCACTAAATGACAAAAATGGGGTATCTGTGGAATACTTTGCTGCAAAGGGAAATTTTGGGATTAAAAATTTTAAACCATAGATTTTAGGTAAAATTGCCAAATCGTGAGCCAAAACGCGTCCAAATGGCTGAATAAAGAAACGGGTCACGTGACCCGTTTCTTGCCCGTGGGTCGACCCACTAGAGGTTGAAGATGACCACCCAAGCCCCTGGACGAAGCCCGCTCTCGGGGCAAAGTGGGGGTGGCGCGTGAGACCCACCCCAACTCCGTTTTCCATGATCCAAACGTCGTTGTGCTTCTCATAATTTTCTAGTTTTTTCCATAATTTTTATTTATTTTGTGGACAAATATAAATATTTATTTTGAATTTCTTATAATATATGGTTTTAAAATTTAGAATAAATATTTTTAAAAGATTTTTTTGACATGGAAAAATCATGAAAAAATATTTGAGTACGCTCTGGATCTATTATAACTAGTCACTCTCCCTAGTTAAATAGTTTGGATTATGTACTCTCTAGCGCAACGTAAGAAATATATAAAATGCCAAAAATTGTGTGAATTTTGGTGAAATTTTATGTGTCTATCTATTTCTAAGTATGTTGAGCTAGGTATCACTAGTATGTGATCCGAGTAAGAGGATCAAAGTTTTAGAATACGATTCTAACATTGCATGGTGTGGCTTGCTGAGGGAATCAATTTAATATTTATTAAAATTGATGCAATAAATGTGTAAAAATACATATTTAAATTCCTTAATGGGTGCATAAATTATTGTTAAAAATTTAATTAATGTATTGGCTAATTTTTATGGTGCTTCCTAGTCTGAAAATTTTATTTTAATTTTTGGGTTGTTGAGAATACACATCACTAGAGTGATTTATTCATCAAAATCCTAAAAATTGTTAAATTTTCTTGTTGATAGGAAGTGAGAGGCAATTTTATGAATTCTAGTCTAGGATAATTTCTATGAATTGTTGCGATTATTTCCACTAAAGTGGATGATCATCAAAATTCATAGAGATGTAAAATCTCCTGTTGATAGAATTAGTTATTAAATTAATATATATAATTTTCTGCCCAAAGGTGGTTATTATGTGTATTAATTTTAGGATAGCTTGGAGCATATTGATGAGTATATATAATTTTGAAAAATTATTCTGCCTAAAGGTGATTAAATTTTCTAAATTGTATATTCTTATTGCCTTGGGATATAAATTTTAAAGAATTTCTTCTGCCTAAAGGTGATTTAGTTCTTTGAATTTTTATAGTCTTTATTTTGCTTCATAAAAGGAAAGAAACAAATAGCATGTTATTTTCTCTGCCCAAAGGTGAGTCTATAATGATGCAAAGGGTGTTTCCTTCAAGTTTAATTGCCTCTCTAATTTACCATATTAATTATGTGTCACCCTTAAAAGGATATCTGGTTCAGATTATAAGAAATGAAATATGGATACAAAGACATTAGGCTAAAAAAAATGAAAATGAATTATCACATAATAATTAATATCATATATTAATTATTAAAAGCTTCCGTAATATAGTTTCTCTGATAAATCATAGATGTCATATGTCATTTCGTTGACAATCTGATTATGTATGCCATGTTTCAAATTAAGGATATAGTTATAGACTTCAATAAAATAAAACTATTTAGGGGTCTTGCTAAATATTAAGCCGTAACGCTTTTAAGCAACACCTATAATTGATGTTAATTCAATTGCTTTGATTGATCCTGGGATATGGATTTAACCTGTGGGATATCATTGATAATTATTTTCTCACTTTAAGCTGGTAGCTTAAAATGAGAAAAGGGGGAGAATGATTGCATATGTACTTCTTGTTTGCATCTCCTAGTTTTATTTTAATATGAAGTTGAAATTCGTTGGTCAAAAGGAAAAGATTCTTATATTATAAAGTTATGATTGATAGGAGAATTTTAGAAATTCATAAAGTTAAAAATGTAAGAATTTTAATTCTTGCAATTGAGTTTCAATCATTTAACTTTATAAAGGTGTAAAGAAAAAAAATCAATGTCTTGAAAGACTTATTTATTGATAAATAAAGAGAGTTTGAAAGGGCATTACTTATCGCACGAATTATTTTGTGACAATAAATATTAGAGATAATTAATGTCCATATGATTAGTTTCAACTCTATGGTATTTTAAAAGAACCAAACACGGCCTAAATAGAATAAAAGATTTAAAAGGGTAATATGTTGTGATTGTGTATGGTTAATTTTGATTTTCCTAGTCAGAGAATATTATTTCGTAAAGTTGTTGAGTATGTTATCATCGAATTGATTCATATATTAAAGTTTTACAAGGTAGTTTAATTCTCTTTGTTGATAGGAAATCATAAATTTATCATTCCTAGTCTGAGATTTTTTACATTTCTTGGATCGCTGAGAATGTTTATCACTAAGGTAGTTCACTCATCAAAGTTCATGAAATTGTTTAAATCTCTATGTTGATAGGAAGTAGGGCAATTTCATACATAAATTCTAGTCTGAAAAATTTTGCCTTTTTTGTGAATTGTTGAGGTTTTTATCACTAAAGTGATTTAACCACCAAAATTCTCAAATTGTGCAAATTTCTTGTTGATAGAATTTGATTGAATTAATGCATATAATTACCTGCCTAAAGGGGACGTTATGTGTATTAAGAGCCTTTTAGAATACATTGGTATTTTAAATTTTGAAAGTTTTGCCTGCCCAAAGGTGACAAACCTTTCAAATTTGATATACGGTTAATGATCAGTTTATCCCCTAACAAAAGGTAAAGACCCATACAATTGGAAGAACACATTCATGTTTATGTGTGTTTGGAGGTCTTTTGATTTCTTAAGTTAGTGGGAGTTTTATGTATTTAAAGTTTAAGAGTCTCATGATCTTTCGAATCAGTGGGAGTCTTGTACACTTAAAGTTTAAGAGTCTCATGATCTTTTGAATCAGTGGGAGTCTTGTGCACTTAAAGTTTAAGAGTCTCATGATCTTTCGAATCAGTGGGAGCTATGTGCACTTGAGGTTTGGAGAGTGCCTCTACATATGCTATCATTGGTATATTAATACCTTGCTTGTGCAAAGAAAGGTGGATACAACATGTGCCTTAAGACATTTTGTTTGTCTTAAGAGTGACCGTTGTATCTGATAAAGTATTAAACACAACATGTGCCTTAAGACATTGTGTTTGTCTTAAGAGTGACCGTTGTGTCTTATAGAGTATGATACAACATGTACCTTAAGACATTTTGTTTGTCTTAAGAGTGACCGTTGTATCTAATAAAATATTAGTTACAGCATGTACCTTAAGACATTTTGTTTGTCTTAAGAGCGACCGTTGTATCTAATAAGATATTAGTTACAGCATGTGCCTTAAGACATTTTGTTTGTCTTAAGAGTGACCGTTGTATCTAATAAGATATTAGTTACAGCATGTACCTTAAGACATTTTGTTTGTCTTAAGAGTGACCGTTGTATCTAATAAGATATTAGTTACAGCATGTGCCATAGGACATAGTGTTTGTCTTAAGAGTGACCGTTGTAAACTATGGTACACAACATGTGCCTTAAGACATTGTGTATGTCCTCAAGAGTGACAGTTGTGTTGAAAGATGTATATAACATGTGCCTTAGGATTTTTGTCTTAAGAGTGACAGTTATATATGGTATGGTATGTCTCCAGTGGCACCAATTTGTATTCGCGAAATAAGGAATGAGACATAAGGGCTTGATTTTTAAGCCAAGAGATTTCTCCTGCGGATTAAGCATAAAGGTATTGAGAAATCATACGGATGACCGATAAGAAATAGTGCGTCGTAAATGACTTGAGAGCGATTTCTTACTACACTTTCAGACTTATGATCCATGTCGATATAGTTGTTAGTATGTGTGACCATGGATTGATCCTATGCTGCTAAAGGGCATAACGATTGCCATGATCCCATATTGATAATTATGTTGGACCGGATTGGTACGTTGTGCTGTATTATTTGGACCATTTCGCGCGCATAAAAGGTTTATTAACCCGACAGTCTTTTAACAGAATTAAGTTTTGTTTTAAGAATAATTAATGTGGCCCAAGTGGGAGAATGTTAGAAAAAATATTTAATTTGTGGGCTCACATTAATTATTTAATGTATTTATTTTAGTTTTATAAATATACGGGTTGATAGGTGGTCCAATAAAAGGGAAGCCCAAAATATAAAGCAATTACTTGGGCTTTAGCACACATTATATTAAAAGTCTGGTAGGCGGCTATGTGTAGGCCATTTAAGGTTTTACTGAAGCCCGTAATGAGAGGGCCCAGTAAGACACAATTATATATTGGCTAGGTCCCCTCTCTAACCCTAACACAGTGAGCCTCCCCATTGTAGCCGCTGCACGACCAGGGTAATAGAGAGGAAGATCTAGCTCTCAGGTATTCAGTAGAGTAGCTGTCCGGTGCCCGATATTCAGGTGTTCCTCTAGATTGAAGATGGCGAAATCAGGTACGTATTGTGTTTAATTAGTTTCAATGATTTAACGTCACAATCGATACAAAAAACTTACAGTATTATATAGGTGAGAGGATGAAGAAATATGTGTAAGGGAGTTATTTTCTAGAAGATGTTTAGGTTTTAAGTTTTAAGGAACGGACGTGGAAAAAGTGTTATTTATACTTGTAAGTTAAAATACTTGAGTTAAAAATCAATGAAAGAAACTGTAGGCAAAATTAAATGTTTAGAGCAATATTTTAGAAATTGGACCGGTCATTAAATATGAAAAATTTTTAGGTCATGGGCTAACCAGTTTACTAGTGATTGAACCGGATGATGTCATAAATATAAAAATAATAATAATTTATTAATATTAATATCAATAATATATTTTATATTTTAAAAAGTATATTTTTTATTCAAAAATTTTAAATAATGAGTAATTATTATATATATAAAAGGACATCCACCAACCTAAAACTATGACATATTGACATGTGGCATCCTAAATTATTTAAGTTATTATTTAATAAAACAAAATTAAAATAAAAATAAAGATTTATATCAACTAACCAAATCTAAATTAAATTAATAGAATTTCAACAATAACAAATATATTCCATCTATGTATATAATATACTTAATAAAAACATTTTTTATAATAAAAAATGATAAAATGAAATTTGAAAATCCAAATTGATTAAACGTTGTATCCTTAATTTTTTTAGTTGATATTTAAAAGATAAAAATTCAAATTCAAATTATAGTAGATTTTTTCTTAAAAAAAACACAATGCAAGGATATTAGTTTTGCTTAATATATTTTACTTAATAATATAATGATTATAAATATAAATTACATCAATTATATTTTGATATTTAAATAATTACAATTATAATATACCAAAATATTTTATATAGATTCTTTTTTAAATATTTATTTTTGAGATTGTAAAATAATGCATAATTTTTTTAATGATATATTTGATTTTTTATATTTCAATTGAGATTTAATTTAGTGTGAACAAACTATAATATATACAAACATGCATTAATTAATTTTTTAAATTAATAATAGTATTACTTTTTAAGGGAAAAATAATATCATTTTTGAAATGTCAAATAGTGAGTAAATTATACTTTTTTTTAGCAAGATCTTTAAATTACTTTCATTTTTTAAGTAAGATTTCTATATTTGATCCCTAGATTCTTAAAATATTTATTTATTATTAAAAACTTAAGTCTAATCTAATATTGTTTCGGTTTATAATCTTTGACTTAAAACGACGCCGTTTCATGTATTTTTTATGGATATATATTTTTGTTTAGAATTATAGATATATATATTTTAAAAAAGTTTAAATTTTTTTAAAAAAATCCCTTGCCCTGTAATCGCACAAGCAGCAGCAGCAGCCGCACAAGAGCAAATTGTAATCGCACAAGAGTAGCCGCACGCGAGAGAAGAGCAAATTGGAAGTGAATGATGAACCTGAATCTCAGAATGACACTATTGGCGATTATCCTTCTTTGGATCATAACTTGGTGTCATTTAATGGAATTAACATCAACGAATATTATGATTGAATTTTATTGTCAATTTGTCTTTTAGTATGTGGACATATTGATTCTAGTTTTGTGTGTGTTGATTGTTGAGTACTATGTACTATGTTGATCATTGGACATTTTAGATGAGTTTGATACGATATTATGGCTTGAGTTTGATATGATATTGTGGTTAAGTGTGCAACTTGTTCTAATTCTAGTATTTTACTTATGGTATAATGTTGTGGTTAATTATATTTAGATGGAGATGGACACATATAAAGTATGTAACTAATGTTTAATATAATATATTTTAATATATTAAATTAACATATATATATATATTTAATTACCACCGGTTCGACCGCTGTTCGACCACGGTTGAACCAATGAACCGTGAACCAGTGCCTCGACTGGTTTGATGCCCGGTCTAATTTTAAAAACCATGATATATATATATATATATATATATATATATATATA
Source organism: Senna tora (assembly GCA_014851425.1). Classification (NCBI taxonomy): domain Eukaryota; kingdom Viridiplantae; phylum Streptophyta; class Magnoliopsida; order Fabales; family Fabaceae; genus Senna; species Senna tora. The sequence goes on along the minus strand of CM026260.1, from coordinate 23,035,752 downwards.
TATATATATATATATATATATATTATATCAGAAATTATTAGTTTTAAATTTTTTATTATTAATTTCCAAAAAATTACATATTATGTTTTCTGAATGAATAATATAAAATTTTAATTTTGAAAATTTTAATAAATTATTGTGACTATATAATCTCTTATTAACAAAAATTTTAAGTTAAAATTTTAAATAATAAAAATATCAAATTTAATAAATTATTCTTAACAATTTATTAAATTATAATTTTTAAATTAAATTCAATATAATTCAATTTATAACAAAAACAAATTTCACGTAAAAAACATCAAATTTTAGTATTTTTTAGATAAAAGTATTCTAAAACCAAATTATAAAGCATTAAAAAAATGTGGATGTATATTTTAAAAACTATATTATTAATTATTATATATATAGAACCTTAGTATATTAAATGATTTTTAAAATATAAAATCATAATATTTTATATTTGGCATAGTTCTAAATTTTAATTTCCTGGTACTCTATTTTTTTATTAATAACTGTAATTACGGAATATTCCACTTTAGGACACGTGGCACTGAGTTTTTAGAAGCCCAGTCTCAGCACTCGCTACTTCGCTAGAGACACATGGCACCACTCATCTACCAGTTACATGGCCCCTGCCCACGTCACCTCACGGATCGTCTCCTTAATCAGACGTGGGTACTCCTTAAGCCTCGTGGGACGAGCACGACCTCCCCACACTCAAGTATAAATAGACCCTCACCCGGAGAACTAGAGATACGCAACCCAAAGGACTACGACACCGAATCTAAGATCCTCACGTATTCTTGGTAACCTGAGCACTCTCAAACACCCACACAAATCTTCCACACATCCCGAGCTCCGTCGTAGGCTCCATCCAGGCCAACCACCGGCAAGCTCACCTCCACCCAGGAGTCTACCGCCTACAGGGCTTCCAGTAGCCCTCAGAAACCCGAGCTCTCTCCCACTAAGGCAACCACCTAAGAGCAGCTCGCCCCCCCGGAGTACCTTAGACACGTCTTAGCCGCACTTGAACACTTGAATACCTTCAACTCGGTCATGTCGATATTGGGCATGACGGACGGCCAACAGTGCTGAGTCTTCTCGTCGACCCTAAAAGAAGCCGTCCTAAGATGGTCCTCGCTTCTGCCTCCCAATTCGATCCACAGCTTTGAACTGGCGCAAATTTAATTTTATACATGTTATATATAAAATTGGATATCTTCATAAGATTAATTTTAAAAAACAACATAACTTAACAACTACAATAAAATCTAAATATCTAAAATCATTAAAATTTTAATTTTAATAAGTAAAAATTTCGTAATTGTGAACAACCTTTAGAATAAAATTTTAAAACAAATAAGCAAAGTTATGGTATATTTAAATTTTAAAACTATATTTCAATAATATTGTCATTTAACTATCTATTTATCCTATTAATTAGAGGACTAAATTTATTGAGAATTAATCTTCTAGGGCCTAAATTGAAACATTTTCTATTTTATGAATAAATTGAGAAAACATATATCTTTCAAGAAATACTAAACAGTTAATTTACTCTTTTATAAACCTAAAGTTCTTTACCTTGAGAAATCAAAATAAAAAACTTACTGTTGGATATATTGGGATCTTCGGGACTAAATATCCGCCCATGTTGGAGTCCGATCGGGTCAAGTGAGGATCCGTTAGAAAGCTTGCAGAGAGACGAAGAGAACGAAACAAAAATGACTCTCATCGGAGGTCACACGAGCCCGTACTCGTGGCCCAAAGTGGGCAAGGTGATCATGATGGAAGTGAATATTTTGTTCACTTTCCAAGTCCCACATTGCTTGCGTCAATGATGGGAGCTCTCTCATCCTCCTATAAATAGGAGTGACTCCACCCCTTTCTAGTTGCTCATTCCATGTGTTGGAAAGGGGGCTCCCGTTTGGGAACCCCACTCAGTATAAGTTTTCTCTTTCTCTTGAGTCCTCTTCCGCGCATTAGTCGTGGATATGTGGCTCTACCTCTCGTAGGTAGAGTCCTCCGTTTGGTGCGGCCCTTTTTGGAGGTCATCGATTGGAGGTCAGCCCTGGTGGAGCAGAGGCACTGGCAAGATCCAAGGTCTTAACATTGGCATCCAGGTTAGTAGCTTCCGCAATATTTATATTTATGCCTGGATTTATTTTCGGTTATTCATTTAGGTCCCTGGGTCGAGTCGGGTCATGTTGATCCGGGCTTTTTCCTACATTGGTATCAGAGTCAGGTTATGCTAGAGCTCTGTTCTCCAGGGATTGATGAACCGAAAAGGGTTAGTAACATGTTTAGGTCTTGTATGATTTTTTTATTTAAAACTTAGGAACATGTTTAGGTTCCCAATTTTATTTAAATGTTTTAATTTTGATTTAAAACATGTGAAAAATCATATATTGTAGGGTAGGGTCCTATGATATTTTGAATTTAAATTATGTGTTAATTTATTAATTCAATATTGATTGTAAATCCATACCCTAAAACCTAGAAACATGTTTAGGTTCCCATTTCAAAATTAAAGACCCTAATTAGCATGCATATATATATATATATATTATTTAAGGTATGTGTACCCTACGAATTAGATATATATCTGTGAATGTATGCTACTGCTTTGGGGATGGGGAACGTTGACTGAAGAGATTGACTGGCAAAGCAGGTTGTCGACGGTGGCCGACCAGCGAAGATCCGGCAACCGTCGACGGTGGTTCACCGGCGAGCGGCGCGGCCGCCGACGGAGGTCTAGTGACCGCCGCCGCCCGCGGGTCGCCGGTGACCTCCGCCACCGAGGATCGTCGGTGACGGCGGAGGTCCGGCAACCTCCACCGCTGAGGATCGCCGGTGACCTCCGCCGCCGAGGGTTGCCGGCCGGAGAGTCTCTGGCGATCGCCGCCGCCGCGAGTGCCGACGGTGATCCCGCGCCGGCCGTCCGTTGACCGCCGGCGAGGTGAACGCTGACCGTTGACCAGCGTCACGAAATTTTCTGTCGCGCATAATTTCTCCGTTTTAGCTCCGATTTCGACGATTTTTGAGTCGTTTTTCTCGTTTTAGTGAGACGAATCCAAATATGGGGAGAAATTAGGGTGAATTAGAGTCTAAAGAGTGGATGAGACCATCTCTTGACTCATTCACATACACAACGAGAGAGAAGATTTAAGTGATTTGTGATCGTTTAAATTACCTTAAGTGTTTTACTCGAGTGGGAGCTAGGGGCAGCATGTGGCAAACCCATAACTTGATGTAAATACTTATCCACGTGGGAATTTAAATAGTAAGTGACTGTTTAAATAATTGTAAGCGTTGTAATCAAGTGGAAGTTCGAGATCGTGCCTGTGGTGACTCGATGTTCTTCTTGATCGCTTACATAGTGGAAATCCAAAAGGGATTTTGAATAGTATGTGACTATTCTATGAAAATTGTTGAGTCAAGCAGAGAAAGGTGTACATATATAAGCTCTCTGTGTGATGAGAGTGGTTGACCCCACTTCTCGAATGTAGAGACTGACTATATCTACACTCGTCTTGCGTTGATTACAATTTTCAAGAGTTGTGTGTTGTGTAATAAGGAGCTGTGAAATTAGTATTAGCGTCTAGGATTGACTGATAGTATAACTACAAAACTTGTGAATGTAGATCACATTAGAGAGATCGCTTTGGTGACACTGTGGCCACCAAACTGAGGCAGCTTACAATCAAGTTTGATTCCTCCAAGATGCGCTCTGACAAGAGCATGAAGACGCATTTATGGGAAAAATCAAACATGATTTGAGAGTATGAGAAAGCTTGAAGACTCCCCACTGGTAAACTGTGAGTTCAAACTGTTGCCAGATCTCTTCCCTCCTATTGGGAGTGCATATAGGTCATTTCGACCTCCACTAATATCATCAAGTTTCTTGATGATATTAAACACCACCTAGTGCTCTAGGATTGTTGGCATAAGGCTGTGAAATCTATCGAGCACGTAGCCTAAGTGGCTAAAGTTTCTTAGAGCTCTAGGCTCCAAGAACAAGGGCAATGGGTCCAAGAGATGTGGTGCTAGGAAGAGAAAGGGTAAGTGTAAGGTAAGTAACCTCAATTCAAAGGAAAAGCAAGAGAGGAAAAGAGATTTTGGCAAAGGTCAAATGTTGCTTGTGCCATTCCATAAGGCACTATGCGCAAAAAATTGTTTGCAGCAATCATTTTCCTCTCACCCATGAACATTGGTTCATAGAGTTCCGTCCTCTGCCCAATGGGAGCAGAAGTATCCTCGTGGGAACAAAGAATTATTAAAGTTAAGAGGTTGGGCAACTACAAAAATGAAGTTACGTAGTGGCCACTCTTTATCTTTATAAATATTTTGTGTTCTAGATACTGAACGGAACTCATTATTAGATGTTTTTTCCGTGAGAGAACTTGAGATATAATATGATCTACATGTTTATCATGACTCCGTAGTGTTAGTTCTGGTTTTATGACAATGGTTGTGTTGTGATACACTTTGAATTACATTACCGTAATTCAACTAGTTGCTTTGTTGTGTCTTCCTCTGTGGTTGATACACCTATTTGGCAAGTGCGTGTGGGACGCAATTACGTATTAGCAAAGGAGAATTTGTGAGTACAAATTCCCAATGCTAGTTTGCAAACATTGCCTTACAGACAAAGCAATCGGTTGTTGTGTCTTCCTCTGTGGTTGATACACCTATTTGGCAAGTGTGTGTGGGACGCAATTATGTATTAGCAAAGGAGAATTTGTGAGGACTAATTCCCAATGCTAGTTTGTAAATGTTGCCTTACAGACAAAGCAACCTGAGAACCATTCAGTCATGAAATCAGAAAACCCGCTTTCATCAAATTAGTCCACTCGGACATTAGTGGTCCGATAAGCGTGGGGGGCAAGGCAAGTGGCCTAGTATTTTCTCATAGTTACGTGATGAAATTGGAATTGTTAGACAACTAACTATTCCACAAACTCCACAGCAAAATGAGTTGCTCCTGGAGTTGGTTAAGTTGATAATGACTCAGGTGAACGTTCTCATTGGGGAGACGCTTTACCAACGATCACTTTCGTACTTAACCATATGCCCTTTCAAATTATGTGAATGATTCCTGATGAGTTTTAGTTAGGTAAAAGACCTGATTAGAGTATGCTGAGACCATAAGGGTATACAGCATACTTGATCCTTCCTGTGAGTATAGGAAGCTTGACCCTAGAGGCAAGTAGCGTGTCTTGGTAAGATAGCTTGGTCACTCAAAAGGATACATCTTCATTAGTGAGAATGAAGACACTCCGGTCACATAATTTGAGTCTAAGGATGTAGTAGTCCTTAAGACAAACTTTTCTAGAGCAAGGGAGACGGATTTTGGGATGTGCATCTTTATTGAAAGAAGGTGGACCTACAACACGTTGAGAGGAGCATATAGACGCATCTCTAGTTGCTGAGTCCAGTGGGAGTAATGCTTATGAGGAGCATATCTCCACGAAGCACAATCCAAGAGAAGTACTAGATGAGTACTAAATTATCAAGTAGAGCCTTTCATAGTTCAAAAGGCTCTCTCCGGCCCTACTAGTAAAAGTTGGACTAAGACGATGGAAGAAGAAAAGACGAAGTCTATAACGACATACCAAGTATAAGACTTGGTGGCTCTGCCCTGCGTCACAAGGTATTTTGAGAACAAGTGTGCTCTCAGAAGTTAAGGGAGGCAGATTGGTCAATCGGCCACTACTGGGCACATTAAGCAGTGAAGAAGTACACACAACAAGAAGGTATCGACTGTGACGAAACCTTCTCGTTCATTGTGTGGTCAGAGTCTGATTCTAGCTTTGGTCACTAGTTTAAGTCTGGGGTACATCGATTAGGATGTCAAGACCATTTTTCTTGTATGGCAAACTAGATGAAAGGATCTACATGCACGAGCACATAGGTCTCATGGCAAAAGGCCAGGAGCGCAGAGTATGCCGACTTCAAGGATCTTTCAAGATCTCACATATTCATCTAGACTCGTGGTAATTGACAACTTAGTCCATTTCAAGAAAGCTGAGAGTATTTCATTACCCTCACGCTCTATGTAGAGGACATATGGCTAGCTAGAAATGACACAAAGGCTGCTTTAGCCAATTAAGGATGGCTATCCTTTCATCTTTTAAGATAAAGGAAAAGGTTTAGACAGTGAGAGTCAAGATTCTTGGAGAATGCTCCAAGAATCGACTCACTTTGTCACAAGAATCCTATGAAGAGATTCTTGGCGATTCCATTTGAGGGGATCTGAACCCGAGTGATGTGCTAGTTGCAAGAGGCAAGAATTTGAGACTTGCTACACGTCTTTAGACTAAGTCAGAGATGGAGTCATTGGATAGTATTTTGATACATGTAGTTGGTAGCTTGAAGTACAATTAGAATTGTACTCGCTCCAATGTGTTTTTTTGTAGTACGCTTTGTGAGCCGTTATCAGTCAAACCTAGGTCAAACACACTGATTAGAGTGTTCTGAGGTACTCGTAGGGCGCTGCTGACAATCGGTTGTTTTCATCATATTAGTGACTCGCAAACGGCGGGCCAAACATTGATGACGATTGGGTAAGAGACTTGGATGAGAGGACATTCACGTCTTGGTGTGCTTTACTAAGCACTGGAACCATTTTGCAGAGAAGCAAGTAAGGATTATGCATTTCTCTGTCCACTAGGGACATAGAGTTCATTGCATTATCATCAGCAGTACAGGGCAGTTTGGATTGGAAGATCTAAAGTCACTTATAGATCCCAGAAAGAGCTGTTGACCTAGTGACATTGATCTCATCAAGTCAAACAGCTATGGTTTACACCAAAGAAAGCCTAAGTACCACAAGAGAACGCAACATAGCTTTGTATGAGACATCGTTACACAGTAGTTAACTACCCTGTTGTGTCAGTCTAAGCATCAAGTGACCGGAGAGAGGGTCCTCACAGTATGACCTGTGATAGAGCATTGGCTCTATACCCTCACGGACCCACATTGGTGGGTTGGCTGTATAGAGATACAAGCCATAAAACAAGTGTTTTAGATACACTGGATTGCTTAGAACCAGGGTGATTTAACATAATTTATGTCATGAGGACAAACTTTGTGAGAGCTCTATTCCTTGATCATAAGTAAAGTGTGATGCTTAGGCTTACCTTTATTTTGTGTGGATCAAGAAACAGAGGTACTTATTACACAATATATAAAGTATGTCGTACAGGCTTTGGAGGTTGGCTCTCTCACACGAGCAACCGCCTTGGACACGCAGGTGGTGTGGGCCAAGATGAGACTTGGGTGCTTTTTCTTTGAACACCAAAATGGGATATAGTGTGAATATCCAGAGGCAGTGTTGGACAGGAAAACACCACTTAGAACTGATAAGTCGCCCTAGTAAGTGTACTAGGATGAGATCCGCTAAGATGATGAGGTCTTATGATCGAATTATGAATTCCCGCTATTCATAATGCCTGTAGCCAGACGTGAGTGCTCCACTTGGCGCTGTGTGAAGCGAGCGAAGTGTGGTAGCAAACTCAGGTCAGATTCTAAGTGAGTTTGGACTAAGGTCTGTGTGGTGTAAGTGATTGAGGATCAAAATCGACATACGTTCGAGAACACCACAACGTGCGTTTCATACCGCATGGGCTTTAAGAACCGCAAGGGAAGCATGTGAAAGAATCCCTGCTTCAATGCTGTGTGAGTCCCTGAAAGGATGCATCAATCCTTTCAAAGGGTACCCTTATGCACTTTGACTCTGTCATGAAGAGATAAGGTAGTGCATGCTACTTTGATACCTTTCCAAGAGGCTATGGAAAAACACGGCCCGATGGAAGACTGTCAGGAAAGCAGCTATCTTTGATTGAACTGATAAGAGGTCGAAAGGAAGATTGTGTTGACATATGCATGTGTGATAGTATCCTGAGGTCGACCCATTATGTGATCCCTTTGAGGTTCTCATGGATGTGGATACCTATCGCAATTGAGTGTGGCTAAAGTCCTAGTCTTATTGTAGACTTAGAGGGATTGGACTAGCCATGTATATGAACACGTCTAGGAAACCCATGGCACTATTTTTCGGTGAGACATGTGGTCACATCATCAAACACTTGGGTTGTAGCATCACTTATAGCTGGGTCCTAACAGGCTTCTAGTGTAAGGCTCCCACATATCGTGTCAAGCGGTCACGACTGACACGGAGTATGAAAGAAGACGACGAGAGAAAGAGAAATAGAGAAGTCCTTTGTGATAAGGATAGTCATGGGCCTCCCACCATGTGCGTGTGGGAGTATGTTGGATATATTGGCGTCTTCGGGACTAAATATTCGCCCATGTTGGAGTCCGATCGGGTCAAGTGAGGATCTGTTGGAAAGCTTGCAGAGAGACGAAGAGAACGAAACGAAAATGACTCTCATCGGAGGTCACACGAGCCCGTACTCGTGGCCCAAAGTGGGCTAGGTGATCATGATAGAAGTGAATATTTTGTTCACTTTCCAAGTCCCACATTGCTTGCGTCAATGATGGGAGCTCTCTCATCCTCCTATAAATAGGAGTGACTCCACCCCTTTCTAGTTGCTCATTCCATGTGTTGGAAAGGGGGGTCCCGTTTGGGAACCCCACTCAGTATAAGTTTTCTCTTTCTCTTGAGTCCTCTTCCGCGCATCAGTTGTGGACATGTGGCTCTACCTCTCGTAGGTAGAGTCCTCCGTTTGATGCGGCCCTTTTCGGAGGTCATCGATTGGAGGTCAGCCCTGGTGGAGCAGAGGCACTAGCAAGATCCAAGGTCTTAGCATTGGCGTCCAGGTTAGTAGCTTCCGCAATATTTATATTTATGCCTGGATTTATTTTCGGTTTTTCATTTAGGTCCCTGGGTCGGGTCGAGTCATGTGGATCCGGGCCTTTCCCTACACTTACAATTTTAGTAATTTTAACCAAAATATCATTAATGATAATATTAATTTTTAAAAAATATAATGTATTAAAAAATAGGACTCAAAAGAGTATTATTTCATTACTATTATTATTATTATTATTATTTCATTTTTAAGTTAAAAATAATTATTTTGAATTCAAAACTAATTATTTACATTTTTTAACTACATATTTAATTATATAAATAATGAATATGAGACTCCTCTATTCAATCCTCCACCACCTTCCACTAATTCTCAAAAATCTATTACATATTCCATCTGTAACTAAAAATTTATTGAGTGTTTATAAAAAAAAAAATTTATTGAGTGTGTCTAAATGTATAAATACAAAGGATAATCACGGGACAATCATCAAATATTGCTCAAGGATAGGATTTGCAATGGACTCTACTTGTTGAATGACTTCCCTTTTAATCATAAAACTAGAATTAACCCCGTGGATTTCCACGGGGGATTTTTAAGTTTTTTTAGAATAGGAGATTTTTAAGTTTGATATATATAATTTTTTTAAGAATATATATATTATTTAAATTAAAAAATATGAACTGACTAATTTAAATATAATGTAGGATGAATTTATAAATTTAATAGTTAAATTTATCACT